>OZ022265.1:22350574-22448074 GCA_963978885.1 Nemotelus pantherinus
AGAAAATATTAAGCTTTCGATTATTTGAAAAAACTCGCTGCAGGTAACTCTAAATTTCTTTTGACTCCTTTAACTTCGAATGTAATATAACAACGTGAAGCAGATGTGATATATTCTTGGCTTTGATACTGGCAGAAGGTTGCCAGCACGAGTCGGTTGTGCTACTTTTGTATCAATAAACGCTTACAGTTAGTATTCATACCGGAAACATTTACAATTAAAATAAATAATCAATGTTGCAATTCGCAAAGTTCTGCAAATTTTTCGGATCGCAGCCCCAAACACCAACTTCAGTTACAGTGCTGCAGGGCACTGAGCATTTTCTTCATTGATGTTATATGAGATGCAGCTTTCAAAATTATGTGAAATAAGCAACTGATAACGAATATAATTAACCCGTGTTTTGCTCTCATAAACGTTGAAATTCATGCCAGTGGTAATATCTGAAACCTTCCACCATATGAGTTATAATGCATTCTTGAGACCAAAGTAAAACGTGGCATTTGAAACAGTTTGGTCGTAATAAGCAGCACATGTGGTGGAATATGCACTCAAAACCTGCACGATTCTTCTACTGTTGTTCGAACATTAGTGTTTCTAGCGGTTCAGGTGCGCTAGAGTTTTTTTATTTGTTGTTGAGGATTTTGGTAAATCTGAGTATGCATTCGCTAGTATTAATTTCCTCAAATCATTCAAAGTAACGAATGCACTAAATGCGAAACAGTCCATACTTATTTATTTACAAACCCCTTTGTATTCTCTTGTTAACTGTTACATCGGTTTGTTTTGCTCTATTCTTTACGCATTTTGATGTGAACCTGCATGCTAATTGCTTTCTCATAAATATGGATTCTATTTGCTCTTTTCGAGTCTTGCCGTAATTTGATTGCCGATTATGCTTGACTCCCGGCCCCGGAATCCAGGCCAATTTCTGATCCCGAAAATCCCGGGATTAGAACTCATCAATCCCGGGATTTTCGGGACCAGAAATTAGCCGGGATCCCGGGATTGGATTCGCTAGTGTCATCACAGTGCGAAATGAATGCACGGCTAAACTGACTCGGTTTTCCTCTCGGGAAACACTTCGCTGGAACCGCCGTGTTTTAGGTTAATCACAATACAGCGATTTGCCGCAGTGGGCTGCGTCGAACCGCAGTCAAAAAATTAGAATGCACTGTTTTGTATGGTAATGCGCACAATGCCTGCGGCCGAATTTGCCAAATTTCTAATTTTGCCACATCGCTAGCGGTGACACCAGCCGTAGGTTGGCATCACCACTAGGTTCAATTAAGTCTACTTGAATTAGGTTGATTGGTCTGGTGGAATAGACAAGCGATGGGCCTTTTTACACTTGTATTCCTGATGCACTCCTCAAACTGGTTTTACAACAATCAACATTTCCACACTTGCATTCTTCAGCAACGGAACCGTTCATATACCGATTATGCATATGAATGTGATCGTGTTGTTGTTTTCTCATTTCGACCTGAGTGTTTCATGAAAAATTCCTGACCCGTGAACTATGTTTATAGTTGTGTTAGTGATTTGCATCAGTTTCAATCAGTTTCAAAAGTGATGAAAAATTCTCTCTAAGTGCATCACTTTTTGTAGAGATTTCTCCTCGATTCTTCTGCCTCTTGCCCAGAAAACCGGTTATAGGATTGCATCAAGAATACAAGTATAAAAAGGCCTGATGGCTGATATGTATTGTGATAAGCCAACCTAATCCTCGTATAACAGGATTTAGCAATACAAAAAAAAAAATGAATTTGGTTGGTGCCTTCGTTGTATTGACAGCGACATTGTCGCTGCATTGTAATTCACCAAATTCAACTGCGGCATTCACGCCTCCCCCTGCGGCGCCACTGAAACAATGCCGCTGTTATGTGTTTACAGCATTTGTCATTGGCCTAAGCTGTGAGCTGCGATTCTACTGCGCCAGTGGTATTTCTCGTTTGCGTGACGCCGAGGAATATTCCTGGAACATTTTTTGTTTGCATTGTATTCATTGAATATGCATCTAGTTACCCACGTTTAAATTTTTTAGACAAGGTTCCTTATTTCAAAGTTACAGTGATTTGCATTTTTAAATAGTCACTGTATCAAATAAGCTGTGAGCCACTGTACATCTGCGCACGAACGGGAACGATATAAGCATTTTAGGTTAATCGCAATACAGCGTTTTCCACTGCGGCAAACGCAGTAAAATGCTGCGGCAAAGTGCTGTCAAAAAATTAGAATGCACTGTTTTGTATGGAAACGCGCACAATGGCTGCGGCCGAATTTTCCAAATTTCTAATTTTGCCGCACCGCTAGCGGTGATACCTACCATAGGTTGGCATCACCACTAGGTTGAATTAACTCTGTTTGAATTAGGTTGAATGGTCTGGTGGAATAGACAAGCGATGGCTGATGTATATTGTGATAAGCCTACCTAATCCTCGTACAACAGGATTTAGCAATACAAAAAAAAATGAATTTGGTTGGTGCCTTGGTTGCATTGACAGCGACATTGTCGCTGCATTGTGATTCATCAAATTCAACCTCCCCCTGTGGAGCACTGCGTTTGCCGCAGTGGAAAACGCTGTATTGTGATTAACCTATTATGCGGAATCGCGGTACCGCGTTCCCTGTAACGCAATTCCGCATAAAGGCTGGTATTGGCTTAATCGTGAAGATAAATTTCGACAAGTCTCCATTATCTGGTCATTCCTTCGAGCAAAAATTTTGACAATGGAGAAAAGCGGTGATTCTGCTGATAAAATTTCTGACAGATAAAATGTCATGCATTTGAATTTTCGATCGATTTTTTTTTATTGAAAAGCCATCGGCACAATCGAATTTTCAAATTCAAACACTTTTGAATCCGAATGTCATTTTCTTAGTTCGAAAGAATGAACTACTCATACTAAATTGGCGTGAAATGAGTGGAGACATGCGTCAATACTATCTCCACTTTCAAAGCTAAAGCAACTTTCAAACAACTTTTCACGCTAAGAAGTGAGTACGACTTTTGAAAAATTTCAGGCTAAATTTCGCCGAAGCAATTTTCAAATTTGCTATGAAAATTTTCGTGAAACCGAAGAATATTGAACTTTCGTGAAAAAAATCATTTTCCCAAATGAAAAATCTTTATTCCAGGCAAATAAAAACTCTAGCGCACAGGAACCGCTAGAACCACAAATGTTTTGTCACGAAGCCATAATCGATGATGTCTTCTAGACATTGGTAACGCAGAGCTGAGCCGCGCAATTGCGTTGAAGCACTAGCCATGATACCACTCAGTGATGGGCATTTGCTACATTTGTAGTAGATCTGCTACTTTTTTCTGCCTTTTTCTAAATATACTACTATACTACGTAGCAAATGATATCTACTACTTTTCCCAAGGAACTACTTTTTAGTGAAGATGGCACTGATGAAACTTCGGTGAACTATTAAGCATTAACTGAAGCACATCTGCGATAAGAAAACGCCGAGTGTGTCGCAACTACTGTAAAAATGCTGACCAGTGTTTTCGCTGTTCGTTTGGCTAAGTTCTCAGAATTCAGAAAAAGTAGTTGTTCTCAGTTTTTTTTATACACTATATATGTATATGTCTCATTTCTACTACTTTTTTTCTGAATCTGCTACTTTTTGTTAACAATATCTGCTACACATTTATTCATCTCAATGCCCATCACTGATTACCACTGCGCTGATACCGATTGTCGGTATCAGTAGCGCAGTAACGCACTTCGGTATTAGTAGCTCAGTAACGCACTTCGGTATCAATGGTGTTGGCGCTGCCGCTTTGGAATGCCAACACCATTTGGCTTGGCGCTATGCTACGGCGCGGCGCAAAGATATGAGTTGAGTATACTTACCTCAAGTCTGTTTGAGTTTGATGCAAAGCAATAGAATTTCATTATGCTTCAATACTACAACTAAGTAATACCTTTATGGTATATTAAAGCAATGATGTTAATACTTGTCTAATTTACACTTATCAAAGAGTCAAGCGTACGCACGTTTGGAAAGATACCTGAATGGGTACACGCTGCGCCGCGCAATTGCGTTGAAGCATTAGCCATGATACCACTGCGCTGGTATCGATTGTCGGTATCAGTAGCGCAGTAATGCACTTCGGTATCAATGGTGTTGGCGCTGCCGCTTTGCAATGCCAACACCATTTGGCTTGGCGCTATGCTACGGCGCGGCGCAAAGATATGAGTTGAGTATACTTACCTCAAGTCTGTTTGATGCAAAGCAATATACCTACGCGTGCGCACGTTTGGAAAGATACCTGAATGGGTACATACTATAACCTGGGTATTTTAGGGTTTTTATTAGGTTAATCACAAAACAGCGTTTTCCACTGCAGCAAAGGCAGTGGGCTGCGGCAAAGTGCTGTCAAAAAATTAGAATGCACTCTTTTGTATGGTAACGCGCACTATGGCTGCGGCGGAATTTGCGGCAGCGGCGAAATTTGCCAAATTTCTAATTTTGCCGCACCGCTAGCGGTGATACCTACCATAGGTTGGCACCACCACTAGGTTGAATTGACTCTGTTTGAATTAGGTTGAATGGTCTGGTGGAATAGACAAGCGATGGCTGATGAGTATTGTGATAAGCCAACCTAATCCTCGTACAACAGGATTTAGCAATACAAAAGAAAAAAAAATTATTTTGATTGGTGCCTTGGTTGCATTGACAGCGACATTGTCGCTGCATTGTGATTCACCAAATTCAACTGCGGCATTCACGCCTCCCCCTGTGGAACGCTGCGTTTGCCGCAGCGGAAAACGCTGTATTGTGATTAACCTATATATCGGAAAATTAGTAAGTTCAAATGTGGGCTGCTCTCGTCCCATACAAGCTTTTTCAATCATGTTTTTTTTTGAGTGAATCATAGCGTCATGGTATCAGCGCAATGCTACCAGCGCCGTATGTGAGTCCGAGAAACGCAGTGAGTATCACACATAGGCGAATGAGATCATGGTATCATAGCGCAATGGTATCAGCGCAGTGCGCCGATACCACTTCTGGCGCCGTTATCAGTGTTTCAGCGCTTCCAAATTTGCTGCGTTACCCATGTCTAATGTCTTCATCGAAAGTTGCAGCGATAGAAAAATATGTTTGGGGTTGCCATCCGAAAAATTTTCAGAGCTTGAAAATTCTAAACTTTGGTGACGTTTTTTAATGGTATATGTTTTCCATATGAATATTTGTACCATCATCGTTTAATCGCTCGGGTGAAAACGAAATTCAAAGGATAGGTTGATTTGAGCATCAGCTGGTTATGGTAGGCTTATTGCTGCTTCGTTGGAAAAGTGATGCCAGCATTGAACATTTTCATTATTTATTTTATAGACTATGCTAGACATGGGTAACGCAGCGCTGCGCCGCGCAATTACGTTGAAGCACTAGCCATGATACCACTGCGCTGATACCGATTGTCGGTATCAGTAGCGCAGTAACGCACTTCGGTATTAGTAGCTCAGTAACGCACTTCGGTATCAATGGTGTTGGCGCTGCCGCTTTGCAATGCCAACACCATTTGGCTTGGCGCTATGCTACGGCGCGGCGGAAAGATATGAGTTAACCTCAAAGTCAAATTCTTGCCAAAGCATATTCATTCAAATTTTTGTATGAGAGTTTTTCTCGAACGGAAAATCAATAGCATTCCAGCTTATATTTTCTTTTCCGATCGGTTTACAGGCTGCATGTGTACTTCAAGCAAGAACCGCTAAGTAAACATTATCAAAAGCGATGTGATCGTGGTATCATAGCGTCATGGTATCAGCGCAATGCTGACAGCGCCGTATGTGAGTCCGAGAAACGCAGTGAGTATCACACATAGGCGAATGAGATCATGGTATCTGGCGCCGGTATCAGTGTATCAGCGCCTCAAAATTTGCTGCGTTACCCATGTCTAGACAATGGTGTCGAGAAATGATTTTTGTTGCTTTTGGATAAGAAATGATTGATATGATACTACAAAATAGTGTATTACGTCTTCCACATTTTTTGGTCACTCAAAGACAATTTCTTCGAAAATCAGTTTTCTAGCGGTTCTGATGCGCTAGAACTGTTTTTTATCGCCACTGCAAGATCAGTGATCACGCTCGCGTAGTGTAGTGGTATTTTCGGCTCGAATCCAGGTTCGGACCGTGCATCGAGCTTCGAGTTCACCTAGCTCTGAATAGGTAGCTGACTTAAGGGGGATAGTCACTGTCACGGTCAAGAAAAAATGTGATTTTCGGGAACTTTTTTGACCGGGATAACAAAGGAATTTCGGGATCAGGTTTTTTTTTACTATCATTAATATTAAAATCGATTTGGCCAGAAATTCCTATTTCCATCAAAAAAATTCAGTGACTATTTCTCGAGAACGCGCCATCCGATTACGCTGAAATTTTCAGGATACATTAAACCATTTAACCCATTGGTAACTCTAAATTTCTTTGTATCCCTACAACTTCCAATGCAGTCATCTAGCAAAGGGTTGCCAGAACGAGGCGTTTTTGCTATTTTCGTACCAATATATGCTTACATAAACATTTGCAATGAAAATAAGCAAACAATGATAGCGTTTACAGCAGACGTATAGTTAAATTCCACCTAAATTATTAGTCCACCTGCTGTAAACAGTCAGTACCCGACCCAAGCGATAGGTGAGTACACGATTTCAAGCGACCTAACTAGGGCATGCAATCCCGAGATTTCGGGATCCCGACACATTTTGGAAATTTTCGGGATCCCGAATTTTTCATTGGGAAAGTTTTTCACTACGACATGAGCAACTTAATACTAAAAGAAATATCGTTTTATGAAAACGGTGGCGTTAAGGGTTCATTATTACAACTGGCGTATGATTACATGCTTACAATCCCACTAACAAGTCTAGAACTCGAAATAGGTCTGTTCGTGTACTTCAGCAAACTGCAGCAGTAACAGAATTTGGCAGCTGGCTTCTTTTTGCTACAAAATTTAACTTGCAACAAGAGTACAAAAACGACTTTCTGCGAATCTATTTTAATATATTATAATAGATTCAGGTACGCGAACAGAGCTAATATATTTTTTAGCAGCTGGATATATGTGCAGCAAAATCAGGTCTAGTTTAAATTTTGAAACTCTTGACGAAACCACTTTGTCAAAACTTTCGAAACCACTTTGTCAAAATAGAATTTTCAATGTAGATTAAAAATTTTTAATGTTAATAAAAAGTTGTTCAATTTTAATCATCCCGCAAAAACAATTCCAATTTGACTCTTGACGAATTATGTTTATTAAAAGCACACTTTCAAAACGAATCACCAGTTTGAACCAATCGATATTATTACTTATCACTTGTTTCTTTGAAAAGCAAGATTATTTTGTGATTGATATGTAAATAACTAAAAAGAATAATGTATTTTTACTATATTATCGTAACATCCGTTATGCTGATTTAATTTCAATTGGTGTTTAACTAATTTTATAATTAACTATCATGACCAAATAAAGAAGGAATTATTGGACAAGAAGATAAGAGGAAATTATATCATAAGATTAAATGAGACACAATTATAGATTAGTGTTTTACTTGCTAGCACCCATGTACACATGATCATAAATTTAACATTATAATGAACTTAACTTCCGGTTTTATGTATATATATTTGAAAAAAACTTTTGATTGAGTACGAATAAACCAATATATCTGCTTAAATTCCCTTAATAGAGTTCTTTTATAAAATCCCGAAATCTTGGGTCTATCTCGGGATCCCGAAAATTATAATCCCGAATTTCCGGGACCTCCATTTCAATCTCGGTATTAATGCCCTAGACCTAACCTAAAATAGATCGTGGACTATATCGCTGTAAAGACAACCGACTTAATCCTTGATTTTTGCGCGACTATTAATAATATATGTACGTTGAATTTAAGCTCCCAACCCTCTCATTTGACTCAAAATCAATAAATGAAAAGATAATTACAGTGTATGAACTAAAATTAAACTAAATGACAGCTGTCACGTACAAACGAGGATTAAATTCGACCTAATCAAATTTTAGGGTAGGTCGATGTAAACACCTTAGAACAAAATTCACTGAGTCTGGGCTATAGGTCAGGTCACATTTGGTCCAACCGCTGTAAACCCTAACAATGGTTAAATTTTCTAACGTCTGGACATTTTTGGATGGCAGTCCCAAACATCTTTCTATCGCTGTAATTTTCGATGAAGTTATCGAAATTAATTTGGCTTAGGGTCTATTATTACTTAGGGTGTCCTTAAGTAGCTAGTGGTAGAATATACACTCAAAATCTGCACAAATCCTCTACTGTTCTTCGAACATTAGTGTTTCTAGTGGTTCGGATACATTTTACAGCTTTTAATGTTACTTTGTAAACATATTCAAATCTAATATATTTCGATGCGATATCACCATAAAAGTATTAATATGAGTAAAATATCGAACAGTTTCGATTCTAGTACAATTTTACTTGGTATCAAACAAAAGTGTCGATACCGTACTTATATCAGTACTTTCTTCGTGTTTATTCAGCTTGTACTAACAGAATGTGACGTCAGATCAAGTCGAGCCTGTCCGAATTCAGTTATCTACGCCTTGTCATTGCTTTCCTGTATAACAGTGACGAAGTCACATTCTAATTTGACTTTTCTATGGCTTGATGGTGTTTTGAGGCAATAGCCGTGTATATTACCAGCACCGACTTGGACTGGCTTGGCGTGGAACGGATTGAAATGAAACTTCAAAGTAGGTTTTTGGTGTGACTGGATTAAAGTGGATTAACCGAATAAAATTCAGCTAGTTCTACTGAAGTGAAGTATATTGCATCGGAACGTGACATATATGAATAGAACTCAAGTGGGCTTCACATTTTTCAATCCTCAATCCATCAATCCGCGTCTTTTAACGCCCAAGTCGATCCAATCCAGTAAAATTTCGTGATCGGATCGACTTATCTCAAATCAATCCACTGCGCGTATACAAAGTGGTTTGACTAATCCTAAGCCAGTTTGAAACCACGTTATAAACGAGGCTAATGTTACGAAGAAAAGCCATAGATTTCAGACACTTTGCCTTGGTTTGCTTCAAACTGTTAGGATAGCTCAGCTACTCTGCTGACGTCATAATCTGTCATAACTAGCTGAAGATGAGGACGAAGACGTGAATTCGGAATGGCCCCGAGTGTTAGTAGTAATGAGGGAAAGCTATGGGACTAAGGGTAATTTTGGTAGTATTTTCTTGCGCGAACAGAAAATGTTCGGAATATGCACTAGCCATATGTACACGGTTTTAACAAGTAATGCCTAGTACTATACTCTTCGCGAAACGAATTCAACGGTCGAATCCCATACAAAAAGAGCTTTTCAATTCATCAGTAAAGCTCTTGTTGTATGGGATTTGACCGTTGAATTCGTTTCGCGAAGAGTATAGTACTAGGCATAAGACTCAAAAACTCGCAGCCTCAGAACAGAGAGATTTAAGGAAATGAAACAAGCGTATACATATACGAAATTCAGTGAAGTAATTTTACTACAAAGATAAAATCTATAAATAGAACAAATCGAGAGAATTACTACCTCAGATATTCCCTTTGGTTTCTCTACGAACTCTACGAGCTTTTGATTGTTACATGTGATATTCGCGTATACATGGCCTATGATCTCTATATTTATTTTTCTGTTCGCAGAGGAGAAACTGTCAAATTTGCCCATAGTCCCATCGTTTTCCTTCACTAGTACTAAAACGGCCCACAGACACGGAGATCTAGTCGTCGACTGGATCTCAATTGATTTGCCACAGACACAGAGAATGTAATCGCAACTTGAATTGCAATCTCATTCGAACGTTGTTTTCGTTGAGGCATCACACGTTTGGAATGGGTGTTTTCAGGTCATTTTCGTTGTAAAAAAACGGAGGACATCCATTGTAAGCATTATTAGCAAATGATGTTTTACGTAAAGTAATTTCGAACAGGTACATATACTCGGGTATATGAGGTATTTGTACTTTCTGCTTCAGGCATCTGTAGCCTAGTCATAGATCCCTCTAAATAATTTTCAATTGGCGGTCATCATAACCAGGCAGTAGTTGTTCGGGGGGTGGGGTGTATTAACTGATTTTCGAAGAAAATTATAAATTTATATGTATCATGAGCTGGCAGCAATTGTGCCTTAATAGGGTTTAAAATTATGTTTCACGTAAAGTTATTTCGAACAGGTATGTACGGGTATCTAGGTATTTGTACTTTCTGGTTCAGACACATGTAACCCTCTAAATACTTTTTTATTGAATTTTAATTGGCGGTCATCATAGGCAGGCAGCACTGAAAATGAACTAAATCTCCGTTGCTGCCAAATGATTAAATATATTATTGTTCCACATCTATTCTTTTCGTTCATAAATATTTCCTGAAATAGATAACACATTAACGGGAGCATGAGGTATGCTAACTGACTCTTGTTGAGCATATTCATACACAATTCAGTCCGTTAAACCAATCATTTCGAATTATGTTACCATTACGTTACACTAAATTCAAATGAGATCTCCATTCTAGTCTCAAAATCACAACAGACACAGTAACTTGGTCGTCGACCAGTAGCTCCGCCCACCAAATATCAAAAAAATTTGATATTTACTGCAACCGTTGCAGAGACTAAAAATGCAACCTGAGACTAGCCCACAGACAGAGAATTTCGTTGCAGATATCGCATATTGCAGATCTAGTTGTCGACGAGATCTCTCGTCTGTGGGCCGTTTAACGCTCAGGTTCAGGCAAACTGCTTTAATTCTCACTGCTTCAATTCTCACTGCTGTTTTCAGTGGCTCACAGCTTATTTCATGCACCTAAACTTTTAAAATTTGTTACGCTGTTTTTGGAAAACTATGTAAAATATGGACAAGATTTAAATTGCACGTTTTAAACAAATATTTACTCATAAGTGTTATTGATTTGTGATCATGGTTCCCTTCTTGTCTATAAATCAGCATAGACAATGTATATCGTCTCTCAAGCTTATTAAAGCAGAGAATAATTGATACGGGAAACTCGATCTTTTTGCGGAATAAGCCTCCGAAAGCAGATTCAAAGTGAAATTGTTTTTGCAGGATGATTAAAATTGAAAAATTTTTTCTTTGACAACGTGGTTTCGATCAATTTCCTGTATCAATTATTCTCTGCTTTGATAAGCTTTAGAGACGATATACGTTGTCTATGCTGATTTATATACAAGAAGGGAACCATGATCACAAATCAATAACCTTTATGAGTAAATTATGTCGGTAAATACAAGTCGGAGATGTTAAAATTTGTCACAACCAACGTAAATAAAAAAAAATTAATGATTTCCAACTGCAAGTGGTCACATCAGTCAAGTATGCGCTGTGAGCTGGTGTCTGATGAGAATCAGTGCATACTTTCGAAACCACTTTGTCAAAAAAAAAAATTCAATAAAATGTTTGAATTTTAATCATCCCGCAAAAACAATTTCACTTTCCATATTTATTGTTCAAGTTAGAAACTTCAAAATTAACAAAATTGTCTTTTACACGTACAATATCACACTAAATATTCACTACAGCAAGTTGCCAATTCGTCAAAAAATGCGTTTCTGCTACACAATCGATCTTTTCAGCCTCAAACTTTTTTTTTATTTATTGTAATCATTTAGCATGCTTTTCTAAATCAACATTCAAAATTTAATGATTTTCTAATTAGTTCTTAAGATACAGTGTTTAGTGTAGTTGAAAAATAGCACTGCATGAAACAAGCTGTGAGCCACTGTATGCCACGGATAAACAAGAACTAAATTCGTTTTTAAGTTTTAGGTCAGGTGGATACTGTGCTCCTAAGCATAAATGCTCTATCTGACATGTTTTTTATTTTTGAGCTAACACCGGATTCGAAAACTTCATACTTAATTACATCATTCTACAAAATATGAAAAACCTATCTTTTGTGGAAGTATGTTAAAATTAATAGTGAAAAATGTCCTTTCCATATATTTGCAGGCTGCAGAAAAACACAAATCATTGAATATCTCCGAAGTTAGGTTAGGTTATACTAGCTGGCACAGGGCCACACATATACCTATTTGGTCCGTAGTGATACCAGATAAGTGTACCCGGAGAAGGAAAGCTCAGTCCAAACGGCCATCAAAGGCCCCCGACTTTTTTGCGAACTGAAGTATGTCCTTCAGCCTCTACTTTGCCACATTTGAGAGGTCCACTAGCCAGGCCTCACAGAAGTAGCGCTGTTTGGTTTTCTCCAAAGCCGGGCAGTGATACAGAAGGTGCTGGATTGTTTCTGAGACTCTCGGCTCTTGACACTTCTTACAGGTGTTGCTGGTTAGGAGTCCCATTTTCATGGCATGTGCTGCTACAAAGACAGTGGCCAGACAGTGCCGATAATTCGATCGGGTATTTAGTCGCTGCGAGATTTTATGACCCCCACATGATTTTGGTAACCCTGCAGGTCTGAGTTGCTTGCCATCTGTACAGCGCACCTTGCATCATATTGAAGTCGATCGAGTACTTGATTGTTTGGATTGGAGTTGGGATGTCTACCGACGTTGACAGCTGAAAGCTAGCCCCGTTCTTGGCTAACGCGACCGGCCTCTTTCTTCCTTCAATGCCCTTTTGACCGGGAACCCAGAAAATTTTGACTCTTCTGTTGTTGCCCAGTCTATTCAGGACCTGAATGCAGTCAAGTACACACTTTGATTTGTGTGAGTAACACATCAGAGCTTTAACCGCCACTTGTCTGCCTGTAAAGATGTTGATTTACTCACTTGTAGTATATCTGCCATGTGCTACGTTTCCGGCTTTACGTATCCAAAAACCACCGCCTGAAAAATACTACATTGATTGGGAAGCCTGAAAGATGAAGCAGGACGTTCAGAGCAGATGAAGGAGTCGAAGCTAAGGCACCTGTGGTACAGCGAGCCGCCAATCGCTGAACTCTGTTCGCAATGCTAGCAAAGACAGTCTTATTCACTGCTGCCACCAGACCAAGCATCCGTAAGCAAGGATCGGCCTAGCCATCGCCATATAGATCCAGTGCGTTAAAGCAGGGCTTAGAATCCCACGTTTTACCCAGCACTCTCTTGCTGGCGTAAATCGCATTGCTTGCCCACTTAACTCTCTCCTGTAAATTCACCTTCCATGTGAGCTTGCTGTCCAGAATAAGACCCAATAGTCCAGTGAGCGGAGGCGAAACTTCGGAAAAATTAGGGGAAAGCTGAATTTTGGTGTGAATCTTGATACTGGCGTGCTGAAGAAAATGTCAAAAGTCCCCATCGATCCGAGTGCTGCGTTACTTTTTATACGGGGTCAAAGGTCACCAAAAGTGATCTTTCGCAAATATCTCAGTAACGGTCACCTCTACAGAAAAACAATGTGTGACGAATTTGTAGCTTCGAAAATTTAATAACTTTTTCTTTTATTGATAATCGTTTTTGAGATATATTGATCGAAACAGTTGTAACAAACAATATGCACTCTCTCAACTGCATGTTTATATTATCCGATTTTGATTACGACTTGGAATATTTGTGAGTTTGTATTTCTATGTTTCCGAAGCCCATAAAAACAAAAGTATAAAGGAACATATTTATCACACTCCAGGATAGATAGAGAAAAATGTTAAAATCCTTTTTCAGAAATTCCGAAGATCATGTCAATATTTTAATAGAAAAACCGATTTTTCCTTTCGAAGCTAGATATATTGAATTTTGTGACAAATATCGATATTTCGAAGGTAATCTGCCCTCTTCTTCAGTGTCTATCGGTCTAATCTTAATCTAACTTAGGTATGCTATTTATAGAGCTTACTTTTAAAGTATTTACTTATACTAATTACCAACTAATTGTCTATTAATTACTTTACTTAAATACATTTAACGATCTATATTAATTAAATTTTCCTCCTTACTATCAAATGAATGTTCAAATTAACCTGAACAATGGTGATGCACAGTTTCCTTGGTCTGTGTTTAGTCTTCTATTCATTGAGGTTTTCCATAAGTTCAGGCTTTCGCACGCATCCAGTTTTCGTACCTGCTGTACTTCCTTAATCACCTCCACGTTGTCCCATGTAATGTTGTGATCCTCCTCCAAGATGTGCTTCGCGACTGCTGATCGTACTAATGTTGCATTTCTTTTCCTCGCTGAAGCTGCTTCCCGCTTATGTTCCGTTAGTCTAACACCAACTAACCGTTTCGTTTGACTGATATATATAAGCTAGGAGAAAATTGGTACACATTAAAAACAATCATGTCAATATCAAGTGGAGTCGTCGGCGATGATAAAGTATCAAAGTTCGCACCAAAATCCAACTTCGAAGCACCATGTCAAATTTCCCTGGACTGCAAGTACTTATTTCCTGACTAGAGACTTAACCTGGCGCCGCCCAACCTGATTGGGGCTAATTCAGGAATTTTGTACTTCCTTGCGAAGAGTACAAGATCAGTTTTATGCCGCGGCCCACGGTATTCGCCCACTCCTCAACCAGCCCCAGAGCATACTCGATGAATTGGCCGAGGGTCATCAGCATAGGCCACAACCGTGAGTCCCTTGCTTTCCAACCTTTCCAAAATTGAATTTGTAATCAGGTTCCTCAAGAGAGGGGATAGAACTCCTCTCTGCGGTGTGCCTCTTTGTAGTGATTTGCGACTCCGCTCACTCAGCTGATATGAACATTTGCTTAAGCATGTTTCTTATGCAGCTACAAATAGCGGGATGGGTGTTGGTTTCGTGGAGCCTCTTCATAATGGCTGTTGTATGCACATTATTGAAGGTGCCTTCAATATATAGAAAAGCTCCCAAAGCATATTCTCTGTAATGGACTGATTTTTCTTTTTCGAGGACTACCCTATGGAGAATCGTTTTAACGGATTTCCCTTTCATGTACACGGTTTTGGGCTCTCGATAGAGCTTGAGATCCAAGTCTTTGTTTGTTATAGAGATCTAGTAATCTTTCGAAAACTTTAAGGAGGAAGGAAATCAGGCTTTATGTGGTGGGGAAACATTTGAGAAAAGTGCAAAAACGTTCTGCTGCAAGAAAACACCAGAAGTGTCAGTCATCGGCGGCTAAATTTTGATAAATGCTCTTGTTGCACCGAGCTTTGAGTTCACCTAGCTCTGATTAGGTACCTGATTTAGATCAGGGATAAAGTGTGTTGTGGAACTAATCACTCCACACTCGTATTTACGGGTTGTCGTGGAATTACTTTTTACTAATGTTCGAAGAACATTGGTATTTCAAATCACTTTGACCAAAAATTCATATTTCTATATATACGGTATTTTTTGCAATATTTTTATTAAGCGATTTTATCGTAAAATTTTTAAACGATAATAATCTTGTAGTGATAATAAACAACCAATTCTGAGTTTTCGAAAATTTGAAAACTTTTGCGACTGGTATCCCTAAATTTCTTTGTGCCCCTATAACTTTCAATGCATTCATCGGATCGAAACATCTTTCTATCCGTGTAAATGTCGACGAAATCATCGGATAAAATCGAGATCGTTAGAGTTATTTGATTTTGACGCGGGGCAATTGCGGGAGACATTAGGTTCAACCAAAGATGAGTCTGCGTCCGTACGAGCGCATATGCGCCGAGGTAAACCACGCAAGCATATGTTGCACCCAAACTTAACTTTCCGAACAGCCAGAAAAGTGGCATGCTCCTTAAGCAACCTTTTGCTCAATTTTTGCTATGAGCTGTCGGTACGTAAAGTGGTGATGAGATACGACTTGACATACGTTCGCTTATGCGCTGTATGGGCACTTATGTTCACTCCTGTTTGCGTATGTCAAAAAGTGCCTTTTTTGTTCTAAAACCGGTCGGTTTGGACAGACGATTACGGTCGCAGACTCATATCTTTGGTTAGGGCTTTTTAGTTGCAGTGCTGGTAAAGTGTTGCAAGCACTAAGCAATTTCTTTGTTTATATTATGTTACGCTGCTTTCAAAGGTTTGCAGTGTTTGGCTTTCTTAAATCTTGAAAACCCTGAAATCCCTTCAACCCTAAGAGTTCAAATGCATTGTTAGATCAAAGATCAAAGTGATTTTGCACTCGAAACAGGTTAGAGCACATGTGGTAGAATATGCATGCAAAATCTGCACGATTCTTCTACTGTCCATCGAATATTAGTATTTCTAGCGGTTCAGGTGCGCTAGAGTTTTTTTGAAGCTATCACCATCTCCACAGTGTTGCCCAATGTATCCTGTGACTAGTCGAAATCAATGTATCCTGTGTATTTAGGGCCGTTCCGAATTTACGCCTTCGTCCTCATCTTCAGCTTGTTATGACAGATTGTGACGTCAGCATAGTAGCTGAGCTATTCTTAAGGTAGGTATCCATATGTTGCATTTCTTCCGTATCGTATCCCTGTTGCGTATCATTCACTAAACGGATACGGTGTCCACACTACTCAATATTCCATGTATCATCAATACGATCCGTTGCAAAAAGCTCGATACGCAGCTGCAACGCTTTTATTCACGAATCTATAGTGTACAACGCAACGTGTCCACACATGACTCCACTTAGTATCGTATCATTCCTTGCACAAAATGTGATATCGTCGATATACTTCAATAAATTGAAGAATGTTTTCTTTATTCCACTCCATTATCTATGCACTGCACTACAATAGCTGCGTTTTATTTTCATCCAGAGTGTAGTAGGTATCCTGGATGCATAATAAAACGATCCAGAGTAGCACGCGAGTTTTTTTCTGTCAGACAGTTGTCATTTCAAAATTGGAGCTGTCATATAAGCAACGCCGTTTTCAAATGTATGACTATTTATCCTGACATGGAAATTTTTGAAAATTCCAACAATTCCAGTTGATATGACTTTTCGAAATACGTTCCACAGAGAGCACGAGTACGAACTCCACTGAATTCACGAGTGTTTGTACTCTGGATGTTGTTGTTGTTTCGTGTGCAAATTGATATCCTGCACTACTCTGGATGTATAATAAAACGCGCCTAATATTGGCAAGTTAACGACTCAAATGTCAAATCATGCAACGCAAGTTGTCCAAATATGATTCGAGAGCGTATCGTTTCATTCCTTTGATGCGACGGCAAGAAACCGCCAAATGACCGACCGAGTTCGTTGCGTTTCTTCGTATCATATTTTGATACGGAACGAAGATACGTTTGTCGTATCCACTGATACGCAACGGTGATACGATACGCCAAAATGATACATATGGATTCATACCTTAAGGGGGGAAATACATGTAAAATGGAAAAGAAATTGCTAATTTCAGATTGACTTAAAATATATATATTGTTTATTCAGAAAATTTTTGATATTAAATCCTCAAAGTACATATCTTATAGTAAATGAAAATATTTTTTTAATAACTTTTTAACACAAAATGGAGGCGATGCGAGCAAATGAAAAAAACACATCAAAAACAGCCTCGTACAACTTAACGCTTTTTCCGAGAAACTTGTAACGTTCAGAGAAAAAAAAATATGCTAATGAGATCTATAATTCATAGGTGAACCAATAAAATTTAGAAAAAAAAATCAAATTTTTACATTAATGTTAGATTAAAAAAAAAAATCGATTTTTTTTCAAAAAAATCACGTTTTAAACATTGGTAAACTAATTATTTTTCCGAAATTACAAGAAAATTTAGGTTCAACGATGAGATAATACTCTTTTGTACATGTGATATAAATTTGAGCCGAATAGGTTCAATATTTTTTGAGATATCTTGTACGGAAATTGAAAAAGTACTACTGTGAGAAAAACGCGTTTAAAGTTCTAAAGCTCCACCGACCTGGGGAACGCCGCGCTGTCTATAACTGGCTATAACTCGAGAACTAATACGAATATCGCTTCAAAACTTTTTTTGGTATATTTTAAGAGTATTTCGAACACTTTGATGCAATAAAAAAAAATCGTTTTTGTTTTAGCAGTTACATGTATCTCCCCCCTTAACAGTTTGAAACAGACCTAGACGAGAGGTCTGTTCGCGTACTTCAGCAAACTGCAGCAGTAACAGAATTTGGCAGCTGGCTTCTTGTTGCTGCAAAATTTGGCTTGCAGCAAGAGTACAAAAACGACTTTCTGCGAATCTATTTTAATATATTATAATAGATTCATAATAGATAATAGATTAGATTATAATACTTCGTCAACTGTTATACAGGAAAGCAATAGCCTCGTTTATAACGTGGTTTCAAACTGACTTATGATTAGTCAAACCACGTTGTATACGCGCAGTGGATTGATTTGAGTTAAGTCCATCCGATCACGAAATTTTACTGGATTGGATCGACTTGGGCGTTAAAAGACGCGGATTGATGGATTGAGGATTGAAAAATGTGAAGCCCACTTGAGTTCTATTCATATATGTCACGTTCCGATGCAATATACTTCACTTCAGTAGAACTAGCTGAATTTTATTCGGTTAATCCACTTTAATCCAGTCACACCAAAAACCTACTTTGAAGTTTCATTTCAATCCGTTCCACGTCAAGCCAGTCCAAGTCGATCCTGGTAATATACACGGCTAATGACAAGGCGTAGATAACTAAATTCGGACAGACTCGACTTGATCTGACGTCAATTCTGTTACAAGCTGAAGGCGAAGGCGAAGACGTCAATTCGGAAAGGCCCTCAGTTGTCGTTTGATTTTTTTGTAGCTGACATGTCTAGTGATACGGAATAAATTTGTGTGGTCATTGCACTGGCTGTGAGTTTAAAAAGGAAGAACAATTGAAGAACATGCCACGACCGTCTATATACAACTGAGCCTATATTGTGCAATACTGATCACAGACGATGCAATATATTCCATATTGCACGATAAAAATCAAAATCTTTTTGATTCATTCAATAGGTCTGTTCGTGTACTGCAGCAGCAACAGATTTTTGCAGCTGGCTTCTTTTTGTGGCAAATTTTGGCTTGCAGCAAGAGTACTAAAACGACTTACGAATCTATTTTAATATATTATAATAAAGAATTCAGGTACGCGAACAGAGTTAATATGTTTCAGAATCCTTCAATACGATCCAGATACGATCAATATTATTGTTCAATGCTAAATATTGTGCCATAATATTGATTGTTTAGGGAACGCTTGAGTAAGCTAAAATTATTTCTAATTATATGTCCGCAGCTGTAGATATATGTTAGTATTAAAATCACTTTGGTCGAAAATTCATATTTCTATGTATATGTGTATATAAATATGAATTTTATCTTACTTTTGTGGTCTTGTGTAACCCTTTTCCTACCACAGCAGTTATTTATACCCAAAAAGTTTCTACCTGAGAAGTTAGAGAACAGATCTAAAGTTCATGTAAATTCCCTATACCAGAAGAAACTCTTCGGGTAACTTAGGAAGACGCGGGATGTCCTGAGATGGGAAACAGGCCCATTAAAAAAGCGACAATTATAATAACTGGAGTTAAGAACTTGTTCAAGTGGCATATCATTCGAGCATTGACGTAATTTTATAAGTTTTATAATGAAATTGATAATAGGTGCGTTTTATTTTACATCCAGAGTAGTGCAGGATATCGATTTGCACACGAAACAACAACAACAACATCCAGAGTACGAACACTTGTGAATTCAGTGGAGTTCGTACTCGTGCTCTCTGTGGAACGTATTTCGAAAAGTCATGTCAACTGGAATAGTTGGAATTTTCAAAAATTTCCATGTCACCCTGGCGACCGGGATAAATAGTCATACATTTGAAAACGGCGTTGGTTATATGACAGTTCAAATTTTGAAATGACAACTGTCTGACAGAAAAAAACCCGCTTGCTACTCTGGATCGTTTTATTATGCATGCAGGAAACCTACTACACTCTGGATGAAAATAAAACGCAGCTAATATTCTTGTTAAATAATTTTTTTGTCTTGTTGATTGTCGAAGAAAATTAGTATTAAAGTTACCGAAAATTTATTTTTGTATGTATATATTTATATACATATGTAATAAAATTAAATGCATTCTAAAACTTATAAAATCACAGCTTGTCACAGTTTGCCACAACTTGTGTGATATGCGACTGAACAAGTTCTTAATTATACTTATTACAATTAACGCTTTATTGAAATTTATTAGGCGTGTTTTTTTCGCTACTCTATCCAGCAGAGAATAGAGTATATGCATTGGAAACAACAACACTCCTGTACCAGTGAATTCACTAGTACAGAAATTGTATTCCTCATTTGTAGTTCAAGTGCTGAACTATAGAATGTGCTGATAGAACAAATAAAAGCTCATGAGAAGTTGTCTTTTTTGCTGTAAGGGGGCTTTGGGTTTTTCATGGTTATGTTGAATGTTTTGGTAGTTAGGAAATTAGAAAAAACCCTCATAACGTGTAGAAAGTTAAAAGAGGTAATTTTCTGTTAGTTCTTTTTCTATTTTCTATCGATTGTGGTAGTGTATACTCGTTATTTTCTCCCTTTATTTTCAGCTGTTTTGTGGTACCACAGCGAATATAGCAACCTATGTCAGTCTTAGCGAATGCACTTCTGTTTTATACTAGATCGTTGTTTTTGCGGCATAGTTATATTCTGCTCTATATCAGAGCAAAAAACCACGTCTTATGTTTTATGCTTGTCCATGATAAAAAATTGGAAATTACAAACCCTATGTGGGCGCTGAGTGCCTAAAATCAGGCAAGGAATATTATTTCAAATTTCGATTTGTTTTTACTTCTGACAGAAACATTGGATAGTCGTGAAATTTGCAGAGCGTGTTGATGTTAACTAAAACTATACACACATGGTAGCCTGTAGCTACGACTGGCACGTGAAAAAAATCCTTTAAGTTATCGACTCTCCAAAAAAATTTTGATTTTTGAAAAGAAATTCAAATTATTGATAAATTTTAACCTTTTTTCACCATGTCAAATTAAAATTAAGCTAAATTTAGTAGAAGTTTGATTGAAAAATTGGGATAGACTCTATAACTTCCGATGCAGTCATCAAATTAAAACGAAATTCATGTTGTAAATTGACCTTATTGTAAGCCGAATTCCGTAGGGATTTCTTTGAAATATCACGAAAGTGCTGCCAGCTATGGTAATTTTTGTAATTTTTTGTCATTTCTTTACTAAGCGATGTCGTCCTTAAATTTTCAAACAGGTTAGGTTAGGTTAGTGAAGAGGGCTGCGGGAACGCGGCCAGCATTAGGCCACCAGTTTGGCCCCATTTGCCACCCTCATAGACAGTCACACGCATTCGCACTTACAGCCATGGCACTGGCGGGATTCGAACTCGCAGGCTCCGTAGCACGTTGCTTTTCGGCTTGACGCCTTAGCGAGCAGAGCTACCTGGCCCCCCAAATTTTCAAATAAGAATGATTCTGCAATAACAACAAATATTTAGTTTTCGATAGTTTAAAAAGTTTCGCGGGTGGTAACCCTAAAATTCTTTTCACCCGTCAGTGATTCAATCGAAACGAAATTCACAGGGTTGGTTTAACTTAACGTGAAGCAAATTTGGAATATATTTTGCTTTGCTGCTAACATAGGGTAACCAGCATTAGATATTTTCGTAAATATTGCACCAACAAATTACATACTCATATGCAAAGCATTTGCAATAAAAATAAAAAACCAATTTTTAAATTTTCCGAGTTTTGAAAATTTTTCGGATGGCAGCCTCAAACAACGTTTAACCGCTGAAACTTTCAATGAAATCTTCCGATGAGAACGAAATTCAAAGGATAAGTTGATTCAAATATGAGCTTGTTATGGTAAACCAGTAAGGTAGTAGAAATGGAGTGGTCATGCCCATAAGATTTACATTGAAGGGGATGGTAGTAATTTTTTGTCTGCTCATTGTCAAATCGGGTCAAATCCAAGTAGTTCCCCTCCAATTTGACAATTAGATCATAATGGCGGAAAGGCAGCTTTAACATGCTTTGTGCGCGAGAGGATTGAACGGGCTAATGGTGGAAAGTCATACCGTCCGTGTCCACGGGCTGTGGTAAACTTATTGCTGCTTCGTTGGAAAAGTGTTGCCAGCACTGAACATTTTCATCATCTATGCTATAGGTAGATTTTACAGCGTTTGGACCAAATGTGACCTGATCTATAGTGCGAACTAAGTGAATTTTGACCTAAGATGTTTTCATCAACCTGACCTAAAATTCAGGTTGAAAAACAGGTCAGGTCGAATTTAGCCCTCGTTTGTACGTGGCAGCTGTCATTTAGTTTAATTTTAGTTCATACACTCTAATTATCTTTTCATTTGTCTCTCAAACATATTTATTTCAATGATTTTGAGTCAAACGAGAGGGTTGCGAGCTTAATTAAATTCAACGTACATATATTATTCATAGTCGCGCAAAAGTCAATGCTTAGGTGGGTGTGTTTACAGCGATATAGTCCACGACCTATTTTAGATCAGGACGCTTGAAATCGTGGACTGACCTATCGCTTCGGTCGGGTACTGAGTGTTTACAGCCGGTGGACTAAATAACCATAGTTGGGTTTTGTTGCTATGGATAAAAAATGATTGATATGATACTACAAAAAAGTCTAGCGCATCAGAACCGCTAGAAAACTAATTTTCGAAGAAGTTATCTTTGAGGGATTTAAAAATGTGTGAAGACGTTATACACTTCTTTGTAGTATCATATCAAGCATTTCTTACTCAAAGGAACAAATATCATTTTCTGACAGCATTTCCTATAACACAAATGATGAAAATGTTCAGTGCTGGCAACATTTGTCCAACACAGCAGCAATAAATCTACCATAACATGCTCGTGCTTAATCAACCTATCCTTTGAATTTCGTTTTCATCCAAAGATATCATCGAAAATTTCAGCGATTAAACTATGTCTGGGGTTGCCATCTGAAAAATTTCCAAAACTCGGAAAATCTAAATATCGGTTGCTTATTTTATTGAAAATGCTTTGCTTATGAATACAAAATGGAAGCATCTGTTCGCGCAATATTAACGAAATTGTCTGGTGCTGGCAATCATGTGCTAGCACCATAGCTGCTTCACATTGTGTTAAACCCATCCTATGAATTTCGTTTCGATTGAATGGCTGCGCTATAAGTTATTGGAGTTAATAGAATTTTATGGTTACCATGCGCAAAGCTTTTCAAATTTTTGAAACGTAAATATTTGTTGTTAATTGTCTTGCAGGATCATTCCCATTTGGAAATTTTAAGATATCATCGCTCGATAAAGAAATGTAAATAAATTACGAAATTCATCATAGCTCGATTTATCAACGAACTTCCTACAGAATTAGAAATGCAACAAGATCCACTTATCACATGAATTTCGTTTTGATTTCTCTACTGCATCGGAAGCTATAGGGGAAAACCTTTATTTTCCTGAGCAAAATTTACAATATTTAGGAGACAAAAATTGCCATAGCTGGTGACTCTATACTAATTTCTTAGCCAAATTTCTATGAAATCTATCTTAGGGTAAGGTTCACCTACTGCGTGAATTTTGTTAAAATTTGGTGGCTAAATCGGAAGCTATAGGCCAAAAACCAGTTTTTTTCGAAATCACTTCTATCAGACCTGGTCCTAGTTAATATCAATATGTCCTTTAAATTTCATAGTGATCGCATTATCCGATCATCAGTTCTCGTGAACAGAAATTTTGAGTGCTGAAAATAGACGCAATTTGATCACGGGTTGCCGTTCTTGTTTACCGCGGAATTTAAAAAAAAATGTATTTGACTTGTGGACAAAAGTCAAAATTTATCAATAATTTGAATTCGTTTTCAAAAATCAAAAATATTTCAGGAGGGTCGAGGATTTGAAGGATTTCTTATCAGGAGCCTGCTATGGCTACAGAGTTGCCCGTACAGTCTTGAAAGTCCATGTGTGATAATTCTAGTCTACATCAATACGCTCTGCAAATTTCACGATGATCCATTGTTTTTCTTAGAAGTTATGACAAATCGAAATTTGAAAAAAAAATCCTTGCCTACTTTTAGGCACTCAGCGCCTACATAAGGCTCAAAATTTCCCATTCTTTATCATAAGCAAACTAAAAACATAATAAGTTTTTATTCCTAGCACTTAGTTTTTAACAAAAATTTATACTGCTTGGAAATATAGGAGTACCTGAAAATTCACTAAAATCCCCGCCGCCGCCAAAATGTTTAAGATATCTGAATTTTAGCAAGTCGTGGACCTACCTGTTATATACATCTGTCCTCCGAAAATGTCAGCTCAATCGGATCGGCCACTCCAGAGATTGTCTCCCTTAATCATTTTGCTGATATATATATATATATATATATATATATATACATACATATATATATATATATATATATATATATATGTATATATATATTTATATATATATATATATATATATATATATATATATATATGTATATATATATATATATATATATATGTATATATATATTTATATATATATACATATTTATATATATGTATATTTTTATATATATTTTTATATATATATATGTATATTTTTTATATATATATATGTATATTTTTTATATATATATATGTATATTTTTTATATATATATATGTATATTTTTTATATATATATATGTATATTTTATATATATATATATATATATATATATATATATATATATTCAATGTGCTCTATATGGGCTCTAATCACTTTCGAACATGTTGTATAACTTGGTGCGTTTAAATGCAAGTTCTACTGTTAGTAGGCATGTTTTCACACTATATCTCCGGTCCGCAAACTTTTGCGACGAAGATTAGAATTTACGACTTTTCTGGTTCTGTTACCTGTGAAATTCGGTTCAAACTGATGTACGGTGTACTGATGTTCGGCATTTAGTGCGAAAGTGTGTATCCCTATTCGAACCAGATTCTCACACCAAGTTCTACAATATGTGCGAGCGTGTATAGAGTCCATAAGATAAAAAGCATGTGTGTATGTAGCTGACATAAGAGGTCTTTTCGTGTACTTTTAGTCGCGTTCATGGACTAAAATTTCCTGAATGATTTGGTGGGGGAAAGACTGCCCTGATTCGCATAAACGTTCTATCTACATTTTAGTACTTTCGAGATATTCAATGATTTGTGTTTTGATTTGTACTGGAGATATATGGAGAGTGTGCTTTTCAATATTCATTTTAACATACGTTCGCAAAAGATAGGTTTTTCAAATTTTGAAGAATAATTTAATAGAGTATGCAGTTTTTGAATCCGTTGTTCAAGCCCTGTAATGTATTCGACGCGAAACGAAACGAAGTGTCAAATCCCATACACCGGACTCGAATTGCAATTTACCCTGCCATATCCGATGGCAATGTCTGTCAATTTATGGCATACCATCTGACGCCTCGTCCACATTGGTCATGGGAGATGGCATAACATTCGACTTGCCATGGAAATGGAAAATGTAGATGGTACATGGCATGCCATCAAATATGGCATAGATGTCAAGCCATATGGCAAGACATTTGTATGGTCATGAGCATGGCCATATTCTGACAGTTGTTCATTTTCAAAATGGCGATGTCGAGGGAAATAGTGTTACAAACCCTAAACGAATACAAAAAAAAGATTGCTTATGGAAATATATGTTCGCCTCTTCCTCAATTTGCGCCTTTCCTCACATTCTGCTTCCTCTGACCTTCGCATTTTCAAAATGATATGGCATGACATGCCGTTGCCCAGGCATCAGGTGATACGTCATAAACTGACATTCGTTGCCATCGCATATGGCAGAGTCCATGGCCAATGTAGACTCAGGGTGATGCGTGGGCAATTTCATGACATGCCATATCATTTCGAAAATGCCTCTGAACGATGAAGACATGTGCTTCATCTGTGCGTTGAATGTTTCTAAAAAGTTATTTGAAGTGGAGAGCGAAGGAATTCTGCTGTTGATGAAAACTGCGGTTGTAGGATAAATCCCTTTTTTGATAAGCGGGTGAAATATCAGATGTAGGTGACACTATTATAGGATTTGCTGGGGTACGAAGAGATATGGCGTAGAAGTCATTGAAAAAAGTCCGCCGATCATCAATAGGCAATTTCATTTACTTACTCATCCTTAAAAATTGAAAAAATATCTCTCTGAAAAAATGTCCGTATCATCATTCGACTTTTTCGCAACTTCCCACCATTCCATGCTCTGTAAACTGTTTGGATTACTCAACGAGATCTTAAAATCCCTGAAAGAATTCCTACATTTTCTTATAAGAAACGGAACATTACCACGGTTCAACGCCATTGAAAATCAAGAACTGTCAAAATATTGCTAGATAGATGGCCAAGCAAATGGCATACCATATTGCCTACCATTTATGGCATGCCATCAAATATGGCATACCATAGGCCGCCTAAACTGGCAATTTCAAGTGGTATGCCATGGGAAATTGCTAGTGGAGGCGGCCTGATCCAAAATCAGCCTGGGGCGGAATTTCGTTTCGTTTCGTTTTGCTCATAATTAATGTGTTCGAAGACGAATAACTGTCTTCGAAGTCAACGCAGTGACTCGCTCTGAGATGGCGCTGCACTATGTATAACACCGGGCCTTGATTGGCAATTTTCGCCGAAACAGATTTCACGTGCAATTTTGTATGAAAATTTCACGTGAAATCGAACTTAGTACTATGCTTTACTGAAAACTGGAAATTTCCCCTCTTTCAGCAAATTTCAGTAGGTTCTGAGCTACTGAAAAATACTGAAAACTATCAAACGATTTTTGGCGTAATGTTATTATGAAGGACGAATATTTTTGTGGCGATAATTTATCACCGCTTAGAATGACTTTATAATCACTATTTTTCTCCCAAAAACCGACACTTATGCGCAATTTTCAGGAAATGCAATGAGAGCGTTCTCGTACTTTCATGAATTTCCCCACCACATGATTCAGGAAAATTCAGTAAAATTCAGTGACTGAAAGTACGCGAACATACCTATTACTAGGCTTAACTTAAAAATGACAAAAATGTAGATAGAACGTTTATGCGAATCAGGGCAGAAGTGACAGCTATCTGTTTTTGAAATAACGATAGTGTTGAAATTTAAAATTTTGTAGCGGTGATATGAAACGCAGTGTTGTAACTGAATAGTTCTTTATTTGTATGTTTCGACAGCTTGTTTTTGCCACTAGCTGTGTAGCCGCTCAAAATTTGTTGTCGAACGTATACAAGCTCTCTTGGTGAAGTATGATCTGATATAAATTAAAGTCGTTACTTACTTGTACAAAATATCTTTAGGTGTGATATTACTTAATAAGCTTTATAATTGAAGAGTATATTGGATCGGATGAAACTTAAACTTATCTTATGAAACTTTATATTGGATCGGATTACGCACTGCACTTTTAATCACGAACTGACTCACTTGTTGAAAATAACTGTACCCTCTGGTAAGGTGCAGGTCTTCTTCCAAGGTTTTGTTTTACACTGTAAATTGGTAACCATGATTACAGTTCGTGTGTTCGACACGGCACCATTTGACGGCGTTGGTTGTTACAGATAGTGATAAGTCATATTAAGCAGTAATACCACACAATAACCACAAAAATATTCGACTTCCATAACTATATTGCCCAAAAAAAATATTTAGCTTGCCGCGCATATTTGAAAATATGTATGCTCAAATATTCCTTTGATACTTTTCAGGTGCTTGCACTAGGTCTGTTCCCGTACTATGATTAATTGCGATTAATTGCAATGTAGCCGTTCCCGTACTCCGTTTTACTGAAAACTGAAAATTTCTCCTCTTTCAGTAAGTACGATGAAATTTCAGTAGGGTCTGAGCTACTGAAAAATACTGAAAAGTGTCTAACGGTGTGGCGCGAGTAAATATTTTTAAATGTGCACGGCAAGCATTATATTTCTTGCGTAATTTTGCTATAAAGGTCGAATATTTTTGTGGCGATAATTTATCACCGCTTAGGATGACTTTATAATCACTATTGTTCTTCCAAAAAACTGAAAAATGACACTTTTGGTTGTCAATTTTCAGGAAATGCAATGAGAGCGTTCCCGTACTTTCATGAATTTCCCCCACCACATGGTTCAAGAAAATTCAGAGACTGAAAGTACGGGAACATACCTACTAGCTCAGGTCTGACAGAAACAGTGAGGTAGTAGAAATAGAGTGGAGATGCCCATAAGATTTACATTGAAGGGGATGGTAGTAATTTTTCAGCTACTCATTGTCAAATCGGGTCAAATCCAAGTAGTTCCCCTCCAATTTTACAATAGCCTCGTTTATAACGTGGTTTCAAACTGGCTTAGGATTAGTCAAACCACGTTGTATACGCGCAGTGGATTGATTTGAGTTAAGTCGATCCAATCACGAAATTTTACCGGATTGGATCAACTTGGGCGTTAAAAGACGCGAATTGATGGATTGAGGATTGAAAAATGTGAAGCCCACTTGAGTTTTATTCATATATGTGACGCTACGATGCAATATACTTCACTTTAGTAGAACTAGCTGCATTTTATTCGGTTAATCCACTTTAATCCAGTCACACCAAAAACCTACTTTGAAGTTTCAGTTCAATCCGTTCCACGCCAAGCCAGTCCAAGTAATATACACGGCTAATGAGTGCTAGGCATTTTTAATATGCTTTGTGTGCGGGGGGGTTGAAGGGGCTAATGGTGGAAAGTTATACCGTCCGTGTCCAGGGGCTGGACTGAAATCTCATCGTCTATCATTTAAGAGGGGAAGCGATGACGACAGCATCAGTTTTCAGTCATATTTTGAATAAACACTACAATGCAGTGCAATCCTTGGAGTACGCGAACAACAAAACCTTTACTTATGCTCGAAAATCAGTGTTTCTAACGATTCTTATGTGATAGTAACATAAGTATAGTATACAAACAGCATCGACTTGGACTAGCTTGGATTAAAATCGAAATGTCTGAGAAGTCAAAGTAAATTTTCGATAGGGCTGGATTGACCAAATACAATTCGGCCAGTTCTACAATGGTGGAGTATGACGCATTGGAAAGTCACATATGGACAGAACTTAGTGGGCTTCAAATTTTTTCAATCCCTCGATCAGGGTTTTTGAATGCCAAAGTCAATCCGATCCGAAAAAAAATCCTGATTGGATCGACTAATCCAAATCAATTCGGTACGGACGTTCAACACGGACTGACCAATCTCAATCCACTTTCAAGCCAAATTGTAGACGTAGCTATTGTATACGTAGAAGCTTGAGTAGCCTAGTGGGTAGAGCACTGGCTTCTTGCGTGTGGGGTCCCTGGTTCGAATCCAGATTCGGACGAGGGTCCGCGCACCAAGCTTTGAGTTCACCTAGCTCTGATTAGGTACCTGATTTAAATCAGGGGTAAAGTGAGTCGTGGAACTAATCACTCCACACTCGTATTCACAATGATTAAATAAATTGTAATGAAGCTCTCTACCAGCTTCAGCCCCTAGACCCGTACGAGGGTTGTCGTGGGATTGCTTTTGCTATTGTATACGTAGCTATAAGGTCTGTTCGCGTACTTCAGCAAACTGCAGCAGTAACAGAATTTGGCAGCTGGATTCTTTTTACTGCAAAATTTGGCTTGCAGCAAGAGTACAAAAACGACTTTCTGCGAATCTATTTTAATATATTATAATAAATTCAGGTACGCGAACAGACCTATAGTTGCAGAACAACCCTTGTCGGATCTTAAGGGGGAAATACATGTAAAATCGAAAAAAATTGCTAATTTCAGTTTGATTTAAAATATATATATTGCTCATTCAGAAAATGTTTAATATTAAATCCTTAAAGTACATGTCTCACAGTAAATGAAAATATTTTTTAAATAATTTTTCAACACAAAATGGCGGCGATGCGAGCGAATGAAAAAAACACATCAAAAACTGCTCGTACAACTTAACGCCTTTTCCGGGGAACTTGCAACATTCAGAGAAAAAAAAATATGCTAATGAAATATATAATTCATAGGTGAACCAATAAAATTTATAAAAAAAATTAAACTTTTACATTAATTTTAGATTAAACATAAAAATCGATTATTTTTCAAAAAAATCACACTTTAAACATTAATAAACAAATTATTTTTCTAAAATTACAATAACATTTAGGTTCAACGAAAAGATAATACTCTTTTGTAAATGTGGCATAAATTTGAGCCGGATCGGTTCAATATTTTTTGAGATATTTTGTACGGCCGTTGAAAAAAATACTACTTTGAGAAAAACGCGTTTAAAGTTTTATAGCTCCACCGACCTGGCGAACTTCGCGCTGCCTATAACTGAATATAACTCAAGAACTAATACGAATATCGCTTCAAAACTTTTTTTGGTATATTTTAAGAGCATTTCAAACATTTTGGTGTAATAAAAAAATCGATTTTTTTTTAGCAGTTACATGTATTTTCCCCCTTAAGGTCTGTTCGCGTAATCCAGGCAATTGCAATGCATGGCAAAGCATTGGCATGAAGTCGTTTTTGTGCTCTATTTCACTGATAACGGGCCTTTCCACACTTGTATTCTTGATGCATTCCTCAAACCGGTTTTCTGGGCAAGAGGCAGAAGAACCGAGGGGAATTCTCTATAAAAAGTGATGCAAGTGGAGAGAATTTTGCATCACGTTTGAAACTGATTGAAACTGATGCAAATCACTAACACAACTATAAACATAGTTCACGGGTCAGGAATATTTCATGAAACATTCAAGTCGAAATGAGAAAACAACAACACGCACACATTCATATGCATAATCGGTATATGAACGGTTCCGTTGCTGAAGAATACAAGTGTGGAAATGGTGATTGTTGTCAAACCGGTTTGAGGAGTGCATCAAGAATACAAGTCTGGAAAGGCCCAACTGATGCTGATATCATCGCTTCCCCTCTTCCATATTTTTTATTTTCATGCTTTCATTCGTAGATTTTCCATAATGCTAGAGTTACAATCAATACAACACGACATTGTTGCGCAGTAAAACGAGTTTGAACACATGAGAACGTATGAGAGCAGTTACAATGATGCAACACAACTTTGTTGCGCAGCAAAATTTGCTCAAACCTCGAACTTGGCATGCAACAAAATTTTTGGAAATATCCAGATGAGCGTCCGGGAAATGGGAAATGTCATATGCAAATGAAAACCAAAATTTGTTTTTTTCTCTCATTTTTGCTTTGCAATATACTTCTTTTAAAGGATAAAATACTCACTGATATCACTTTCCGTGACTTTAAAGGATCCCTATTATCAAACAACAATTTCGTTAATATAGCCAGTAACAGATGACGGTAAATGCTGTGTTGCATTGATTGTAACTCCTGCATAAAGCGCATTTCATCTGGACCACGAGCCATAAATTCTTTACAAACTCGGGCAGCATCTTTTATGCTTCAAATACATATTGGCCCAAGCTAAACCATCTCGGGTTGGGCCACCACAGACCAATTCGAGGACAGATGTTACTGTCCACACCATGGCCGGAGTTGGTGAGCTTCAGTTGTCTATTGTCAGCCTGTCAAATCCGTTTGGTTGGTGCATGTTGGTGCCCAAAACCTAATCAGATCGGAATGCAGGCCAATATCGACCAATCGTAGCCATCTCACACCAAGGAGGTGTACACATATTGGCCATAGGCTTTGTTGGTTTGGCTTGGGCCAATATGTATTTCCTACATCAAAGAGGAGCTGACTTCCTTCCATCCAATTCATACAAGCGATCGTCCTTATTCACCAAAGCCACGAAATGATGAATAACAGCTACGTCGGGGTTGGCTACGGTTGTGAATGCTTCATCAGCTTGTAGAATGTGTCCACGTTCTTCAGGTGAAAGTGATTCAGTGGCCTTCAGATAGTTTAGTAGGATTCCTTGTAATTCGCCAAACTATGCACCAATGCAATTGTTCCGCAGGCATTGTGCACGTACTGCTTCATATATAACAAATTTTGGTGGATTTTGTTTCAACTTTACATCCTGTTCACTGCGGTGCTTTTCATAGGATTCTGAGCATGGAAATAGTAGAATCAATGCTTTTACGAGAGCATCATCATCCAATCAAATTAAATTGATCAGTTTCCAATCCTTTGACACACCAAGTCTGTGAATGTAGTAAACTAATGACGAATACAATTAACAGAATGCACCAATCTCAGAAGAGAGAGATATAACGCAGTGAGAAGTGAAGCAATTTGCCTAGGCAAATTGTTAGTAGTAGTAAGCGAATTTGACATTCACTTACTGTGCCGAACAGAAAGATAGAGCGAGATAGATAGAGAAAAATAGTTGGCCATGTGCACGCGGATTTGACAATTACTAACTCAGCAACAACAAAAGCTCAGGTATCGGAGAAACCAAGGGGAATATCTGAGGTAGCAATTCTCTCGATTTGTTCTATTTATAGATTTTACCTTTGTAGTAAAATTGCTTCACTAAATTTCGTATATGTATACGCTTGTTTCATTTACTTAGATCTCTATGATCTGAGGCACCAATCCAATTGTTGAGCAGATACACGTTAATGCTAAGATGAACTTTAAACAAGAATGGCGAAAAATTTTTCGCAGTGTATTGAGCCGTCCAATAGCCGATCCAAAAAGCTCCTCTTTGCTGTCCAAACCCCATGGCTGCTCTTTGTAGCTGTAGCGAAATTTCATAGTTACCAAAATGATGATATGCTATGCTTTTAGAGTAACTATAGCATGGATCTTGGAGGCAACCCAGGCAGATTTGAGGGTGATTTGGCCTAAAATTGATCAGCTAATCGAAATCACGTGATATTAAGTCTGTTCCCGTACTACGATTAATTACGATTAATCGCGATTAATTGCAATGAAGCCGTTCCCGTACTCCGTTTTACTGAAAACTGAAAATGTCCTCTCTTTCAGTAAGTAGGGTCTGAGCTACTGAAATGTACTGAAACGGTATGGCGCGAGTAAATATGTTCAAATGTGCGCGGCAAGCAACATATTTTTTGCGTGATGTTGCTATGAAGGTCGAATATTTTTGTGGCGATAATTTATCACCTCTTAGGATGACTTTATAATCACTATTGTTCTCCGAAAAAAAGAAAACTGTCACTTTTGGTTGTAAATTTTCAGGAAATGCAATGAGAGCGTTCTCGTAATTTTCATGAATTTCCCCACCTCATGACTCAGGAAAATTCAATAAAATTCAGTGACTGAAAGTACGAGAATAGACCTATATAAGGTCTGTTCGCGTACTTCATCAAACTGCAGCAGTAACAGAATTTGGCAGCTAGCTTCTTTTTGCTGCAAAATTTGGCTTGCAGCAAAAGTTTAAAAACGAATATATTTTAATATATTATAATAGATTCAGGTACGCGAACATACCTATAGTCTGTCTGAGTGCACACGTACTATTAAGGCGGATCCAGATTCTTGCCGAGACGTGACCAGTATAACCGAGTACGAGAGTATGGGCCTTTTCACACTTGTATTCTACTTTTTGTAGAGATTTCCCCTTGATTCTTCCGTCTCTTGCCCAGTAAACCAGTTTGAGGAGTGCATCAAGAATACAAGTGTGAAAAGGCCCTATGTATGGTTTCCTCGTCGACTTTCGCCTGTTTTCTCCATCCACACACATGCCAAGGACAAGAGTGGGGTTTTCTCGCCGGCGCCTACCTGTTTTATGAAGTTTTCTGAGGGTTTCGTCTTAGCTCCAGGTCGGTCAAAATTTTGTCGGTTTTAAGTATCAAGTCAAAGGGATTTGCAAAAAAGCTGGTGCTGGCTTTGATGATATTTACAAAACGATTTGGTTTGCCTACGAAATAATGAACAAGATGCATGAGTACGGATGCGTACACGTACAGGGTGCCCTGTTTGAAAATTTGTAAACAAATTTCTGAAGAGAGAAAATGTTACCAACCTACACGATATGCATATCTGCGCAATTAAACTTCGCACTATGCAGAAGAGTGCGAAGTTTAAGTGCGCAGATATGCATATCGTGTAGGTATCCTTTCATTATGCCGAAATTACACTCTCGGCGAATGAGCATAAATGGTCCCCTCGTCTATTCTCGCCTGTTTTTTTTTCACATGCCAAAATATGAAGGGAAATAATTTCCCAAGTTAAGGCTGGTACTGAGCTAATTGTGAAGCTAAATTTTGACATGTCTCCATTATCTGGTCATTCTTTCGAGCGAAAATTTTGGCAATGGAGAAAAGCAGAGACACTGTTCATTCCGGACGGATAAAATGTCAAGAATTTCAATTTTCAATCGATTTTCTTATTGGAAAGTCATTTGCACAATTCAATTTTCAAATCGAAACACCAAATGTCACTTTTTAGCTCGAAAGAATGAGCTGCACAAACTAAATTGGCGTGAAATGATTGGAGACATGTTTCAGTGCCATCTACGTTTTCAACACGAAAGCAACTTCAAAGCAACTTTTCATGCTAAGAACAGAGTACAACTCTTGCTTATTTTCAAGCTAAATATTCGCCGAAACAGATTTCACGTGAAATTTTGTATGAAAATTTCACGTGAAATCGAACTCAGTACTATGCTTTACTCGACGAAACGTTTGGCGAGAATGTAATTTCGGCTTAAGATAGGTAATCTTTACCCTATAGGTCATCTTTACCCTATAGGTCATCTTTACCCTTTACCCTATTGGGCCTTTTCACACTTGTATTCTTGATGCACTCCTCAAACCGGTTTACTGGGCAAGAGACGGAAGAATCAAGGGGAATTCTCTACTTTTTGTAGAGAATACCCCTTGATTCTTCCGTCTCTTGCCCAGTAAACCGGTTTGAGGAGTGCATCAAGAATACAAGTGTGAAAAGGCCCATTCTGCGTACGCAGCGATGCATATGCGTCGAGGTAAACCACGCAAAGCACATGTTGCACCCAAACATAACTTTCCGAACAGCCAGAAAAGTGGCATGCTCACTAAGCAACCTTTTGCTCAATTGTTGCTATGAGCTGTCCGTATATAAAGTGGTGATGAGATACGACTTGATATACGTTCGCTTATGCGCTGTATGGGCACTAGTGCTCACTCGTGTTTGCAGATGTAAAAAAGTCGGTCGGTTTTGACATTTGCTTATGTTCGCAGACTTATGTTTGGTTGGGGCATATGTCTTGCCAAAAGTCTTGTTGAATATCTTCCCGAAATGTTCGCCATATGTGTGTTGCGGGCTTTACATGATGTGAGTCCTTGTTTGGAGTAGCTCCATGTTCAAATTCAGCCATGATCATATGCCGGGCCATGAGTTAAGCTAGCTGCGAATAGGTACCTAAGTCAAATTAGGGCTAAAATGAGTCATGGAACTTATCACTCCACACTCGTATTCATATTTATTGTAAACTTGTGATGAAGCTCTCACCAGTTTTAACCCCTAAACCCGTACGAGGGTTGACATGGGGTTACTATACTTTTATACTTTACTTTTCCTTCAATCTCTCTGTTTTGAGATTACAATGCATGAAGAAAAATTAAACTAAATGACATACGCCACGGACAAACAAGGACTAAATTCGACCACATCAAGTTAGATGTAAACATCTTAGGACCAAAGTCACTTAGGCGGCGCTATAGGTCACGTCAGGTTTAGGTCGCCTAGTGTAAACTAGGTCAATATCATTATTATTTGAAAATTGAATATCTTAGTCAAATAAAAATAAAAAAATAACCGTAGCTGGTAACTCTTTTATAATTTTTCAGCGAAATGACAACCAAATTTGGCTTACAATAAGGCCACGCCGCTGTGTGAACTTAGTTTTAATCTGACTGCTGCATCGGGAGCTATAGAGCGCCGGACACAATGATCCATTCCATTCCAGAATAAACGTCAAAGTTGGCGGCATAGAAAATGTACGAGACTGAACACATAAGGTTGGAATGGAATGGAATGGAAAGGACGAGTTGACCAACTTTCAACTTTTCTGGATCAGAGCAGTATTATTATTAATACTAAAAAAATGTTGCTGTGGTTTTTGTTTATACATGGGTATAAAGCTTATTAGCATTCGAAATAACTATAGAAAATTGCTATCTATTTTAAAATAATCATGCAAAACTGAAATTTCAAAACTACAAGTAAACTGTCGCACAGTAAACGGAATGGAGATTTTGTGTTCAGTTTGCTAGAATGGACATGAGCTGGAGAGTGCTGGATCGGAATGGAATGGAATGTGCTGGAGCATTGTGGCCCGCGCTTAAGGCGTAAAGTATTTTTTTTAGATATTTTTTTAAGAAGATCACCACTTACACAGTGTGGCTCACATTTCCAAATAATTTCTATCAAACATGCTCCTATTCAAAACCAATGCATCCTGTGCATTTAATTTGATGATGCGGTCGTCAGTTCTCGTGAACAGGAGTTTGCTCAGAAAATAGGTAAATTGGGAAGGGTTACCGCTCGTCTGGAAGCTTGAGTAGCTTAGTGGTTAGAGCATGCTGCTATCCTTAGCATAAACCTTCTATCTGCATTTGAGTAACTTTCGAGATATTCAATGATTTGTGTTTTTCTAAATGCTGCAGACATCTTCAAACAGGATGAAGGTTTAAACATGGATACAAATACGTTTATTTGCGGTACATCTGAAGGAAAATCTTTCACGGCGAAAATATTTGTGGAAGATAGATTTTAAGCAGGAGTGTGTTCAATATTCTTGCTATATCAGCTATTAGCTGCTATTTTAGCAGCTCTGGCTGTCCAATGTCACGAAATAGCTACTTTTTGATGCTTGCTATTTGACAGTTGGGCTGTCTAAGGTTCCGGAATAGCTGCTATGGTAGCAGCTATTTGCTGCTCGCAGTCTGGAGTCTAGCTAGAAAGTAGCTGAGGCAAAATGGCCGTGCGTACACAGCTGAAATACTGTTCAAACGTCACTTTGGATTAGAAATGGAAATGAAAAGCGATTTTCGTGCTTTGGTGGCAAAGGAGATGAACAATAAACTTGAAAAATGCTATCATAGTGCAGGTTTACAGCGGTCGGACCAAAAGTGACCTGACCTAAAGCGCGGACTAAATGAACTTAGTCCTCAGGTGTTTACACCGATCTGACCTAAAATTTGCTTAGGTGGAATTTAGTCCTAGTTCGTATATGACAGCTGTCATTTAGTTTAATTTTCCTTCATGCACTGTATTTATCGTTTCATTTGTCTCTCAAACATGTTTATTTCAATGATGTTGTGTCAAAGGGGAATGTTATGAGCTTATATTCAACATACATACATTATTAATAGTCGCGCAAAAATCAATGTTTAGGTCGCGTGTGTTTACAACGATTAAGGTAAGTACGCAGTCTTGCCTGAATTTCGGTCACTCGGTTTTGCTATTTATTTCTACACGGAAAAATTTTCGTGTAGAGAAGTGTAGAATATTACAAAGTGACAGTTAGTTGCGCTCAACTTTGGCGGCATGGGATTTCGAAATTAGCTTTCTTTGAAAATAACCTTTACAATCTACCAACTGTATGCGAAATACTATATGTTACTATTCCATCAATGCTTCTTTCAGCTCTTCAATTTTAAATTCATTCAAGTTTGCTGCCTCATCATACTGCTATATTATGAACCAAACCGACGTTTATGAAAGATACCAAGTTATAGTAGCAAATTTGAAAAACTACTCTCACGTTAAATTCAATTAGACTGAAAGAAAATAGGCGTAGTTTTTCGAAGTAAAACAATTATGTAATCTATTTAATAATTGTTTATTTGATATATATTTCCTTCACACAAATACATAATTTTCATCCATGCATTTCATATCGCGTACACATGCGGTGTTGAAAACTTTTGGTCTGTTCGAGTACCTGAATCTATTATAACATATTCAAATAGATTCGCATAATTGCTTCGAGCCAAATTTTGCAGCAAAAAGAAGCCAGCTACCAAATTATAGGTCTGTTTCCGTACTTTAATCTATTATAATATATTCAAATAGATTCGCTGCAAGTCGTTTCCGTACTTTTGCTGCAAGCCAAATGCAAGCCAAATTTTGCAGCAAAAAGAAGCCGGCTGCCAAATTCTGTTACTGCTCCAGTTTGCTGAAAGTACGGAAACAGACTTTATGTTACTGCTGCAGTTTGATGAAGTACGCGAACAGACCTTTTATAACGTCGCACTAATTCAATTAACCAACCAGCTAATTAAAGTGCTTCCTAGTAAACGTATCTGCCAAAAAAACCAAATGTGCTGGAAAATCATTGCTTCAAGTTCTGCACGAACTATCCTACGCATAAAATTAGTTAATTTGTCGACAGAAAGTTCCGACGTATAACAAATTTCAAATTTTCAAACAAAATTCAAATTTGACGCGCGTTCAAAATGGCCAAAATGATTGCTTTACGTGACCAAATAAATAGCAGACCATTTAATTCCGTCACCTCGTGCCTGAAAAAACTCTCCACTTGTGCTGCAGAGCCATCTACGAGCAAAGAGCAGCACTAACATTCTGACACTTTTCAGGCAACGTTTCAGGACAGACTGCGTACCGATTTTCTCAAATGACCTGAAAAAAATTCAGGTGACGGAATTCCGTCACTCTTTTCCCATGCATTTTAAAGGGGAACCGAAATTCAGGCAAGACTGCGTACTTACCTTAATAGTCCACGATTTATCACTTTTGATTTTAACATACTTCTCCGGGTACACTTATCTGGTATCACTACGGACCAAATAGGTCTATGTGTGGCCCTGTGCCAGCCTAATCTAACTTCGGAGATATTCAATGATTTGTGTTTTTCTGCAGCCTGCAAATATATGGAAAGGACATTTTTCACTATTGATTTTAACATACTTCCACAAAAGATAGTTTTTTTCATATTTTGCAGAATGATGTAATAGAGCATTTAGTTTTCGAATCCGGTGTTAACTCAAGAATGAAAAAAATGTCACATAGAAGGAAGGTTTATGCTAAGGACGGCAGCATGGGCTTCTTGTGTGTTGGGCACTGGTTCGAATCCAGATCAGAGTTTATATACTATAAGTAGCGCGGAAAGTGCGATATTTTCCGATATGAGAGAAGATTATAACGTGGTGGAGAGCTTACGAATCAGCTGGTGCCTGAAAAGAGACCAAGCCAAATAAGTATGTTTTTCCATAGGCGAAAATGAGAGAAAATCATATTCAAAAATATACGTTACATGTTTAAACGTGCTGTCACGTGAGCTCAAAAATCTAAATTTGTAGATGATCGGGAACAGCGAGGTAGTAGAAATGGAGTGGACATGCCCATAAGATTTACATTAGGTCTGTTCCCGTACTACGATTAATTGCAATTAATTGCAATGAAGCGTACTAAAACAGAGTTTTTTAGTCCGTTTTAATACACTTCATTGCAATTAATTGCAATTAATCGTAGTACGGGAACATACCTATTGAAGGGGATGGTAGTAATTTTTTGGCTGCTCATTGTCAAATCGGGTCAAATCCAAGTAGTTCCCCTCCAATTTGACAATTAGATCATAATGGCGGAAAGGCAACTTTAACATGCTTTGTGCGCGAGAGGATTGAAGGGGTTAATGGTGGAAAGTTATACCGTCCGTGTCCACGGGCTGATCGGGAACGTGAGCTCACGTGACAGCACATGAGTCCGGGTGACGTGACGTGCCAGCAGTGTGCATCTAAGCACACAAAATGGTACTGCAGATCTATGTCACGTGAGGTCAGCTGATGTGATGTTACGTGAGGTCACGTGAGCTGACGTGACGTGACGTGACACCAGTGTAATTCCGGCATTATTTTCAGCTGTTTTGTGCTACCACAGCGAATACGACAACCTATAGCTTTAAGCACAACACAATGATTTTTCGCAGTGGGCTGAGAAAAACCGCTGTCAAAAAATTAGAATGCACTGTTTTGTATGGTAATGCCCACAATGTCGCCGGCCGAATTTTTAGCAGCGTCAGCAATTGTTAAATTTCGCTTCGCTAGTGGTTATACTTACCGTAGGTTGGCATCACCATTAGGTTGAATTAAGTCTGCTTGAATTAGGTTGAATGGTCTGGTGGAATAGACAGGCGATGGCTGATATGTATTGTGATAAGCCAACCTAATCATCGTACAACAGGATTTATCAATACAAACGAAAAAAAAATGAATTAGGTTGGTGCCTTGGTTGCATTGACGGCGACATTTTCGCTGCATTGTGGTTCACCAAATTCAACTGCGAAATTCTACATAGAAGTACGCCTCCCCCTACGACAATTTCGCTGTTATGTGTTTACAGCTTATGTCAGTCTTAAGCCTGAATTACTTTAAGCATAGTACTGAGTTCGATTTCACGTGAAATTTTCATACAAAATTTCACGTGAAATCTGTTTCGGCGAAAATTTAGCTTGAAAATAAGCAAGTTTGGTACTGTGTTCTTAGCATGAAAAGTTGCTTTGAAGTTGCTTTCGCTTCGAAAACATAGATGGCACTAAAACATGTCAATCATTTCACGCAAATTTAGTTTGTGCAGTTCATTCTTTCGAGCGAAAAAGTGACATTTAGTGTTTGAATTTGAAAATTGAGCAGTGCAAATGACTTTCCAATAAGAAAATCGATCGAAAATTGAAATTCTTGACATTTTATCCGTCAAGAATGAGCAGTGTCTCTGCTTTTCTCTGTTGTCAAAATTTTCGCTCGAAAGAATGGTCAGATAATGGGGAAATGTCAAAATTTCACGTGAACTCGAACTCAGTACCAGCCTTTAGGCGTGTTTTTTTGCTCCGATACAGAACAGAATAGAACAATGACGCAAAAAAACGATCCATCACAAAACAGCTGATGCTTTCGCTAAGACTGACATAGGTTGCTCTATTTGCTGTGGTACCACTCAACAGCTTAAAATAAAGGGAGAAAATAACGAATATACACAACCACAATCGATAGAAAATAGCAAAAGGATTAACAGAAAATTATCTCTTTTAACTTTCTACACATTATAGTAGGGGAGCCCGGGATGCTGAATTTGCAGTTACTAAAGCGTCATGGGGACCTATTGGATTGTGAAGATTAGGTTCTAAAATGAAAAAAAGTTTATGTGAAGTTTTCCATTTTAGTGGGGGGGAGAGCGTGTAAAAATTTTCAAAAACGTAAAAAAAAAAACAGTCACTTGGAAATACTCGAGCGCGTCAGACATTCATAGTGTATACGCGCTTTGTCTTTTTGATAACCGATAGATATTAATCTGGCGATTAACTAGAGGGGGGGTGGCCGTAAAAAGGGGTAAAAAAACAAAAAAAAAAGTTATTCGGGCGTGTCAGATATTCAGAGGGAATGTTAATTGAACCCAAAAAATTGTCCTTTTTAAATGACTGACGATTTGCACGTGACCGAAAGTCAGGACTGATTTTTTTAAATGTAAAAAAATAATGTGACCATGAAATACTCGAGCGCGTCAGATTTTTATATAGAGGGTTCAACTTGATGTCTTAGTTGTCCTAAATGATAATCTGACAATTATATGGAGGGATATTGTTAATCTGACAATTTAAAAACAAAATTTTTTTTCGTTTCTTCTTTTTATTGCTGGATGAAATAAAAACAATATGTACATATATATATATATATATATATATATATATATAAATATATATATATATATATATATATATATATATATATATATATATATATAAATATATATATATATATATATATATATATATATATATAAATATATATATATATATATATATATATATATAAATATATATATATATATATATGTATATATATATACATATATATATATATATATATAAATATATATATATATATATATGTATATATATATACATATATATATATATATATATATATATATTTATATATATATATATATATATATATAAATATATATATATATATATGTATATATATATACATATATATATATATATATATATATATATATATATATATATATATATATATATATATATATATATATATATATATGTATATATATACATATATATATATATATATATATATATATATATATATGTATATATATATATATATATATGTATATATATATATATATATATATATATATATATATATATATATATATATATATATATATATATATATATATATATATATATATATATGTATATATATATATATATATATATATATATATATATATATATATATATATATATATATATATATATATATATATATATATGTATATATATATGTATATATATATATATATATGTATATATATATGTATATATATATATATATATATATATATATGTATATATATATATATATATATGTATATATATATATATATATATATATATATATATATATATATATATATATATATATATATATATATATATATATATATATATATATATATATGTATATATATATATGTATATATATATATATATATGTATATATATATATATATATATATATATATATATATATATATATATGTATATATATATATATATATATATATATATATATATATATATATATATATCTAGAAAATTCAATCATTTATTGATATGAAAGTAGAAAAAAAATATATATAAAACAAGTATTTTAATCTTCATCCTCACTGGATTCGTCTTCGAAGTTGGTTTCCAATTGTCCAACTTCCTCGTCTTATGAAATTTATTGCATTAAATTCACTTAATTATTTTAAAACACAACAAACAAACCAAAGCGTCGTACATCAACAACAACTAACAAGTCATTGTGATCGGCTAAGATGTCATCATGGCAGCAGACGGTAGTGTGAGGACAGTGCGAGGATTGAGAGATAGAGAAAGAGTGAGAAGGAAGATTGGCGCGGAGTAGGGAATAAAAAGTTTTCAGCATATATACGCTTCATCAATTATTGATGGTTTTAGCTACATCGCCTCATGAAAACCGTCAGATTATATGTTTTTCGTAATCCTGATAGGATTTCCTTCAAAATAAAAAAAAAATTCAATCGCGCTCAAGTTTTTCGAGGTGAGGTTTTTTTTACAACTTTGTGACTTGCCCATTTCCTTATGTCACGCTCAAATTGTCAGATTATTGAAATATACTCTTTTCTGGATGTACTTAACTTACCTTATCTTAATCTGACGCGCTCGAGTTTTTCTGAGGATAAATTTTTTTTTACTAATCTGACGGGGTGCCCTCAACGCACCCCACTATATTAAGGGTTCATATATGGTAGGGTACATTACAGGGGCGCAAGGCTTCTCCCCATATGATTTTCTGACGCGCTCGAGTAACGCGCGAAATCCCCGCTTGGGCTCCCCTACTATTATGCGAGCTTTTTTTAATTTACTAACTACCAAAACATTCAACTTAACCTTCAAAAAACCGAAGCCATCTCACAGAAAAAAAGACAACTTCGTATGAGCTTTTCTTTTTTCTATCAGCACATTCTATACTTCAGCACGTGACGAATACAATTTCTATACAATTTCTGTATATCCTATGACGAATACAATTTCTGTACTAGTGAATTCACTGGTGCAGTAGTGTTGTTGTTTCCAATGCGTATATCCTATTCTCTACTGGATAGAGGAGCAAAAAAACACGCCTATTGCCATGCAGTGCAGTGCACTGAAATTTAGAACTCATGTAATTGCATGTGGTAATTCACATTAACTGCAGTGCAGTGCAGCGGACTGCACTGCATCGTTTAGGCTAATTTCTAAAAACGCTGCAGACTGCATCCGCTGAAATTCGTTTCAGGGTAGTTGACCGGGCAAAAACCATTTAAATTGAGGCGGAAATTCCGTTCCAGGCATTAAATTGTAAATGGACGAAAAACAGATGCAGAAAATCTAAATATCAAACCTCCACAAATTAATTTGACTCTCATTGTCAGAACACTGCACTGCTTTCAATGTGCTTTGCAATGCGTGCACTGCTTCGGCACCGCGCTGGACTGCAGTTTATTGCACTGCATGGCAATGTAATTCAGGCTTCAGCGAATGCACTGCTGTTTTGTACTAGATCATTGTTTTTGCGGCATAGTTCTATTCTGTTCTATATCGGAGCAAAAACCGCACCTAATAACACTCCTGCCCCAGTGAATTCATTGGCACAGAATTCTGTTCTGCATACATAGTTCATATGCTGAACTGCAGAACATGCTGATAGTTCATGGGTAGTTGTCTTTTTGGCCGTGAGGTGGGTTTGGATTTTTCAAGGTTACGTTGAATGTTTTGGTGGTTAGGAAATTAGAAAAATTCCTCATAATGTGTAGAAAGTTAACAGAAGTAATTTTCTGTTAGTTCTTTTATATTTTCTATCGATTATAGTAGTTTATACTCGTTATTTTCTCCTTTTATTTTCAACTGTTTTGCGCTACCACAGCGAATACAGCAACCTATAGCAATCTTAGCGAATGCACCAGCTGCTCTGTACTGGATCGTTTTTTTGCGCCATTGTTCTATTCTGTTCAGCACCGGAGCAAAAAAACGCACCTAGTATATACGCTCTGTCCAGTTTCGAACGAAGGACCGCGTACCGAACTTTGAGTTCATCTAGCTCTGAATAGATACCTGAGGGCCTTTCTGAATTGACGTTTTCGCCTTCGCCTTCAGCTTGTTATAACAGAAAGTGACGTTGCAAGCTTGAGTAGCCTAGTGGGTAGAGCTCTGGCTTCTTGCGTGGTTCGAATCCAAGTTTGGACAAGGGTCCGCGCACCAAGCTTTGAGTTCACCTAGCTCTGATTAGGTACCTGATTTAAAATCAGGGGTAAAGTGAGTCGTGGAACTAATCACTCCACACTCGTATCCACAATGATTAAAAAAATTGTAATGAAGCTCTCTACCAGCTTCAACCCCCAGACCCGTACGAGGGTTGTCATGGGATTGCTTTTTGACGTCATATCAAGTCGATCCTGCCCGAATTCAATTATCTACGCCGTAGCATAAGTACTAAGAAATAGCACGGAAAAAACGGCATTGTGCGATATTTGCCGGAAGGATAGGGAGTGAAGGAGTTAGCATCAGCTGGCACCTAAGAAGAAGCAAAACCAAAATAAGTTCATTTTATCATATGCAAAAGTGAAAAAGTATACTCTCAAGTGACAGGTGAGAATGAATATATCCGTGTTAGCTGATAGGTGAGGGTGTGTTGGCGTGCTTATAATCCCATCAAGAAACAGCGCAGCGAACATTCGCTGGCAACAAAAGAATTGTGTGTAGTGGATTGCATAATAGTGTCGAAGGTATTCTTTTTACTCGCCAAATGGTATTGAAAGTAGTATTCCGCATTAACTACCTTATCGCTTGCCATTTTAATAGGTCTGTTTCCGTACTTGAATCTATTATAATATATTAGGTCTGTTCCCGTACTACGATTAATTGCAATTAATTGCAATGAAACGTACTAAAACGGAGTAAAAAACTCTGTTTTAGTACGTTTCATTTCGTTAATTGCAATTAATCGTAGCACGGGAACAGACCTATTATAATAGATTCGCAGCAAGTCGTTTCCGTACTTTTGCTGCAAATAAAATCTTGTTGACGTCATCGCTTCCCCTCTTTCAGCAAGTTGAAGAAAATTACAGCCGAACTGAGCTGAGGCATTTTGCTGCAGCTTGTCAAATCGACTACGATGGGCTTGGCGCGAGGCTTAGAAATGTATATATATTCAAATGAGCGCGCGAAGAAAAATCTTTTCTGTGCAATATTCCAATGAACACGGAATATATTTCTCGCACAACGTTTTTATTGCTATTACAAAATATCCAATGGTGGATATTTAGTGCATGGTGTGCACTTATTTGTATATGATCGACTTCGGTGGAGGCTAGGTTTTAATAAGGACAAAACTGATTTGTACTTTGAACTTGTTAGTCATTGCAACTGAAAATGAAATGTATTGTTGGCGGGAATATGCTGTTCTTTTATTTTGCAGGCATAATAATATAGATGAATTATAAATTTTGTTTCGCAGGCGGATCAATATTGATATGGGCTCCATTAATAGAGCCTGTTATATCTATTAATGGAACTCATAATTGCGCACGAGCAAAATATGATAATCTTGTAGATGGAAAAGGATATGTTCACAAGCTGTTTCCAATGCATATGATGGCTTCATCTGGTGTGTGGGCTGTGATCATGACACCAATGTTTCTCACAATTGTTTTTTTTATTTTGCATACTAAAAAATACATACTACAAAGATAAGGCTGATTTAAGGTCCGCAAGAACGTTTTTCGAAATTCAAATCAACGCAGCTGTCACTTTTAGTGTCTTCTTCTTACTTGCAGCAAGTTGCAGCAGCGCGTTTCTGTACTTTTCCAAATGTTCCCCCACCACAAAAATAATCAAGCTGTAAAATTCTGTTACTGCTGCACTTTGCTGGAAGTACGGAAACAGACCTAATGCTCAGTAAATCTTTTAAGAAAATTAATATTGCATAAATCGCCATTCGTTAAAATAGTCTCTGGAAAATCACATGTATAATGCCTAGTGGGAATGAGAAACGTATTTGAACGTGTTTTAAATGTGAATCGGAAATTTTGGAATTTTTTAACCCCATGTGTGCGCTAGGTGCGTAAAAGGAGATCGGGAAAATTTGAAAATTTTTAATAACTTTTCACAGCTATTAAATCATTATGAAAGTTTCAGGACGTATTGGTATTATTATGTAAATTAATGTTGCTTTTAATCAACATGTTGGCATCTCTGTAGCAAGGTCAGGCGCTGAAAGTGAAAACCTTAAAATCATCGACTCTCCTGAAAAAAATGCCGCTTCTTCAAAAAAAAGCCACTCATATGTAAATTGTATGCTTTGTTTACATAGCCAAAGTAAAAAATTTGATATGTTATAACGGGCACGCCTGTTAACCCTTGCCCAATTTACCTATATTTTTAGCATCGAAAACTTCTGTTCACGGAAACTCACGATCCGATAAGCAGAATTAATTGAAATTTACAAAATGTATTGGTCTTAAATAGGACCAAGTCTGATAGAAGTGATTTTGAAATGCGGGCGATTCTGTGCCAGTGGTGCCATCTTGAGAAATTAGTAAAAAAGATAAATGCTTTTAGTCCTATAAATTCTGATTCAGCCGTTCGATTTTAACGAAATTCACACAGTAGCTGAACCTTACTTTACACGTTTGGTAGAAATTTGGTTGAAAAAATCGGTTGGGCTGCCAGCTATGATAATTGTTGTGCCTTAAATTTTGAAAATTCGTTGATGAAAGTAAAGCTCTTTGTCCTATAGCTTTCAGTACAGTCATGGTATCATTACGAAATTCATATGGCAAATTTAAATTATGGCAGTAGTAGACAATATTCAGTAGAAATCTAGTTTAAAAAACAATGATAGGGTTGCCAGCTATAATTGTTTTTGTATTTTTTTGACATAGCTTTAGTAAGCGATTTTATCATAAAATTTTCAAATCGTAGCGGTCTTGTAGTGATAATACACACTAAATACTAAGATCTAGAAAGTTTGAAAGCTCTTGCGAATGGTAACCCTAAATTTCTTTGTATCCCTATAACTTCCAATGCAGTGATCGCATCAATACGAAATTCGCAGAGCAGGTTGACTTCAAAGTGAGGCAGATGTGTGTTATTATTACATAAAGGACTGCTAGCACGAAGTGTTTTTGTTATTTTCGTACCAATAAATGCTTGCATTAAGTATTCACATCGCTAATATACAATATATAACAATATATATGACAATACATACAATATATAATATATAAGACAATAACAACAATATAACAACAATATATAACAATACACTCAAAATCTGCACAAATCCTCTATTGTTCTTCGAACATTAGTATTTCTAGCAGTTCTGATGCGCTAGGGTTTTTTTTATTTCCTTTCGAATTTCAAAATTGGCTTCCAAAAAAAAACCTTTCATCAATTTCGTCAATTATTCAGAAGCCCATAGCTCGGCAACTAAACCTCATAGAAAAAAAATTGCGTATCCACGTTCATATCCTCTAGAAGTACCATTATGCACAATATGAACGCACTCCAGAACCTCGATTTTTTTTCGTTGTCCTCTTCACGTGAAATGCCCCAAATAAATCTTATTTTTGAATTTCATGCGAACTGGAAATAATCGATTACCACTACTTTTCGATTACCCTTCGGAAATGGTTGGTCTGTTCGAGTACTACGATTAATTGCAATTAATTGCAATGAAGCCGTTTTTGTACTCCGTTTTACTGAAAACTGAAAATTTTTCCCTCTTTCAGTAAATTTCAGTAGGGTCTGAGCTACTGAAAAATACTGAAAACTGTCAAACGGTTTTTGGCGTAATGTTATTAGGTCTGTTCCCGTACTACGATTAATAGCAATTAATTGCAATGAAGCGTACTAAAACGGAGTACAAAAACGGCTTCATTGCAATTAATCGCAATTAATTGTAGTACAGGAACAGACCTATTATGAAGGACGAATATTATTGTGCCAATAATTTATTAACGCTCAGGATGACTTTATAATCACTATTGTTCTCCCTAAAACCGACAACTGACACTTTTGTTAGTCAATTTTCAGGAAATGCAACGAGATCGTTTTTGTGCTTTTCATGAATTTCCCCCACCACATAATTCAGGAAAATTCAGTAAAATTCAGTTACAGGCTGCCTCGACTAGCAATTTCCCATGGCATAACATTTTAAATTGCTAGTGGAGGCTACCTATGGTATGCCATATTTTATGGTCTGCCATAAATGGTAGGCAATATGGTATGCCATTTGCTTGGCCATTTGCCTGGCAATATTTTGACAGTTCTTGATATCAAAATGGCGCTGAACCGTGAGAATGCTGTATTTCTTATAATACAATGTAGGGATTCTGAATTCAAAGGGATTTTTAGATCTCGTTGAGCAATGAAAATAGTCTACAGAGTATGAAATGCTGGGAAATCGGGGAATTTCTTCGCTCTGCACTTCAAATAACTCCTTAAGAGCATTTGACGCTCAGATACAATGCATGTCCTTCTCGCTCAGAGGCATTTTCGAAATGATATTGCATGCCATGAAATTGCCCACGCACAGATGGCATACCATAAATTTGACAGTCGTTGCCATCGGAAATAGCAGAGTAAATTGCCAATCGAGCCCCGGTGTGACTGAAAGTACGCAAACATACCTTTTATGTGGTGGGGGGAACATTTGGGAAAAGTACAAAGACGTTCCGCTGTAAGAAGACACTAGAAGTGTCAGTTCGCGGCGGATAAATTTTGATAAATACTCTTGTTGCACCGAGCTTTGAGTTCACCTAGCTCTAATTAGGTACCTGACTTAAATCAGGGATAAAGTGTTTGGTTTTCAATCTCAAATAAAAGGCATAAAGTTGAATTCTATAGTAAAAATTTACTTTTTAAAGATTATCTCATTTAAATGTTGACCGCGACTATGCCGTAAATGGTCCAATGACACACTCGGCGGTTCCATCGAAGCGTTTAACGCTTCGGTTTGGCGCGTCGGTTGATGCACACAGCGGTAGGCACGCACAGCGGTTGACACGCACAGCGGTTGACAAACACAGCGGTTTTCAGAAGCGTTTATCGAGTCGGTTCAGTTACAAATTACGTCGGAGTATCATATAGATGCTCGTGAAAAAAGTAGTGGTGTATACATACATATGTGTATATATGTACATGCATATGCATGTATATATATGTACATTTTTTTTTTTTTTTTGAGTACTATATCCTGTTTTACGAGGATTAGGTTGGCTTATAACGATAACGCATCAGCCATCGGTTTCGACAACACCCGTTTATGGTGGGTTTGACCTTAAATAATCATTGACAACACAAACACATAAGTGACTCAAACAACGCAACGAACACGAAACCGCAGAAACCAAAAATGTTTCATTTTCCAATAGTGTATCCTAGCCATTCTTCAAAAATTGATTTTCTTATCAGATTTTCATTCCCATATCCCATGCATGTATCAATGCATCCTAAAAATTTCAGCTCGATCGTATTTCGCAGCTATGAACAAATCGAAAAACGTTCGAAGAACCGAGTCGGTAGGTCATTTCTCTCGTCTACCGATTCGGTTCCGAAACCGAGAGGCGGTCCGCACCGCGGTGTGTGTCATCACAATGCTAAATGAATGCACGGCTAAATCGACTCGGTTTTCCTCTCGGAAAACGCTTCGCTGGAACCGCCGTGTCTGTCATTGGCCTAAGTACGAGTACTCAAATACAACTTTTTTTCAAGTACAATACCATATCAGCAAGTGTTACTTACTCTCAAATATCAAATACTCACAAGTACACTAGTATTAAATACTCGGACGTACGAAATACTAGCTAGTACGAAAATACTAGCAAGTACGAAAATACTAGGTACTAAAATACTAGCAAGTACGAAAATACTAGGTACGAATATAATTGCAAGTACGAAAATACTAACAAGAAAGAAATACTCGTGAGTATGAAAGTATGAAATACGAGTATGAAAGCACTTGCTAGTATGAAATACGAGAAAATATAATGCCGTCGCTGTTTGATTGAAATGAATCAAATGGAGAAAATTTATTGGGTAAATTCTTGATTACATGTATACTGCCCTACTATCTCAAAAAAAATCAAAAAATTGATTTATATAACGTTAGAAAGCTTAAAACAATACGCATCTAATCAACTAAGCCTTTTAATGGTATCTTATTTAAAACATATGATGGAAAACACCTTAAGAACATTTTCTAAATCTAAGTACCCGATGTATCCAAAAGCGGAAGACCGCTCACCGAGAAAAGTAGAGTAAAAAGAATCCTCCACCAGCTCCAAACGAACCCAGTGCTTCGTCGCCTATTTCAATTTTACCTTAAATCACTAAGAGAATTAGAGGTATATCAATATTACTACTTTTACAAAACTACAATTATCTCGAAACTCGCTTTCATTGAGATACCGCTTTTGCGCTTAGTAGGGCAGTATAGCTCACAAAAATACTAGTACCTAGTATTTTTGTATTTACGGGGTCTGTGGGTTCAAATCCCGCCAGTGCCATGGCTGTAAATGTGAATGCGTGTGATTGTCTATGAGGGTAGCAAATGGACCCAAACTGGTAGCCTAATGCTTCACTAACTTAACCTATTTTTGAATTTCATAATATCTACGGGCTGTTCCAAAAAATACCTGTTCCAGCATATATCCGTCATCTCTAGTTCCGGCATCGTTCCGGCACGAGCTGCATAGTCCTTTCTTCAAGTGACAATTGGACGTGACGGAATCCCGTCACTGTTTTCCCCATCCATTTTAAATGGGTGACGACATTTCGTCACAGCAGCGTACTAGGCTTAAGGGCTACAGCAGCGTACTAGGCTTAACCCTAGAATAGTACGGTAAATTTTTGGATGATTTTAGGTACATGTTTTTACTAAAAAGAAGCCAACATTAGTATTATGTACATTTTTTATTTTATCATTAAACAAAAAGATTATATAGCTGCTAGCCTCATGGCAGTCAGAGTGGCCAACTGGCTGATGCGTGTAGTGTTATGTAGGACTTGTAAGAGCCAGTACATTTGTCCCGTACAAGAACGAAAATTGTCATGACGCGTCAAATTCATGAAATGTACCACTTCAAAATGTTTGTCATGCTACTCTTCACTTTGCGATTTGTAAGATGAGAGACAAAGAGCCGATAGTGACGACCAACATGACATGTCAAAGAGAGGCATTACATTGTACGATGCGGGTGCAAGCTAGTACAATGTCCCGTACAAAATACGATGTGTGTACGTTTAATCAGTTTGTACTACTGAGTAGAGACGAGTTGAGACTTTTTGACTCAAATCTTCAATTCAAGCCGTCGTGGCGAGCCGAATGCTAGAGTTCGCTCTATCGCCTCTTTTGTACTATTCGCCTCTTTTGTACTACATCGACTCTTTTGTACTACATCGCGTCATTTGTACCATATCGCCTCTTTTGTACCGCGTTCATAAAAAACGCCTCGCCTTATTTGAAGTGGGACATTGTACTGGCTCAGTACAAGGGCGACTCTTACAAACTCTCTTTGAAACCGTGTCCTACTCAACACTAGATGCGTGACGAAATATATACCGCATGTGAGTAAAAATTACTCAAGGGTACCATTCTAGGGTTAAGGTAGAAACACACTGCTGTCACATCACGTGAGCTCACGTCTTGTCACGTCATGCATGTAGAGGCACGAGCTAACGCTTGGAAACACACTTGTGTCATGATAGCAGCTCACGTGAGTTTCAGTTAATTTAAGTTGATCGACTAAAACTGGCTGAAACTACGATTTTAATTAGAAAATATATATACAAACACATATTTGCGTCACTCAATGTGCAGATATGCACATATAATGCATATTTTGATTAATCAGTACTTATTTCACCATATACGACATTCAAAAATATACGTTACATGTTAAACGTGCTGTCACGTGAGCTCAAAAATCTAAATTTGCAGATGATCGGGAACGTGAGCTCACGTGACAGCACATGAGTCCGGGTGACGTGACGTGACGTGCCAGCAGTGTGCTTCTAAGTACACAAAATGGTACCGCAGATCTATGTCACGTGAGGTCAGCTGATGTGATGTCACGTGAGCTCACGTGACGTGACAGGAGTGTAATTCCGGCATTAAGCGCGAATACGCTGCTGTGACGGGATTCCGTCACTCACTTTTATTACTTTTTCTACCTCAATCGTGCTAACGTTGGCTGATACCTGCGTAGTCAGGAAGCTAAAAAATGTTCATGAACGATTTCGGAAAAACCGGAGGAAAAAAAGGGAAAAATTATGTGAAGGCAAGTTGTAGAGTATTAGGCCTAGTAAGCAGCTGTGATGGAATTTTGTCACCCATTTAAAATGTATGGGAAAAGAGTAACGGAATTTCGTCACGGTAAATCACTTGAAAAAATGGAACGATTCAGGAAAAGTGTCAACATTTCAGTGTTGCTCTTTGCTCGTAGGAGGCACTGCAGCACAAGCGGGGAGTTTTTTCCGGCACGAGGTGATAGAATTAAATGGTCCGCTATTTAGGTAAGTACGCAGCCGTGCCTGAATTCCGGTCACTAGATTTTGCTATTTATTTCTACACGAACATATTTTCGTGTAGAGAAGTGTAGAATATTACAAAGTGACAGTTAATTGTGTAGATGTCTGGCATTTGTATTTTGAATTTTCAGCAAACAGAATAATGGATAGTGGTCTCGCAAGTTTGCTGTTGAAGTTAATACCACATTCTGGTGCTCAAACTTTAATAAATTGTAGGTGGACATTTTCTCCATAATATACTTATTGAAAATTTTAAATGGTTGTGCTGCAGACTACACAACCATATTAAACATCGCTGTTATATTGTTTTCCGTCAAAAGTACAAGCCTCCAGCCCGCTTCACCTTTAAATTGTTCCATAACAACGTTAACACCGCATGGGATTTAGAAATTAGCTTTCTTTGAAAATAACCTTTACAATCTACCAACTGTATGTGAAATACTATGTTACTATTCCATCAATGCTTCTTTCAGCTCTTCAATTTTAAATTCATTCAAGTTTGCTGCATCATCATGCTGCTATATTATGAACCAGACCGAAGTTTACGAAAGAAACCAAGTTATAGTACCAAATTTTAAAAACTACTTTCACGTTAAATTCAATTAGACTGAATGAAAATAGGCGTAGTTTTTCTAAGTAAAACAATTATGTAATCTATTTAAGAATTGTTTATTTGATATATATTTCCTTCACACGAATACATAATTTTCATCCATGCATTTCATATCGCGTACACATGCGGTGCTGAAAACTTTAGGTCTGTTCGCGTACCTGAATCTATTATAATATATTATAATAGATTCGCAGAAAGTCGTTTTTGTACTCTTGCTGCAAGCCAAATTTCGCAGCAAAAATAAGCCAGCTGCCAAATTATGTTACTGCTGCAGTTTGCTGAAGTACGCGAACAGATCTTTTATAACGTCGCACTAATTCAATTAACCAACCAGCTAATTAAAGTGCTTCCTAGTAAAATTATCTGCCAAAAAAAACCAAATGTGCTGGAAAATCATTGCTTCAAGTTCTGCACGAACTATCCTACGCATAGGATTAGTTAATTTGTGGACAGAAAGTTCCGTCGTACAACAAATTTCAAATTTTCAAACAAAATTCAAATTTGAGGCGCGTTCAAAATGGTCAAAATGATTGCTTTTCGTGACCAAATAAATAGCAGACCATTTAATTCCGGCACCTCGTGCCTGAAAAAACTCTCCACTTGTGCTGCAGAGCCACCTACGAGCAAAGAGCAACACTGAAATTCTGACACTTTTCAGGCAACGTTTCAGGACGGGCTGCGTACCGGTTTTTCCAAGCGACACGGAAAAATTTCAGGTGCCGAAATTCCGTCACTCTTTTCCCATGCATTTTAAAGGGGAACCGAAATTCAGGCACGGCTGCGTACGCACCTTAAATTCCGGCACCTCGAGCCTGAAAAAACTCTCCACTTGTGCCGCAGAGCCACCTACGAGCAAAGAGCAACATTGCAATTCTGAAAAGAAAAAAATTTCAGGTTTTCTGCCGACAAATTTACCAACTTTATGCGTAGGATAATTCTAACCGAACAAGAAACAATGATTTTCCAGGAAAGATAGTATTTATCATACATGATTTTACTTGGATAAAGTTGAATTTGCTGGTTGGTTGATTGAATTAGTCCATCTTAGGGAAGTTTTAAGCAGCGCATGTGTACGAAATATGTAATAGATGGATGAAAATAATGATTTAAGTCCTTCCCTGCTTTACGGTCATTGATTTGAAATTGTGTTTTGGTCCGATTATAAAAGGTGGAATCTCTGTAATATTGGTGTAAAAAAAATATATTTGCAATAAACAATTATAAAATTAATTACATAATTGTTTTATGTAAAAAATAACGCTTATTTGTGTTCAGCGTAATGCGATTTAACGTGAATCCTAATTTTGAAAATTTGCTTATATAAGTTGCTTTGTAGAGTAAACTTCGATCTGATTCGTAATATAGCAGTATGGACGAACTACCAAGTTTGCATAATTTTAATATTAAACATATGAAAGAAAAATTGATAAAGGAGAAAGTTATAGAATTTATCGTGCATTATGTATAAAAATCGATTTTCAAATCGCATGCCGCCAATCTTCATCTGAATGTGGGGCTCATGACAAAATAAAAAAGGTTCCTTAAAAGCATGTGGACGTTTCTTCAAGACAAACAATTTAAATTGGAATTGTTTTTGCGGGATGATTAAAATTGAACAACTTTTTATTAACATTAACAATTTTAATCTAGATTGAAAATTCTATTTTGACAAAATGGTTTCGAAGTATGTAGAATGTAGATTAAAATTTTTAATGTTAATAAAAAGTTGTTTAATTTTAATCATCCCGCAAAAACAATTCCAATTTGAGTCTGCTTTCGGAGGCTAATTCCGCAAAACGATCGAGTTTCCCGTTTCAATATGCTCGGCTTCGATCAGCTGTAGAAATGATATACGTTGTCTATGCTGATTTATAGACAAGAAGGGAACCGTGATCAAATTCAATTACCTTTACAAACAATTTGTTTGCAGATAAGTATTTGTATATTTGGACTAACATGCAAAACGAACATCTTTCTGAAATCTTCCTTTTGTTTTCCTCTCAATAAAATAAGCGTTGCCCTTTATTCATGGTTTCTTCTTTTTATTATTTTCTAACGACTCAGCCACTACAAATGCGGCGTATATAAACAGCAAACTCGCGAAATTACTATCCATTATTCTGTAAACAAAATAATAGAAAGTAATTTCTCGAGTTTGATGCTTATGTACGTCGCATTTGTAGTGGCTGAGTCGTTTGAGAATAATAAAGAGAAAAAACCATCAATATACCATTAATTTGCTCTACAATTGGGTTTTTTCTCATCCTATGCTAATTTGTTTATCCTTTAAACCTGGGTAAATCAATAAAAAAATGTATGTTTCCATTCGATTTGGAAATTAACGTAAACGTATAATTTTATGACTAGGATAACTGCACTAGTCTCCGGACACTCTGAATCTATTATTCATTTTCTAAAAAACAGAGTTCACATTCTGATTTTTTTTTTGACAAGAACGTCCGAACACTAAAAAGAACTCTAGCGCACCTGAACCGCTAGAAACACTAATGTTCGAAGAATAGTAGAAGAATCGTGCAGATTTTGAGTGCATATTCTACCACACGAGCTGCTTATTACAGCCAAACTGTTTCAAACGCCACGTATTACTTTGGTCTCAAGAATGCATTATAATTCATATGGTGGAAAGGTTTCAGATATTACCACTGGCATGAATTTCAAAGTTTATGAGAGCAAAACTAAAGAATTTGCAAATAAACACAAAATCAACAATAGCTGGCAACCATATCGTGGCTTTTCAACCAAATTCGGCCTAAACAATGCCTGTAATAGGTTCCATTAATTGTATGAAATATGTATTAATTTAATGATTGCACTGGAAGTTATAGGGCAAAAAGCGAATTTTCAAAACCAAAAACACAAAAATTACCATAACTGGCAGCACCAATGACATTTTTCAACCAAATTTCTATCAAACACGGCTTAAAGTAAAGTTCAGCTATTGTATCAATTTCATGAAAATCTGGTAACTGGATCAGAATTCATAGGGTAAAAAACAGTTTTATTTTTCTTATAACTTTTCAAGATGGCACCACTCGCACAGAATTGCCCACAATTCAAAATCGCTTCTATCAGACCTGGTCCTACGTAAGTCCAGTGTATTCTGTAAATTTCAACTGTATCTGATTATTGGTTCGTGAGTTCCCGTGAACAGAAGTTTTTGATGCTAAAAATATAGGTATATTGGGAAAGAGCTACCGTTCTTATCCAACATGAAAATTCCAAAATTTTACTTCAACCGTGTAGATAAAGCATAAGATTTATATACAAGTTGGTTTTTATTGTAAGAAACGGACATTTTTTAGGAGATTGGATGGTTGGAATGTGCTCAGTTTCAGTGCCTGCCGTAGCTACAGGGTTTGCCAGCACATTCATCAAAAACTATGCAAGTGTGAAACTTAGCAACATTAATATGTCCTGTAAGTTTCATAATGATTTAATAATCTAGTTAAAAGTTATCACAATTTAAAAATTTTCAAATTTTCCCAATCTCATTTTAGGCGCCTACCGCACACATAGGGTTAGGAAAAGTTACTTTTTGACAGAATAATAGGTATATTTAAAATATAACTGAAGTGGCCGTCGGCGCCAAAGGATTAAAGATTATTAACTTTTTGTGAGACCTGGTACTATTCTGCATATACACCAATGTATTCTCGAAATTTCAGCTCAATCGGATGGCGCGTTCCCGAGATTTTTTCACTGAAATTTTTTGATGATGATATATATATATATATATATATATATATATATATATATATATATATATATATATATATATATATATATATATATATATATATATATATATATATATATATATTATATATATATATATATTTATATATATATATATATATATATATATATATATATATATATATATATATTTATATATATATATATATTTATATATATATATATATATATATATATATATATATATATATATATATATATATATATATATATATAGATATATTGTTGTGTTTTACTGTTAAAACACCTTTCCTGGGTTCGATATTCTTCACATTCGTGAAATAAAATAGTTATTTTATCAAACACTAATTACACTTTTATTAACACACAAATATTTATAACACTGAATTCCGTACATACAAAATCAGCCTGGCGCGGAATTTTGTTTCATTTGGTTTTGCTCGTCAGTAATGTGCTCGAAAATGTATAACTGTCTTCGAAGACAACGCAGTGACTCGCTCTGAGATGGCGCTGCACTATGTATAAGTTAAATTTCGCGGCCATTTAATGAACCAGGTACCTTAAATTGATGCGAAAAATGTGACAGCTCATAATTTCATTCGAGTTTGCGGATATTTTATTGAAAAATGAGTGAAAATGGATGTATGAACAGCGCATCCTTGCAATAGTAGTTTTTGTTTTGCCGATAATATCATGTTTGATGCCGGTTAGTTAAACTTATATGCACCGAATTCAAATGTAATGCACTTGCAAAATATCATCAATGGCAATTTTTTACTGCCCCCGGTGTCGGGGTGCGGAACTTTATTTCGCTCGATTCCGCACAGACGTTTTCGCTGTATTTCATTCGTCGAATACATGACTAGGCTTTACAATAAAAAAGTTTCAGGTGCCGAAATTCTGTCACTCTTTTCCCCATGTATTTTAAAGGGAAACCGGAATTCAGGCACGGCTGCGTACCTACTCACGAAAAGAGAAACACTATTGTTCGAAGAACAGTAGAAGAATCGTGCAGATTTTGAGTGCATATTCTACCACACGAGCTGCTTATTACAGCCAAACTGTTTCAAACGCCACGTATTACTTTGGTCTCAAGAATGCATTATAATTCATATGGTGGAAAGGTTTCAGATATTACCACTGGCATGAATTTCAAAGTTTATGATAGCAAAACTAAATAATTTGCAAATAAACACAAAATCAACAATAGCTGGCAACCCTATAGTGGCTTTTCAACCAAATTCGGCCTAAACAATGCCTATAATAGGTTCCATTAATTGCATGAAATTCGTATTGATTTCATGACTGCACTGGAAGTTATACGGCAAAAAGCTTTATTTTCCTGAGCGAATTTTCAAAACCAAAGACACAAAAATTACCATAGCTGGCAGCACCAATCAAATTTTTCAATCAAATTTCTATCAAACACGGCTTAAAGTAAAGTTCAGCTACTGTATCAATTTCATGAAAATCTGGTAACTTGATCAGAATTCATAGGGCAAAAAACAGTTTTTTTTCTTATAATTTTTCAAGATGGCACCACTGGCACAGAATTGCACACAATTCAAAATCGCTTCTATCAGACCTGGTCCTACTTAAGTCCAGTGTATTCTGTAAATTTCAATTGTATCTGATTATTGGTTCGTGAGTTCCCGTGAACAGAAGTTTTTGATGCTAAAAATAAAGGTTAGTTGGGAAATGGTTACCGTTCTTACCCAACATGAAAATTCTAAAATTTTACTTTGACTGTGTAGATAAAGCATAAGATTTGTATACAAGTTGGTGTTTATTGTAAGAAACGGACATTTATTAGGAGATTCGATAGTTGGAATGTGCTCAGTTTCAGTGCCTGCCGTAGCTACAGGGTTGCCAGCACGTTTATCAAACACTATGCAAGTGTGGAACTTAGCAACATTAATATGTCCTGTAAGTTTCATAATGATTTAATAATCTAGTAAAAAGTTATCGCCATTCAAAAATTTTCAAATTTTCCCAATCTCATTTTAGGCGCCTGCCGCACACATAGGGTTAAAAATGGCAAAAACATTACCATATTCACATTTAAAACACGTTCAGAATTGATAAAATAAACTTTATTTTTGGAAAAGTTATTTTTTGACAGAATAATAGGTATATTTAAAATATAACTAAAATGGCCGCCGGCGCCAAAGGGTTAAAAATTATTAACTTGTTGTGAAACCTGGCACTATTCTGCATATACACCAATGTATTCTGAAAATTTAAGTTCAATCGGATGGCGCGTTCCCGAGATTTTTTCACTGAAATTTTTTGATGATATGTATATATATATAGAAATATGAATTTTTGACCAAAGTGATTTTAATACTAATGTGCTTCTTCGAACATTAGTAAAAACTGGTCAAATATACTAGGTGCGTATTTTTGCACTCTTGGGCAGGGTAAATTAAGGTAAGTATAGGTAATTTCATTGAATACAACAACAATCGCTGCCGCAATGAAGTAACAGCGTATACTTATACTTACCTTAACTTACCCTGCCCAAGAGTGCAAAAAAAAATGCACTTACTATTCCACATATTGGTTACTTGATGAGATTAACAATAACACTAATAAACTCTAAAACGAAAATTAGATGGTATGATAGCTTTCACACCCTTTAAAATAAAATATAACACCTGTCCAAAAACTAATATACGGCCGTTAAAAAAAGTTAAGGCACAAACTCTTAGTAAGAACAAACAACTTTTTTTTTAATGCGACTTTTTGTATTTAATTAAAAGTTTTGCATATTTACTTTAAGAACAATATAAAAAACTAGTAACGAAACAAATTTCACAACATTATCGTAACATTTTTCACGGATGATCCAAAATAGCGCAAAAAAGTTAAGGGACAACGCAGTTCTATCATAAATTATTTAAATTGTTTTAAAGTGATCAATTTCAAAAAAATCAACTTGCATAGCACTAATATTTTATTTTCCTTCTTCCTTCCACTCTCTTCATCACTCAATCAGTATGCACGGTCCGTGTGCATCAACATATCATCAAACATATCGTCCTAGTACTTCCCAGACAATTGAAAATTGGTATAAGGGAAGATACAACTGTTATTAATATTAATTACACTTCATACTTTAAGGGGAGAAATACATGTAAAATTGAAAAAAAAATTGCTAATTCCAGATTGACTTAAAATATATATATTGTTTATTCAGATAATTTTTAATATCAAATCTTTAAAGTACATGTCTTACAGTAAATGAAAATATTTTTTTAATAATTTTTCAACACAAAATGGCGGCGATACGAGCGAAAGAAAAAAACACATCAAAAACTGCCTCGTACAACTTAACGCCTTTTCCGGGGAACTTGCAACGTTCAGAGAGAAAAAAATATGCTAATGAGATGTATAATTCATAGGTGAACCAATAAAATTTATAAAAAAAAATTAATTTTTAGATGAATTTTAGATTAAACAAATAATTCGATTATTTTTCAAAAAAAAATCACGCTTGGAACATTAAAAAAACAAATTATTTTGCCGAAATTACAATAATATTTAGTTTCAACGAGGAGATAATACTGTTTTGTAGATGTGGTATAAATTTGAGGAGAATCGGTTCAATATTTTTTGAGATATTTTGTACGGAAGTTGAAAAAGTACTACTTTGAGAAAAACGCGTTTAAAGTTCCAAAGCTTGACCGACCTGGGGAACGCCGCGCTGCCTATAACTGACTATAACTCGAGAACTAATACGAATATCGCTTCAAAACTTTTTTTTGGTATATTTTAAAAGCATTTGAAACGTTTTGATGTAATAAAAAATAATCGATTTTTTATTAGCAGTTACATGTATTTTCCCCCTTAAGTTATATGTTTGTCCTCATTGACATGTGTCCAGAGAAAAGTCTACAAAAAACTTTTGTATCTTCTTCATTAAGGATTGGTGTTTTTGATGTGAGATTTCAAGTATACCTTGGATTCTATTATGTTTTTTGCTGATTTGACCGAGCTCGGTAATGAATTGTAATATGCGATAGCCTGCTGTATTGGATCCATCTTCAATTTACCCGTTCTTGGAATTGCAAGAGATGGAACTCTTTCTGGTTTCTCGGTTAGTTATCTCCAATACAGCGCGGCGGGGTGTTAAGACACTTCAGTTTGTTGCTCAGGATGTTAAAATTCAGTTTTCCCCTTTCAACATTAATTAGTTGTTGAATACTTAGCAATCCTGTTCGAGTGTGCACAGTAACTGTTGATGCTAGAGACGGCATTCTAAACATAATTTTAATTGCTTTCGAAATAAGTATTCCAATCAACTCGATGTTTTGCTTTGATGTCTGACTCCATGTAAAATAGTTCCGTATGTGATAGACTGATAGAAGTGATAAAAATATATATAAAAATATATACATTTTTATAACCTCCCGCAGTCGTGTCGGCATCGTTTTCACAGATTTTTTTTTTGTTGTTGCAAAAAATGGGTGAAATTTTGTTCCATTCATCAATAATGATATCTTGAAGCCCTTTATTATTCTTTACCTTTCGCAATGTTACTCTGGTTTTGAGATAATGCCATAAATGCTCGATAGGATTTAAGTTCTGAGACTGAAAGGTGGTTTTAAAATTATTTGGACAGTTACAAATAGTCCAAAGCCGACTGTGCTCCGAATTGTGCTTCAGACCGTTGTCCTGATACAGGTCAAAATTATATAAAATGACTAATTTTTCAGAACTTTGTTTAATATTTCTTTTAAAAATACTCAGCTAACACGTTTAATCCATCGTACCGTTCACAAAGTCTATATTTCCAGGACCAGACGCCCCCATACATTTCCATTGCATCATGTTACCTCCGCTGTTTTTTTTACAGTAGGAGTAGTATGATTCCTGCTAAACTCTGTATTAAGCTTTCGCCAAACATATCGCTGCCCATCAGATCCAAAAAGATTAATTTTTATTTCATCAACAAAAATTATGGACTTCCAGAATAATTTTGGCTTTTTTGACGTACTCTTAAACAAAACGTAATTTCACCATTTAATATTTTTGTATTTATATAAGGTTTTTATTATTATTAATTTATATAAGAAAGCGAGTTTTAAGGGCACACTCTGCCCTTAAAACTCGCTTTCTTTATTACATTTCGAATAATTTGAGTAGAGACTTCTTATTCAACTCGTTCGTTAAAGTGGATTAACGTTAATTCGTAAAAGTGGGGGCACTTAATTTATAGTTTTTTTTTTAATATCTCTGATAATCCACGTTTTTTCACGTTCAGATAAGATTTTATGCCTTTCTGATCGGTGCTTTGTTTCAAACAATTTGGTTGATTTATATTTTGTTATTACATATCTCACTGTATATCTCGATTTTCCCATTAGTATTACAATCTCAGAATAGAACATTCATGTTTTCCAACGTCGCACAAAACATTCGCGGATTTCTACAATTACCAATTTCCATTTCACATGCATTTTTAATAATACCCTCAATAAAACTACTTTAACAAAGCACTTTCCAAACTAGACTGAATAGAAATATTATATTTTCGTGACTTTAGGTGCATTTAATAATATTTATTTGCAGAAATTACAAATAATTTCAGATAAACTGCGTTGTGCCTTAACTTTTATTTGCGCTATTTTGGATCACCGGTGAAAAATGTTACGTTAACGTTGTGAAATTTGCTTTGTTTCCAGTTTTTTTTCGATATTTTTCTTAAAGTAAACGTGCAAAACTTTTAATTAAACGCAAAACCATCATCATTTATTATTAAAGGAGCATGAAAAATAAGTTTTTTTGTTCTTACTGAGAGTTTGCGCCTTAACTTTTTTTACCCACTGTATTATAGATTTTAAGGGCTTCTCAGACATGAGTCCATGCTTTCATGCGTCCATGCGTTTTTAGATTACACGAGTCAAGTCAACTCAAATCCAGTTTTTTGAAGGCGGGATTTTGAAGTTGTCGGATACGGTGATTAATATACCTTTGACTTAATTGCTTTACTTTCGCTCTTTGCCATTTGGAGGTGATTAGTGGATGGATTTTGTTTCACAATTTTTTTTCTCCGTATAAATAAATTGGTACAAGAAAATTTTATATATTTATCCATATGACTATATATACCTACATATATAACATATGTTTGTGTCTAGATATAATAGAAATGCACGTAAGGATGCAAAAAAAATTATTATCCACATCATCATATAATAAAATAATTATCTACAAAACATATATTTAAATGATCATCAACGAATCATCCACAAATGACACTGCGCGAAAGAAATCACTATTTTGAATATATGTGAAAGAAATCACTATTTTGAATATATGTGAATGGATAGTCGGAAAGTTCGCGTCTGTTTCCAAAGAATCGTTCAGGTTCTCTGTGCTCTCCCCGCTGCTTATTTTTGAGGAAGATTATCGGCTTTTGTTGTGCTCAGTGTTGTGTTTCCATTATAGCGTTCAAATATTATCAAACGATCAATCAAATTCAGAAAAATAAAGAGCTACGTCAACTATTCAACAAAAAAATTAACCTTGGTGAAGCTTAAATTTTTCGTTTTTTCGATAACAAAAATCTGTTGACTTCCGGACCTGAACGAAAATGCAGGACGCGTGCAAAAAAGAAGTCGGCTCCGATCCATTTGTAACATGTCCATATGATCCGGCACATTCGTTGCTAAAAAGCCGACTGGCAACGTATATCATAAAGTGTCAAAAAGGTAGAAAAGTTCAAGGTGTCAGTGAAGCCGTTCCAATGAAACAATGTCGCTTCAATAGCGCGCACATTGTGCCTGAGACTAGCTTGAGTAGCCTAGTGCGTAGAGCACTGGCTTCTTGCGTGTGGGGTCCCTGGTTCGAATCCAGGTTCGGACGAGGGTCCACGCACCAAGCTTTGAGTTCACCTAGCTCTGATTAGGTACCTGATTTAAATCAGGGGTAAAGTGAGTCGTGGAACTAATCACTCCACACTAGACATGGGTAACGCATCAAATTTTGCAGCGCTGATACACTGATACCGGCGCCAGCAGTGGTACCAGCGCACTGCGCTGATACCATTGCGCTATGATACCATGATCTCATTCGCCTATGAGCGCTATGATACCATGATCTCATTCTCGGACTCACATACGGCGCTGATAGCATTGCGCTGATACCATGACGCTATGATTCACTCAAAAAAGAATGATTGAAAAAGTTTGTATGGGACGAGAGCAACCCACATTTGAACTTACTAATTTTCCGATACAAAATACCCTAAAATACCCAGGCTTTAGTATGTACCCATTCAGGTATATTTCCAAACGTGCGTACGCCTGACTTTTTGATATGTGGAAATTAGACAAGTATTATCATTGCTTTAATATACCATAAAGGTATTATTTAGTGGTAGCATTGAAGCATAATGAAATTCTATTGCTTTGCATCAAACTCAAACAGACTTGAGGTAAGTATACTCAACTCATATCTTTGCGCCGCGCCGTAGCATAGCGCCAAGCCAAATGATGTTCGCATTGCAAAGCGGCAGCGCCAACATCATTGATACCGAAATGCGTTACTACTGATACCGACAATCGGTATCATGGCTAGTGCTTCAACGCAATTGCGCGGCGCAGCGCTGCGTTACCCATGTCTACTCCACACTCGTATCCACAATGATTTAAAAAAAATTGTAATGAAGCTCTCTACCAGCTTCAATCCCTAGACCCATACGAGGGTTGTCGTGGGATTACTTTACTTTACCACGAATCTAATTGCGAAGATCGTAAAGGATTTGATTGTTACAAATATACGCCGACATCGAATCTAACTGATCCACTAGCTCAAGCCAGTAACCAACCTCCGAGTACTTATTATACAAGCCAGTGGAGAGCAGCGATAACTGGGATAATGTCAATGCCGTATCATTATGATCCAGAGAAGTACGTAACAGAAGCGCCAGTACTTCGTCTTAAGGTTGGAGCACAACCTTCTGAGCGTAAAGAGTTTTGTCGCGCCGAACGATTACGATTACAGGAATTGAACAATTGAGTTTTGATTAGAGGCACTAATTATAGTAAAATTTTGATAAATACCCCAGTACGGAGCACCAGGTCCAATCATTTTCTACAAGAATATTCATATTCGACCGCATATGAGCCACTAATAAGATGCTGCAAAATATTCAACAGCATAAGCAAAATATTTTAATAAAAAAAAAACTGATTTTTCCTTTCGAAGCTAGATATATTTAATTTTGTGACAAATATCGATATTTCGAGGATAATCTGCCCTCTTCTTTCGACATCGGTTTTTTTATTACAATATTTTTTTACAAGCTGGGGAAAAAATTGGTACACATTAAAAACAAAAAAACAAACAGTTTTTCTAAAACGAACCGTTTTCCTACAACGAATAGTTTTTATAATACCAATCGTTTTTCAAAAGCGAACCGTTTTTTTAAACGAACTGTTTTTATAAAACGAACTGTTTTTATAAAACGAACAATTTTTCCAAAATTTATCTTAAACGAATTGTTTTTGGTTTTTTTTACCAAAACGAACCGTTTTTGGTTTTTTTTACCAAAACGAACTGTTTTTCGTTTGTTAAAACGAAAGGTTTGGCAGTGGAAAACAGTTTGCGAATGCAAAACTGTTTCTCAGCGGCAAACTGTTTGGCAGAGAAACATTAGGCGCGTTATTTTGCTCCGATACAGAGCAGAATATAACTATGTCGTAAAAACAACGATCTAGTACAAAACGGCAGTGCATTCGCTAAGACTGACATAGGTTGCCGTAATCGCTGTGGTAGCACAACATAGCTGAAAATAAAGGGAGAAAATAATGAATATAAACTACCAGAATCGATAGAAAATATAAAAAGAACTAACAGAAAATTACCTCTTTTAATTTTCTACACATTATGAGGGCTTTTTCTAATTTCCTAACTACCAAACCATTCAACATAAACTTGAAAAAACCAAAGCCACCTCATGGCAAAAAAAGACAATTTCTCATGAACTTTTCTTGGTAAAACTCGACTTGATGCACCACACAGCCGTTACATGAATTTTGTCGATAGATGTCTCGCTAGTATCTTTGTGTTTTTGTGGTTGTATGTTTGCTTTTGGATTTTTGTTTGTTTGTTTGTTAGTTTTTCTTAATTGTATTGTCTTCTCTAGTATTTTTTGCATAATTTTGTGTTTTTCTTCAATTTTCGGGTAAACTCGACTTGATGCACCACACCCGGGAAATTTCACCACCAGAGGGCGAAAAGGTGGTAGAGGGGGTGAAAAATTGAAGAAAAACAGACAAAATTAAACAAAAAAATAAAAAAGAAGATAACACAATTAAAAAAAAGAAAAAGAAGAAAGAAAAGAAGCCCCAAAAGCAAACGCACAACCACAAAAATAAAAACATATTAGCCCGACATCTATCGGCGAAATTCATGTAACAGCTGTGTGGTGCATCAAGTCGAGTTTTTTCCACCCCTGCTACCATCTATTCGCCCTCTGGTGATCGAATTTCCCGGCTATGGTGCATCAAGTCGAGGTTACCCCTTTTCTTTTTTCTATCAGCACATTCTATAGTTCAGCAATTGAACTACCAATGAGGAATATAATTTCTGTACTAGTGAATTCACTGGGACAGGACTGTTGTTGTTTCCAATGCTATACTCTGTTCTCTTCTGGATAGAGGAGCAAAAAAACGCACCTGTTGTTTCCAATGCGTATACTCTGTTCTCTGCTGGATAATAGAGCAAAAAAAACACGCTTACTGTCGGGCAGCGGCGAACTGTTTCGTATCGGCAGAATAGTTTTTAACGACAAACTGTTTGGCTATGGAAAACTGTTTGGCTATGGAAAACTGTTTGGCTATGGAAAACTGTTTAGCTGCGGAAAACAGATTTTCAGAGGCAAACTATGTATATATAATACGAGGTTGTCAGACTTATTAGGTGGGTATTTTTGCGTCTCGATCAAGAGCTGGTTAGGGTAGGTAGCATTGAAAACAACAACAGTTGCTGTTGTTTTGAATGCTGCCTACCCGAATCAGCTCTCGATGGCATACGATCATGTATGTTGATTCTTTACGACCATGCGTACTGCATGATGTATGATTGTATGGTTGATCAAGTAGATAATATATTGGAAAATTGGGACCATACAAGAAGTATCAATTCAGTTTGAAAGCTCTTAGTACTAGCAATGAATGTTTACGATACGATGGTGGCAGGAAGACATCATACATAAAATATATGCTAGAAACACATAATCCGTAAAAATTCATTGTACTGAATTGACTGAACTACATGCATTTTATCGCACAGCATATTTTTTCTGGTCGTCAACAAACTGTTTTTAACCCTCCGAGAACACACCTATTTTTTCGATCATCGAGAACAATTGGGGTCAAATTGTCCCCAGCCACTTTTGAACGTCTATAGAATCACCGCCACTGAAGATTTTCATTTGTGAAAATTTGTAGGTATAGATTGAGGCCTCTTTTAGTAGTTCTCATGCATTAGAAGTGACCTAAATGTCCTTAACATACCTAAAAAAAATTCGCGGTTTCTAAAAAAATTCGCAGTTATATCAAAAATCAGCTTTTTAACAAAAAAATCGTAACTTTGTCAATTTTCAATATTTTTGGCTAAAAATTTAGGGGGATACACTCAAGGTATGACAAAATCATAAAAAAAATTAGGCCTATAGTGACCCTTGAAAAAAAAGTATTTATTTTGCATATTTACGGTGGCGATTGTGAGGATTTTAAAATTTGCACATTTAAAAAAAATCGTAACTTTGTCAGCCTTTAATATTTTGAGCTAAAAATGTATATGGATACTCTCAAGACATAGTAGAATAATAAAAAAAAATTAGTCCTATATAAGGGTTGCAAAAAAAGGTGTAATCTTCTGAATAATCAGATTCTGATTGCACCGAGACATGGTCGTCTTCGGAGGAATCACTGTCACCAAAATTGTTCTCATTGTCTTCAGCTAGCGAATTATTGCGTACACTAGAACGCAGATTATATGTCATATTGCTAAAAACAAAAAATAAAAGCACTGCAAATTTATTTTTTTGGTTTTTTTTACATTAATCTATCGATTTAACAAGTAAAAAGAATTGAATTTTTACCTCAAAATTGACGTCGAGTACATATGGGGTCTGTTTGACCCCTTAATCTGCTTCAAAGACTTCTCAACGACGACTGACGACTTGGGACTGTATGCGAACGGTGTAAACTTATAGTCAAGACACAGAAATACACTTAAGCCTAGTAATGTATTCGACGAACGATATACAGCGAAAACGTCTGTGCGGAATCGAGCGAAGCAAAGTTCCGCACTCCGACACCGGGGGCAGTATGAATTGCCATTGATGACATTTAACAAGTGCATTACATTTGAATTCGGCAGTGGCGGCTCGTGCTTGTTGAGATTGGGTGGGCCCAGTTTTTTATTGTTATCCGAACAAATTTTCGTTGATTTCGTTGTATGCTGGTCAGTTTTTTCAAATAAATAAAATTTAGCGTTTTGGTCGCTGTTTATATAACACCTATATGCACACCTTTCAATCGATCCAACCATTCTTTTTGGCCCAGTTAGTTATCTACTACGTTTACGCAGTAGATAGACTTTCGAGAAATATTCAATTTCAATGCTCCTCATTATAAAATATATGAAACTAAAACACTTGTTTCAAGTGGTTTAATATACATATATACATGCAAAATATTCTACATCAAATTTAACATTTTTCAAACGTATTTAAAAATAAAGATTAAAGCGTGATGCACTATATAATTTACTACATATGCTTGTAAATTATTTGGTTACGTCTACTCTTTGATGAAGCAAAGAGATCAATCATTTGGTTGTGAAATTTGAAATTGTAACCTTTTCGCAACATTTTAACTAAATCCCTTTCAATTTCCATTGTACTTAAATCGGAAAGCCTTGTCTGACAAATTGAATTCCGTAAAAAGGTTTTTACTCTCTTAAGATCTGAAAAACTTCGTTCAACTGAAGTGGAAGAAGATGCCAGTGAAGCAACTTGACTTAGCAATTTATAAATATCCAATACTTCCGTTTGTAACTTATTATCAGATATCAAAATTAAAAGGTCCGATAAACTTTGCGTGATTCCATATTTGTTATGATCAGATTACTACCCATAAAGTTCGTTTCGTTGCTTAATTTTTTCAAACATTTAGGGATAGCTGTTGATAAGAGAGTCTAGTAGATTTTTAAGAAAAGCCTTCGCAAATGATTTGAGATTACTACTATTAAGGGGGGAGATACATGTAACTGCTAAAACAAAAACGATTTTTTTTTATTGCATCAAAGTGTTCGAAATACTCTTAAAATATACCAAAAAAAGTTTTGAAGCGATATTCGTATTAGTTCTCGAGTTATAGCCAGTTATAGACAGCGCGGCGTTCCCCAGGTCAGTGGAGCTTTAGAACTTTAAACGCGTTTTTCTCAAAGTAGTACTTTTTCAATTTCCGTACAAGATATCTCAAAAAATATTGAAACTATTCGGCTCAAATTTATATCACATGTACAAAAGAGTATAATCTCATCGTTGAACCTACATTTTCTTGTAATTTTGGAAAAATTATTAGTTTACCAATGTTTAAAACGTGATTTTTTAGAAAAAAAATCGTTTTTTGTTTTTAATTTAATATTAATGTAAATATTTGATTTTTTTTTCTAAATTTTATTGGTTCACCTATGAATTATAGATCTCATTAGCATATTTTTTTTCTCTGAACGTTGCAAGTTTCTCGGAAAAGGCGTTAAGTTGTACGAGGCTGTTTTTGATGTGTTTTTTTCATTTGCTCGCATCGCCTCCATTTTGTGTTAAAAAGTTATTAAAAAAATATTTTCATTTACTTTAAGATATGTACTTTGAGGATTTAATGTTAAAAATTTTCTGAATAAACAATATATATATTTTAAGTCAATCTGAAATTAGCAATTTCTTTTCCATTTTACATGTATTTCCCGCCTTAATGAAACTGATAAAATCTATTTTTTTCATATCCGAAAGGTTTAGTTAGATTAGTCTAAATTTAACGCATGAAGTCTTTTAAAATAAGTTTTCGCATCTGAAATGCTACCGTAATCTATTTTACATCTTTTAACAGGTTGCCCAAAATTACTGCAAACATCGTTAATTTTTTTTTCAAAATATGTATTGTCTCCTCTGTATGATTTTAATCTGATTTTGTGATTTTGACTCGCTCTTTACAATAATTAATATCTGCACTTAACTTTACAATAATTAATATTTCAAATAGAACACCTGTTTGTTGACACATAAGGTTGATAGTTTTTAGCAAAAATAAAAACGAGAAGACCGACAAAATATGCCTGAAGCCCACAGACTTTTTAATCGTTTCTCTATGTTGGACGAAGGCTTCATCATTTAAAAATATTGCGAAGACTTCCAGCAACTCATTTGGACTATTTGAAAGAAAATTTTAAATTATTCGAGACTTATAGTTCCATCGTGTATTGCTGCAATCAGGTAGCCACCTACGATTAACTTTATCAACTACACTAATTCGCTTCGTCGAGTTGGAAAAAAATGCTAATAACCCAGTCAAATTCACGAAAAAGATGCGGCATTCTTTTATTTTGCAAGTCCTCGATATTACAAAAGCACCATCATAGGTTTGTCCCACTAATATGCTGGCAATATCGAAATGCTTAAATATTTAGTTAGTAAATTATAGAGATCTCCAGCTTTTTTGCCTTGACTTACATAAAAAAAAACCATGAATCTCTCTACTGTAATGCCTTGTTCTGAAACGTATCGAAAAATCACTGATAGTTGAGACAAACACTTGGTGTCAGTGGACTCATCGATTTGCCAAGAATAACAGGGAGCGTTATGAATCTCAGCAAGTATAAAGCTTTTTAATGTAGTACAAATATACAGTTTTTTTAATATAGTACATTTACTAATGATGAGATCGTTTTGAATAGTTTTAAAAGTACCACTGAAAACGGAAGACTCATCCAGAAAAAGTTTAAATCGTGTAAGTGTTTAGCGCTTTACTTATATTAACGTTCTCTGTGCCGTCTTCACTTTACTATTTTCTTTCCTACGCATGCATGATACAAGCAAGCCCCAAGCCAAAAGTAAGCCCCAAGTCCCAAACAAGCACCGAATCATATAATTTTCTGATGGAATCATTTTCCATCTCTTTGAATGAAAAAAACAGATACTTTCAGAATGCAGCTGAGCTCAGACCTCCACATAATTTTTGAAACCGTAATAAGAAACCCTGATTGTATTTAGTCTTTCTAACGCCATCTGCAAGAGCTGTTATTGAAGAATTTGGAAAATCTGTTAGCACAGTTTATGGACTAAATTTATGCTAGCTGATTTATTTCCATTTTATAAAAGAGTTGTCTTTTTTTTATTTTATATGAAAGATGAGAGGTGCATTTTTCTTCTTGGAATTTTTACACTTTGCATTTTACACCCAGGATCTAACCTAACCTTTGTTTCAAATTTATCCTGAGAAGACAAATAAGCATTTCATGCTTCAAATCCTGAAATTAATTTTCTTTTGGGATATATTTAAAAAACAATCATGCAATAGGTGAATTCCCACACCTATTCGCTAATTTTTCACATCAGAAAAATTTGCATCTTTTGGATACATGCAGGTGTACATAGATTTGTCTTCCGCCACATTATTCTTCTATTGATTTTCAGTACAATATTAACACGCTTCGCATTACATTTTTTTCATAATATTTTTCACAAAAATACTCCCATTAATGGAATCTACTATGATCTAACTAAGCTCATTTATAGTTTATAATTTGACAAAAAATGCTGAAAAAAATACCACAAACAATTTTTCATTCATTCATTCATAAACCGAACTCTCCTGGTGACGCACGCACAAGCATAGAGCTGAGAGAAACTTGCGCGCGTCATGATCTTGTAGTTCTTTGATTCAAGCTACGCATGTAAACGCATGATGGGCTGGCCCAATATGCAACATAGATTTTGACGCGATTGCACACGTCAATTTTTCGTAGATGAAGAGCCGGCCCAATATACAAAATCAATTTTGTTGCGATTGAAAGCGTCAATGCTCATAGATCGCAGCTTGGACTCGTAACAACGCATAGTGGGCCAGTGATGCTTGGGCCCACCGAGCCACATTGATGAACAGAAATCGATAAACACACAAACGCGAACTTATACCTTCGCTTATACTTATGTTTGTAGCATAGTGTAGATGATGTAGAAGAATTATGAATGGGCTAGTGATGCGTCTGCCCGTCTTGGCGTGTATGGGACTGAGAAGAGGAATATACATTTATGTGTACAAGATGCAGGTGTATATTGTATCGTATAGTTTATGCTTGTAGCTTTTTGTAGTAATTGTTTTATGTGTATGAAAATATGTTGATACATTGCGCGATGGACATTCAATGTGTGTATGGCACTATGTGATTTTACGTCATTGCATGGTATGAATGATTGATATAAAAATGTGCTGTTGCTGGATTAAAATTATAGAAGGATTTATTATGTTAAACGTATATGAATTAATATGTAAATGATGACACAAACTTTTATTTAAAATTATTATTTATGTGTTTTAGAGGGTGGGCCCGGCCCACTTTGCCCACTGTGACGAGCCGCCACTGGAATTCGGTGCATATAAATTTAACTAACCGGCATCAAAAATGATATTATCGGCAAAACAAAAGCTACTGTTGCAAGGATGCGCTGTTCGTCCATCCATTTTCACTCATTTGTCAATAAAATATCCGCCTACTCGAATGAAATTATGAGTTGTCACATTTTTCGCATCAATTTAAGGTACCTGGGTCATTAAATGGCCGCGAAATTTAACTTATACATAGTGCAGTGCCATCTTAGAGCGAGTCACTTCGTTGTCTTCGAAGACAGTTATACGTCTTCGAACACATTACTGACGAGCAAAACCAAACGAAACGAAATTCAGCGCCAGGCTGATTTTGTATGGGATTTGACACTTCGTTTCGTTTCGCGTCGAATACATTTCAGGGCTTTACTGAAAACTGAAAATTTCCCCTCTTTCAGTAAATTTCAGTAGGGCTTGAGCTACTGAAAAATACTGAAAAGTGTAGCGAGTAAATATTTTCAAATGTGCGCGTCAAGCAACATATTTTTTGCGTAATGTTCTTATGAAGGTAGAATATTTTTGTGGCGATAATTTTTCACCGCTTACGATATTGTCCTCCCATTGATTGCTAATTTTCAGGAAATACAATGAGTGCGTTTTCGTACTTTTCATGAATTTCCCCCACCACATGATTCAGGAAAATTCAGTGACTGAAAGTACGCGAACAGACCTCACTTAATAGCTGTGTTTAATGAGCACGAAAAAAAGCAGAGCATCTCAAGGCAAGTTGTAGTAGCGCGGCTGTCAAAAAAAGTCGAGCAAACCAAAACAATTGAGAGGCAGAAAAAAGTCGAGCAAGTGCGAGCAGCTGAGAGGCAATTCTCAAAATTCATTACTTGTCAGAAGGTCAACCTGTCAATTCACTAACAAAAAACTGCACTTCGGTGACAATTTTTTGTTGAAAGTCGGTTCCGTGACAGTTGGAAAACAGCTGGTTAGTTGCCCGAACTTGATCTATCAAAAAAAAGTAGAGTGAAAATCGTGCTCTTAAGTGCTCTAGTTCAACTTAGACCAGACTCATGAAACACAAATTAGAGCAAAAACATGTTAAAGCAGATTTACTCTTGATTGTCAAATTGGAGGAGAAATTCTTGGGTTTGACAGTGAAGAGATGAAAATTTACTACCATCCCCTTCAATGTATATCTTATGGGCACGCCCACTCCATTTCTACTATCTCAGGCTATATATTTTAAATGGGTGACGAAATTCCACCACAGCAGCGTACTAGGCTTATGGACTTATTAGTTCCACTGCTGACTTTACTTACCCCTTATTTAATTGAAATACTTATTTAGAGCTGGGTGAACTCAAACTTCGATGCACTGTCTCTCGTCTGGTTAATAATTATTCCTTTAATCCGGCTTTTTGTACGTTAATTACTTTTGTGGGGCTTTGATGCTACACTTGTTAAAGCAAATGAATGAAAATATTGTTATGCCAAATGTATTGTTGTAAGTATTGTTATGCCAAACTCCATTTTAGATCAGCAATTTAAGTGCCCGTCTGCCTAGATTTGCAACATCCAATAAACTCATTAACAGAAACATTTGGACACAACCGAAAACAGTACTCTTCATTCACCTAAAAACCAGTTAATTCCGGATAATTTCTAGGCGTGTTTGCATCTTATTTCGTCATAAGTAGGTGTGGCCACGCTCATGTCGTAACCTTTAGTACTTGATCCATGGGTCTGAGCTACTGAAAAATACTAAAAAGTGTCAAACGGTGTGACGCGAGTAAATATTTTTCAAATGTGCGCGGCAAGCAACATATTTTTTGCGTAATGTTCTTACGAAGGTCGAATATTTTTGTGGCGATAATTTATCACCGCTTAGGATGACTTCAGGCGTGTTTTTTGCTCCCCTTATCTATAACAGAACAATGCTAAGCAGTGCAGACACATTGGAAGCAACAACTCCCCCTATCCATAACATGAGTAGTTGTGGTTTCCAATGCGTCTGCACTGGTTAGCATTGTTCTGTTATGGATAAGGGGAGCAAAAAACGCGCCTTTTATAATCACTATTGTTCTCCCAAAAACCAACAACTGACACTTTTGGTTGCCAATTTTCAGGAAATACAATGAGAGCGTTTTCGTACTTTTCATGAATTTCCCCCACCACATGATTCAGGAAAATTCAGTAACTGAAAGTACGCGAACAGACCTCATTTAATTCCATCACTAATTTACGGAGAAAACTCTCCACTTATGCTGCAGAGTAAACCTACGACTAAAAAGCTACACTAAAATTCTGACATCGTTCCATCACGAGCTGCGTACTCCTTTCTTCAAGTGACAAGAAAAAATTGAAGGTGGCGAAATTCCGTCACACTTTTCACATACGTTTAATGTAGGAAATACATATTGGCCCATGCAAGACCAAGAGAGGCTATGGCCAATATGTGTACACCCCCTTGGTGCGGGCTGGGCTGATGTTGGGCTCATTCCCAGCCCGAGTGGATTTTTGGCCAATATGTTGGGCCAAAATGTATTTGAAGCATTAAATGGATGACGAAATTCCGTCACAACTGTGTACTAGGTTCAGTCTCAGTGAGAAATGGAGTGGAAATCGACGGTATAACTTTCCACCACTAGCCCCCTCGATTCTCTTGCGCACAAAACATGTTTAAGCAGATTTACCCTTGATTGTCAAATTTGAGGAGAAATTATTGGGTTTTACAATGAAGAGATGAAAATTTACTACCATCCCCTTCAATGTATATCTTATGGGCACGCCCACTCCATTTCTACTATCTCAGTGACTAGGCTATACATTTTAAATGGGTGACGAAATTCCGCCACAGCAGCGTACTAGGCTTATGGAGTGATTAGTTCCACTACTGTTTTTACATACCCCTTATTTAATTGAAATACCTATTTAGAGCTGGGTGAACTCAAAGTTCGATGCACTGTCTCTCGTCTGGTTAATAATTATTCCTTTAATCCGGCATTTTGCACGTTAATTACTTTTGTGGGGCTTTGATGCTACACTTGATAAATGAAAGAATTGTTATGCCAAATGAAAACGACGTGTTTTAGGGCTCAAACGAAATTATCTTCCGATTAATAAAATACCAAAGAGCCAATACTAATGTTTCCGCGCATACTTTTCGATTTGAAGTGCATTTTCTTTGTATTAAAACTTTAATTTTACGTTTAATATAATAATTATATAAGTGCGAAAGGATTGTAACACTGATTTTTAACAAATAAAGAAATTATGAAGAAATCTAAGATTTTTTTTTCATTTGAAAATATTCCAACAGGCATAATTGGATTTCCAACAGGAAAGTAAATCCAACAGGAAAAATGGAAAAAGGTAAAAATACATTCACAGCGTATTTGTAGAAAACATTATAAAATAAAACATTGTATATTAATTCGAGTTGGCTTGAATATATTATATTTTACTTATTTGGAACTGAATTAAAAATATGAATACATACACAAAAGTAATTATGGAAATGAGCGACCACATATCTGAATATGTAAAATTTTATTCAAACTTTTAGTTAAATCTAAAACCTTTAACTAAAAATACGTATATCACAATCACCAAAAGTTAACTGAAAAGGGCACAACGTGAAACGAATTCCAAAACAAATGCATTGTAAACATTTTCTGAATTTTTATTTCTCAATTCAATACTACAACAAAATTAAAAATTAACAATTCTCCGTGTATATCGACTGAAATTAATTTAATCGCTTCAAAATAAAACTCAGTGAATCCAATGCTGCGGACAATAAATATGAAAATTGAATTCCAGTCAACATACACGATCTATTAAAACTAACTTATATTTTGTGCCTAAGATTTGAAATTTTTATTTTTTCATTTTGATCAACAATCATTTTTATTCTAAAACAGTTGTCAACAATGCACTGCATCATATACATTACCACCATTCTTGTTCTCGTTCTACTCTTCGAATTCAACAATGTAGACAAAAACGTAACAAAGTTAATTAAGAATTGGTTATATAAATCAACGAAACATGCTTTAGTGTTTTTTAAACGTACAAGCACAACGTCGAAAAAGTTGAACAAATTTTTTTATGCTTAACCTTACTACCGATGGAAACCAAAATCCAATTAATTACGATTACTTTAGGATGTAAAATTACATAAAGAAGAATGTGAACACAGTTACTCAATTCGTGTTATCAGTTTCTTTTCGAAATGAATATAGGAGAGACAACAGCTTGTTAATAGAAACGCGGTCATCAATCTTTGGGATCGTTACACAATAATACATACATAATCCTAACTTCTCGTTAACATATACGTTAATAACATTCCAAATAAATTAAAGCGTCCGTGACGATCCCGTTGTTGCGTTGTCTACTTTCATATTCTTTTTGTTCTCTATAAAAAATTTCATTTTCAATCAAATTAAGTGCTTTAAAGATCAACCTATGCTCCGGATCGTAATTACCAGGGTTATTTTTCTCGTGATCTTCCGTTTTTGATGGCGGTGTTGTCATGGATGATTGTTGAGGATTTGGTGTTGAAGGAGTGGCTGATGAATATAGCGTCGATATATTAGCGGTTTGTTGCTTCGGTGGCGTCTCATCGAGTTCTTTAAGGATATCGGAATCGATTGCAGGGCGTGAAAGACGAATCCAGGATTTATTATCTGATTAAAAGAAATATCGAAATATGATTTGCATGCTATTTAGTGAACGATCATAGATTACCCATGGAATATAGTATGCGTCTCAGCTCCCGTATTTGTGTATCTTGTTTCTCAATCCGAAAGGCCATGTCATCCAGGGCGGACTGTAATGCGGCTTTTTCTTGGAGGACTTGCTCCTCTTTCTTTGACTCTTTTTTCGATTGCCTGGAATAAATCAAGTATGTTAGAGACGCAGACAATTGAAAATAGTTTCTGAAAAATAAGGCAAAAGGATATGTTTTAAAAGGAACAATGCCAGTATGAGGTTTCAGGTGTAGCAACTATTGTGAGTATTACTGCACATGTGACTAAAAACGAAAGACGCGATGCGATCAATCTTCTGACAAGAGAGCGATCAAAAAAAAAGATAGTCGCATCGTGCAAAGATAATCAATTGTGAATCAAGTTCACCAGCGCGACATTACAATACTCATTACATTACAAATGAATCAGCTGTAACAAAGACGTGACAAGGATGGGTAATATTATGGGCAAAGTCAACAGCGCTATAGCCTTTATGTCTGTGAGTGTGAAAAAATAACCAAGTTTTACGGAAAATGCTGAAAGATTATTCCTCCCTGGATAGAATAGGAGTATGACTGATAAATGAAACTATAAAATCAGCAGCAGAAGAACGTGTCCAAAAATTATTAGAAAACAATTCTATAAAGAAAGGTAGCCGATTCGAAACAAAACTCCTCTGTCAATACGAAAGCTTCATACTAAAAAACAGCTTGCTAATGACGAAACAAAGACACAATTGCTTTAATAAAAAATGACCCTATGTTGCCGAGCAATATGCAATCGCTCACGGAAGAACAACTGAATAACAATTACATACGGAAGCTGTGTGCAGATGAATCCAGCAAGGATTTCGAGAAAGTGTGGTATTGAATAATTTTCATCGTATTGTGTGGAATGCAGCCGAAGGATTATCGTTGAATTCATTGCTGAGTAAAGGTCCAACTATAATGCACTTTAATTAGCTTAAGTGAGCGCTGAAACTGAACGAAAATACACTGAATTGATGTCGATTGGTTGATTTGCCCATAATAGAATTAAGTGAAGCTTCATGAAGCTGCCGCCAGAGTGGCGAATATGAATTTGTTGCATATTGCATTTGTGCAATATATTTGAATAGGATTTTGCTGCAATTGAAATATAGTTGTCTTCATAGCTTAATAGCTCTGTTGCAGGAAATTGTTGCTGAGCTGAAACGGCACTTTGCTGTAGATTATTAGATCTATAAAGATGAGCTTGATGCAGGCTCTTAATTTGTACTTATATTCAAATAAGTGTACGAAAGAAATGTTTTTTGAGCAATATTGGTATGCGACCGGAATATATTTCATCAACAAGGTCTTTGCTGCTGAAGATTAAAATTCAATAGTGGACAGCTGAAGCATGGTGTGGTGTTATTCTTTGAATGAAAAAAGCTGTGTGATGGTATTTTAAGTAGTTTATGTACTTTTTTTTTAAGTAAGTAATTTAAAGATACAAGTAAATAAAATACTATATAATTTATTATTTCGTATGTACTTTCATTTATTATTTCGTATGTTGTTCAACGCGTTTTCTCTTTGAAATTATGTTTGATACTCATTATTCCTACCTCCTGTAAAATAGCATTTAAATGATCGACGAAAAAATATTTTAGATACTTGTTATTCTTTTTACAATGTCGCGCAGGATCATATTCGAGACATCTAATTACTACTTCTTATATTGTAAACTGTCAATGAACTGTCTAACAATAAAAGGTCTAATTGGAATTGTTTTTGCGGGATGATGAAAATTGGATTATTCCGGAGGCTTATTCCGCAAAACGATCGAGTTTCCCGTATCAATATTCTCTGCTTTGATAAGCTTTAGAGACGATATACGTTGTCTATGCTGATTTATAGACAGGAAGGGAACCATGATCACCATTAAATAACCTTTGCAAATAAAAGGTCTGTTCGCGTACTACGATCAATTGCAATTAATTGCAATGAAGCCGTTTTTGTACTCCGTTTTACTGAAAACTGAAAAATTCTCCTCTTTCAGTAAATTTCAGTAGGGCCTGAGCTACTGAAAAATACTAAAAACCGTCAAATGGTTTTTGGCGTAATGTTATTATGAAGGACGAATATTTTGGTAGCGATAATTTATCACCGCTTAGGATGACTTTATAATCACTATTGTTCTCCCGAATACCGATAACTGACACTTTTGTTTGTCAATTTTCAGGAAATGCAATGAGAGCGTTTTCGTACTTTTTCATGAATTTCCCCCAGGAAAATTCAGTAAAATTCAGTGACTGAAAGTACGCGAACAGACCCAAAATATTCAAATATTTCACACACCTATTATTGCTTCTACAATACCGCATACGAACGATCATTACTTCTACCTCCTGCAAAAATAGCAAGCGATCCACGAAAAGATATTCAAATATTTTATATGTCTTCTATTGGTCTAGTCGTTACACATACCTCCTGTCAAATTTCACTTAAGTGATGTACGGTCCCAGTCGTAGTGACCCGAATTGAACGAAACGGCAGATAAGTACATTATGGGTATGCCGCTTGTTTTCTATGCAACCGTACCGTCGCTTAAGCTAATTAAAGTCCACTTAATTGCATTATAGTTCCACCTTAAAGGTCCCGATCAACTAGTATCGTTGCCTTCCATATTATTTTAATTGAGAGAGAGAGAGAGAGAGAGAGAGCAATAGTCGTTACTAGAGACATTTGTGAAGTTTTCCACTAATTACTAGTCCACGAATAAGACCAATAGATGCAAAGCTTTATATGGAGTCCAAACATAAATTCGAAGCCTGAATTCTACGTAATGCAAGTTCTAGCTTATGGAGCAACTTGATCTCCAAGCTGCGTCAAAAACCAAAATGCCGAAGAATTTCGACAATAATAATCTAGAGCAGCAACAGCAATCGTTTCAAATCATTATGTGGACGATCTGATAGTGAAGACACGGAAGAAGAAACAACGCTTGTGAACAAGATGGAGCACTCACTCTCTAGGACGAATTAAAATAAGGAATTTGATTTCGTAGGCGTTAAGCAAAAGGAAACTCTAAATCCCATCAGTAGCTCCGACCAAGCATAAGTCGAACGAGTTTTAGGCATGTGGTGGTGCCCAGTATACGATTGCTTTGGTTATGTTACGCTCACTAAACCATCAATGTATGTATAATTACTAGATGAATGTATTCACCAGAGAAAAAGGCAAGTGTTGCGTGTGATGATGACTATATTTGACTCACTAGGCCCCTCATTACATATTTTATGATAAAAATTATTATGCAACACATTCGGAGGATATCTTTAGAGGGGGTATTATGAATCGAATATGGATAATAAATACGAAATGTGGCGTGAGTGGGTAAACAATATGAAAAATATAAGTAGCATTATGATAATGTGCAGCTACATATATTTGTAGACGAAAGTGAGGATGCATTCGCTGCAGTGGCTTATCTTAGAGCTTCAAAAAGAAACAATATTGAGTGGCGCATCATTGCATCATCCCCCAATCAAATTATTGTCGATTTCATGGCTGGATCTGGAGGCAGCAAAACTTAGGGAGTCCGTCTCGTGAAAATGAATGGAAACATTCAATACAGTTTACAAATCAATATTTCCGCCAAAGCCGTGTCGTATTGAGAACGATTAGTCCATCAATATCGTCAGATCTCATCAATTCGTCGCTTTTGGAGCAAGCGAAATACTTGAACTAACTGATATGCAGCAATGGAGGTACGTACAGTTGCTCACAAAAGTCAGCATACACCGCTTAAAAACGCGGAATTGGCAATATATAGGTAGAAAAAATATGAAAAGACGGGTGAAAAACGAATTTAAAAGGAATATCAGAGACATTGTAATCTATTTTACACATAATTAATGAGAACATACATATACATACACATACACATAGTAAATAACAAGAAATTCCGCTGAAAGTGAGGAAACAAAAGTCAGCATACACCACTGAAAATTCAAAAGAATCAGTCTAAGCGATGAGTCATACTGCGATAAAGATTGCTACCGTGTTAATATACAAAGGTAAACATTAGTATATTGCAAGTCGATCGAACTAAAGAGATTTGGGTGCCTTTAATGCTTAAAAATGACTACACGGAAGGAAACGAGTTTGGAAGTGCGAAAAATCGTCCTTAGTGAACGAGTGGAAGGGAATTCGTATGGCGAAATTGCTAAAATAGTTGGAAGAAGTTGGACAACGGTGCAAACGATCATACGGAAAGCGGAAACGGAAGGGAGAATGCAAAATAAACAACAAACAGGTTGACCGAAATCCTTAAATAAGAGAGATGAGAGAGACTTGTTACGTAAAATTAAGTAAGGAGCCACAAAAAAGTGCTCCGGCAATGGCCACTGCACTTGCAAAGGCAACAGAGAAGCAAGTGATTCCAGAAACAATACGTCGAGTTTTGCGTAATCAGGGTTATAACGGTAGAGTTCCGCGCAGAAAACCTTTCATTTCTCCAGTCAATGAAAAGAAGAGGCTTGACTTCGCTCGCCTGCATCTTAATAAGGACGAAAATTTTTGGAATCAAGTTCTGTTTAGTGATGAGAGCAAGTATAATATTTATGGCTCTGGCGGGCGCGGATACGTGTGGAGGAAGCGCAACGAAGCATTGGCAAAGAAGAATTTGCGTCCTACAGTGAAACACGATGGAGGGTCAGTCCTCGTATGGGGCTGTATGTCGGCCGCTGTTGTGAGATAATTACATTTTATTGATGGTACTATAGATCAATACATGTATTTGAACATATTGCGAGGTGATTTGATACCTTCTGTACAGAAATCAGGCCTACAGCCAGGTTGGATCTTTCAGCAGGACAATGATCCAAAACATACAGCTAGAAGTGTCAAGAAATGGTTGCTATATAACGTTCCTCATCAGCTTCACAGTCCGCCTCAGTCTCCTGATTTAAACCCTATAGAGCATTTATGAGAGGAATTGGATCGCAGAATTCGTGAGCCAGCCGTAAGAGCAACTATTACTAGCAAAGAGACCCTGAAATCTGCTCTGCTGTGTACCTGGATGAATATTCCACCCGAAATTACCGGAAATCTCGTTCGTTCGATGCGAAGGCGTTTAGAAGCTATTATTAAGGCTGGTGGAGGGCCTACAAAGTATTGAGCACACGTTTTTAGGTCATTCTCGTTCTTTTTGAAACATGGCTCATAGTGTATGCTGACTTTCGATGGATGAATTTTCTTAGTTTTCTTGGCTTATTTCTTTCTGTGTTCGGATTTTCTTTATTGTGATGCTACGAAATTTATTTTTAATGCCAATAAAGCTACTTTTACGTTTTCATTGCATTCTCTCTTTTTCCACTGTACCATATTCGTGTTTTTACATGCTGTATGTTGACTTTTGTGAGCCACTGTATTTACCAGATTGAATGTGGTAGATTAGGCCACTCTCTCTGGTTTTGTGGTCCATTATTCCTGCAGATTTGTATGCCGGCGTCCATACGAAGCGTCATCTACTACCTAGATTTCATAATATAATTTGTTTAATAGTACGATCGTATCATCAGTGCTATCATAATAAGAAACAATGTAAAAAGCGCTGCCAGTTCCACTGGAAATAGCAGAATTGTCTCCTGTTAGACTTGAACCGTTCATACTTTACTTTCCTTAATTGTGAGTCAACTATTTTGGACCAATGACTGCTAACATAAGTCGAAGAACAGAACAACAATGGGTAGTTGTAATGAAAGGTTTAACGAGTCCAGCAATCCATACCGAAGTAGCAAACAGTTTGTCAACAGACTCATTGATTTTAGCTGTTAAACGTTTCAACACCAGACGCGGAGTCTCAATTGAGATATGGTTCGATAAAGGTACGAATTTTTATGGAGCTCAAAGAGAATTACGCGATACTATAGATACTTAACCAGCAAATGAATTTTCAGTTCAATCCCTCAGTAGGTCAACTCACATGCAGCACACCATATGAGTGGGAGTTAGCAAGGCAGTGCAATCAGTAAAAAAGTCGTTATAGTATAGCTATAGTCCCTTTATAGTATGCTGCTCAAAGTTGAGCGGGCCATCAATACTAAACCATTAACATATTTGCCATTGGAGAATGCGAGTGAAGACGCACTATCACCTAATCATTTTCTGTTTGGGTCATCCAACGGTGAAAAGCCAGAAATTGCCTTAAGGCTTAACAATTAGCGAATAAGTTTTTCGATAAATGAATATTTACCAACTTTATCCAGACGAACTAAATAGTTAGACATGTGGAAACTAGTAGAAAAGGGAGATGTGGTGATAATCGCATGAAGTAAGCCCTCAAAATACGTAGTCTAAAGAAATAGCTATCAATGTGACACAAGGCTAAGATGGACAGGTGCGATAGGCAATAGTTTAGACGAAAAGACGACTCTTTGAAAGACCAGGAGTGAAATTAGCAGTTGTCGACATCCGCTATTCTGGTAAATCACATGATATTTCTGAGGAAGTGCTGGCAGTACTGCATATGCAGTTAAAAACGAAGGAAGTGATGTGAACAAACATCGGACCATCATATCTTCGAAGAAGACTGAGGCAAACAAAATTCATAACCTCTTATATATCAGTTTAACCGTTTGGGTCCTAGGGGTAATTGGAAAAACATGACCGAAACTTTTGATTAAATGTTTTAATTGTATTATAAACATTTGTATTATTAGCAGAACCTATATGATGTACGTGAGTCAGTAAAGTTGAATGCGCTATTTCCAACAGTCAGTGACCCTACAGAGCGTATAGCGCTAGAAATGTACTGGGATATTTCGACATAAAATCCGAAGAGCACGATCGAGCAGCTTGAAACTCAAACGGTTAAAGAAAGTGCTCCAAGATTGGGAAAAAAAACCTTTTAGTCTCGTTAACCGCAACAACCAAACCCATTTTAAGACAGAGCACATTAAGATAGAGCGCGGTATTCAAATCAGCCTCGGAACATGTCATTAAAAATTATAATTATAAGCGGCACACGCGTTTATCCCAAAAATACTTTCAAGGTGTTTGTACATGCGCATTGAAGATAATCGCTGGTCTAAACAAAACAGCAGTCAACCAAATAAATAAATTAATCTGTTAATGATTGATAATCAAAAGAACTGCTTATTAGATTAGCTACCAAAACGTCCTTTGTTCAGTGTCGCGTATGAAAAAAATATGAAGGATGCCTTACAGAGTCCTCCTATTGAATTATGTGAAAGCGAGGATCTGCTGCGATGAGTAATCATCTCCATCACCCGACAATTCAAAACCAAATAATTAATTATTCAATGACCATATATCCTCGAAATTGTTGACAATATGTCAAAGATTATAAAACAGAATGCTACATTCAATATGAAAGTTCAAATATCAGCGTGACTGTAATTTAACACAGAATGTTTGGATATTGAGGGTGGGAGTTAGGAACAAATGAGAGCGATTTCACAGATCTAGCTCCAATACATTTTTATGATGCGGACACATATACAGTATGTAGCAGATAAAATAATAAATGAGACAAGAATTAAAGGAACCGAACTCAAGGATGCCTGAACTTATGAAGTTATAACAGCATAAGGTCATTTGTTTTTAAAATAGAGTATAAATTTACACACCTTACATATTCAAAGATCAATAGTCCAGCGCCTATAGTAAATATCACAAACTCGCCTAGCAAATTAGCTCCTAGTTCAATAGCCATAGCTTCATTCAGTTGTGGTACCTTCATTGGTTTTCCTAAATTCATAGCCCACATTTTCGTCTTAACTTCAACCCAATTGTAAACTGCAACAAACAAAAAGGATTATACATATTTTTTTGAAGCGATAACATAGTCTATATTGTGTTCTGAAAAAATTCATATAATTATGCAATTTTGTTGGTGTTATTGAAAATAAAAGAATGACTAAAATAACCTTACATTGAGCCGGTGGCATGCAAATATAGGTCCGAAACAATGGATTATTTTTCGCACGATTCTTCAGAACATTCGCAATCGGTTTGCTGATCTGCTTGAGGGCAAGAATGCCCAATTTGGCAGCAGGAAATGCTCCTACGACCATTGCAATTCATTAAAGATATAAGTATAGCACTTTGCGAACCAACGGGATAATCACTCGCGAAAATCTGACATTCGAATCGACATGACGCTAATGACAGATGCTCTGACATGAAACATATGTTTTTGGCGGTTTGTTTTCGTTGACGTATTCCGCGCGGGGAATTGATTGGGAAATGAAACGAATTGAAAGAGACCGGAACTGAATAGATCGGTGAACGTTTAAATTTAAATTTAATATTTTAAAACTTGTTGCTACGATTTCGATAAACGAAAATTTCCACTTTTATGATCTAAATAACATTTGCTGTAGAAAATATGAACAATGGTGTTAAAAACTATACATGAATAATGAGCGAAAGTTTGAAGTTTTTGGTCTGACGTTTATAATCATAGATTTTATGTCTACTGCGATGCAGTTTTTTAGTGTGCAATAGTGGTACGTGTAAATTTGGAAATTTTAAGAAATTTTCGGTAGAGTGAACTTAATTAAACCATAATATTCGCTTTGCTTTGGAATAATGTAAGTAGAGAGATAAACAATTAAAACATGTGAAAAATAATATTTATGCATTTGCTGGTTCGCGGTCTTTGATTAATCAATTGAATTTACATTAATAAAAGGATTCAGCATAAGCTGCTTCATTATGATAGTAGATATCACACTATCATTATTTCTATTGAATGCGACCTTAGTTCAATCCACTTAGGAACATTCTATAGAACCCAGCATGACGATGCTGAAGACTTTATTGAATATATGGATGCTTTGTATCAAAGGGTTAATAACTTGATAGTTGTCCCCGATACCAATATAGATGCCATTAGCATAAACAATAGTATCTGTGTTAACTATAATAATATGTTGACAATGAACAATGTGGTAATGCTAAATTGTAACCCTAGTAGAATTACATCGAGTTCAGCTACTTTGTTAGACCATGTAACAACTACCTTCAACACTCAATCTGTTGCTTTTAAAGTAGAATACTCAGAATGGCCAGATTTAGATCATCATACTTTGTATATAACAGCATCTGGTATTAAAAAGCAACTGTAACCTATAGTTAAAAAGAAAATTTCAGTTTTAGATAAACGACTATATGTTGATTCGGTACTAAAGAAGCTTAGTGAAACGCATGGTGAAATTTCTTTTAAAAACATAATTACTATTATTCAAGATGCAAAACAGTCGGCTTCAACTATTAAGGAGATCAGAGCTAGGAGAGGCAACAATTGGATTACGGAAGATTTAATTAAGGAAATGGATAAAAAGAAAATGTTATATAAAAGAATGAGAATGAATCCAAATGACGCCAAACTTACTTCTGAATACAGATCCTTGAAGAATAGAGTATGTTCCATGATCAGAATTGCTAAGAAATACTATGTTAGAAGACCACTTATTTCTGCTGAGGGTGATGTTAGGAGATGAGTTTGGAAATTCTTATTGGGCAATAAGATAAGCAAATCTAACTCTCTCATCACTGCCGATAATCTCGTTGATCATTTCAGCTCTATAGGTGAAAAACTTATTGAGGACTTAAAAGTGAAGTTTAACGTTGACAATTTTGAAAGGCAGAACATTCCGTTGAAATCAAAGTTTCTTTTTTTCGAGCCTACTGATCCTGGTGAAGTGTTTGTTATAATTAGCTCATTGAAAAATTCTTCACCTGGAACTGATGGAATAATTTCCGAAAACTTGAAATTAGTCGCTACTCAGATATCACCTTATATTTCTGCAATCATTAATAATCACATTAGCAAAGGTGAATTCCCTACCAGTGGCGAAGCGTCCATACAACCCGATTCCTTCCGGCTTCCCTTTCGAAAATATCGACCTACTTCAGTTTTACAAAACATATGTATATGCATCTTAAACATGTACATGAAATTTCAAATGACTAAAGATCATATACCATCCTCTGTACAAAACGATAACGTGAAAATTCCCATTCATAAGCCGAAATTTTCCGGCTTGCAAATTCTTATTTGCGAGCCACTAGAGGCTTTGGCCAAATGTATATTGCCTTGTGTCTGTCTCTTTTCGTTGCTTGTTGAAATGCTAGCATCGTCTCGCTTTAACAGATGAAAAATAAGCCGTGATCGATCGGCTTACGAATGGTTGTAGAGTTGAAGAAAATTTCGATCGGCTCATTCAATATTGCCGTTGTGCTATTTTTATGTGAACGTAACTTTCGATAGTTGTATTGCTCACATAAAAAACAACACGTAAAGATTATATGTTTGAGATATGAGTATGAAGATATAATTTTACTGGTTATCTGAAAACTAAAATTTTTCTTATGTTAGCTTTTAGAAATGAATTTTATCGTGCTAAGAAAAATGTCATAAGCACCAGAATGCAGTTTTTGGGTTAATTTCATGATGTAATAGAGCGCATTGAACTCTGTCTTTGTAACCTGCCAACAGTTTGTTTCTGAAGCACGTTTATAAACAAATCGCCTAATATTATTATCACATATCCAGAATGTAGCACTTTTCCTTAGTTTAAAAGACTTAACTCCATTTTTTCTACGCCGAAAAGGGAAATCTCATGCTTTCAGAACTGTAAATCAGCTAAGTTTAAACACGTTCATGCAAGGCCCGCTAGTATTTGCGTGTAGTGATTAAAAGGTTCATTTCTATGAACTAGACCCTGTTTTTGCGAGAGCTTGCCAGAATAAAGTTTAACTGAAACAAAAAAAAAAAGACTGAAACAATTCATACTTGGAATGATTTAAGGTTTTAAATTTATGTTGTTTGATTTAGGTATTACAAGGAATATCATAATTAACAATGTAATATGTTTTAACGAATATTTTGTTTCAAGTGAATTTGTTTCATATTTTTAGTAAATTATATCAAAGAAATGTATTTTAGTGTTGACAACTTTGTTTTCGCTTTCGGACGTTGTCCTACTCAAAAAAGTATTAAGTGCCTCTATTCACTAAACATCAAATATTTCTTGACATTCTCTGCACTTATGAAAAGAACAAAAGTTCAAAGAAAACAACAAAAATGGAGAATTTTCAACTAAGGTCTGCAAAATTCCTGTCTTCAGTTAATCTCTTTTATGACAAATATTCTGCGTAAAATTGTTGTCATCTTTCTAATTACATAATATTTCATGAAAAGCAGGAATCCAGAAATAAAAGAAAAGTACATAAAACTATTTGTCGTAGGAAATCTGAAACTTGATATTTTTAATATTTATGCCTAAAATATATAAGTTAACCCTTAAAAATATTAAAAGTAAAAGTCGCAAAACAGTTTGAAAGTATAGTAAATGAAAAATTGTCTCCACATCCTCATGTTGACATTTTTCGCACCTTTTTCATTTCAACCGCTTTATTTGCAAAATATTTATAAATTTAATGGATGAAAAATAGCTGCTTTTAACTTTTTTTCTATTTAGCGTTCTGCAGGCTCAGAAAGACGTTTTTTCAATGCTTCTTTTTTACAAACGTTATTTACATTACAACAAATGGTTTCATGTGTATTGAAGGTGACTCTATAAAACTGCTCAGTATTTTATTTATACACATGTGCTTATCATTTTTTTGAATTACGATTTTTTATACTGTCTGTAAGTGTGACGAGAATTAAATAGAAATTAGTAAGTCTAACAAACATCAGCTTGCCAAACATCATTATTATACATACATAAAATGGTGACTAATAATTCGGCTTCCCTCCATCGATATTTCACCCCTCGCCACTGTTCCCTACAGAACTGAAAGATACCATGATAGTTCCTATTCATAAATCAGGTGACGATTTAGATCTTTCTAATTACAGGCCAATTGCTTTAACAAGTTCGTTTAGCAAAATTTTCGAAAAAATTATCAATAAAAGACTAGTTAAGTTCATAGAAAACAGTGTAGGATTTGATACACATCAATATGGGTTTTTTTTTACAAAAAAGTAACAGAACATCAGCAATAACAGTCAACTTGATTCGAATAAATAAATAATTTATATTTCTCTGTCCTGACTGGAAAATATATTATTTATGCTGATGATACCCTTTTGCTATACTCTGCTGAACTTCTAGAGTGACAAATAAATAATGATTTAATTGTTTATGGGTCCTGGCTTTTGGGAAACAGGCTTACAATCAATACCTATAAAACTAGTTACATGGTATTCAAGCAGATTAATAAGAGTGAGATCTGCCTTAACATCAGAATACATGGAGAGGAGAAGCAAAGAGTGGCTAGATCTAAATACTTAGGACTAATTATTGATGATAGATTATCTTGGTCCCCTCACATAAGTAATGTGAAATCTAAGTTGGTTTTCTGGGTTAGGCTGTTCAGAATGAAATATTACTTGGATTTAGAGCGAAAAAAATGATCTACAACTCGTTTGTGCTGCCTAAGATTACCTATGGTATTTTTAATTGGAGTCAAACTTCAGTGATGAATATTGACTCAATTAATAGAATACTCAATAGGATAGTTAAGGCAGTGCATGGACTTGATAGACTGACTCCAAGTGACATACTATACAGACAAACAGATAAATTCAATGTAAGGGATATTATATTTATGGAAAAAGCTAAATAATATATAAAATACTCAATAACAATGTAAAATCTTCGATATATCCAATCAGACATTGTTATTATCACAGCTACCACACAAGATTTAAAGATAATCTCAGGCTTGATATCGCTAGAATGAATAGAAAACATAAAGATCCCATTAGATTAGTTATGGAAATCTTTAACAATTTACCTAACTCTTTGAAGAATGCTAGATCTTTTCCCGTCTTTAATAGACTGCAGAAGAATCATATTACAACCATGTAAAGTAAATTACGTACTATTTACTACTAGTTTTTATTGATTACTGATTTTTGAAATTTAAAAATTGTTTTTTGCTTCACTCATACCAGCACTCTGTTGCTGTCTGGAAAGCACTTTCTCTCGTTTTCTTCTTGAAAATCCTTTAATTAATTTTTATTTATATGTAATTTAGCTTCTTCTTCTTCTTTGCTTGCTTATTATTTTTCATCTTTTCCACTAACTTCCCATCAACTAACTCTATCTTACTTTCTTTATTCTCCAGTTATCCTATTGATGTTTTCTTTTTAATTATTATATAATTTAATTTCAAATAAAACGTGTCTAGAGTGTGGTTTGGGATTCCTTTTCTATCCTATTCCCTTTCGGGGGATGATGATAATTTTGCTTGTTTCTTGAATAAGTGGCTTACTGCTGCTAGGAAGAAGAGCCTCTGCAATGAAGCTGACCCCATTGTGTTGTGTTATAAATTTGAGTTAAAATATTTATGCAAGCATAAGTGAACACAAAGTAGGATTTTTTTTATAAGCACAAGACATCTGATGACATTTGGAAACATTTGGAGCGAGAGAATTCCCAGTGCGCTTGAATTATTTTGCAACCGCGGGTAATCTTCCAGCGGTTCGATTACTTAATCGCCCACGGTGCGGGGAAGTGGATTTATCTGTGTCTTTTATGTTTATAATTAAAGTGCTTTGTGTTTTTATTGACAATAATCTACTATAAACCTTACTAGCACACTGTGGATCCTTTAGTTGTCCGAAATAAACAATTTTTTACTTTTATTTATTTATTATTTTACTATACTGCGCGTCTGTCATCGCAAAGTTGCGATAATGCTGAGGAGTGTATTTATCTGCCAAGCTTGAATTTGCTGCCCTCTGAATTTGCCGCCCGGGGCACGGGATCCGGCTTGTATCCCCCCCCTTAGATTCGGGGCTGCGTACTGTATTAACTTGATACTTTGTCACTGATACACGAATGGCACTGATACATGAAAATGATACAGCTCAAATGTTTCAGGTATTTTTAGTAACAACCGTTGCATTGATTCGATGAGCAAATACAAGGTACATTCATTCACGTCTAGTCAAATCAAAGTCATACTCAAGTCAATCATACATGGCGCGGTTGTATGCATGATAAAAAGTTATGAAAAGTGTCAGTCATAAAAAAGTATCCGTGATAAAAACTGTCAAGTAAATGTGTCAGTGACAAAAAAAGTAAAAGCATCAACTTGTACCTGATATAGAACTTTTTTGTTACAGTCCACCTTTATTCTATGATGATATTTTGTGGGTGACTTAGAAATTTTATAGCATAACTGGGTTCAGCATGAGCATGAGTGAAATGAGACAAATGACAAGACTTTCATACAATATATAAGTAAACCTGAATTTACTTATATATCAAGTCAAGCGAGCCTATGAAGCATACACTCAGAAAAATTTCATCACTTAACATTTTTTTAGAATCACTTTAAATCAAAAGTTGAAACACTTTTAAATCAAAAGGGAATCTTATTTGAATTCCACTTTATCATAAAAATTTTATTTTCAAATCAATATGTTTCATCATTGAATGAAAAATAAAACATTAAAACAAGCAAGACTCACTTTGATACAACGTTGACTCACTTTGATACAGCGTTATTGAAATGAAGTGATTCATTTTTGATTCATTTTTGATTCATTTTGATTCAATTTTTGATTCTCGGGTGCCACAAGCGAAGCGAACATTGCACCTGAACAACGGGAGCTTACAGAAAACCGTTCAGGAATAGCGAACGTTGAGGAGAAAGATCGCGCCAAAGTTCTCTCTAACACGAAACAGCAAAGCATTCAGAAGTGTGGAAGAAGTATTGGGTAAAAAGTCTACGTTTTTTTAAATATTCAGGTGCGTGGCCATAAGGTGCGTGGAGACGATGCAGAGCCGAGTTTTTTCTTCTACCAGTGGCAGCGAAGTTCCCAAATACACGTTGAGACGAATGCAAGAAGCATTCAGGCGCTTTTCGAGGTGTAGCAGTTAATCATACATCGGTACAAAGCGGACTTTTGGATAAAAAGGGGATCCACGCGAGACTAACGACGACGGGGCTGATCGAGTTGGGGTGAGTCAACACTCTCGAACTTTCGGCGGATTTTCAAAAAGGTCAGTCATTTACATAACATATAAAATTCTTGGTGAGCAATTTTTCTGGCGGAAAACGAAAAGATAGACAACCAACATGCAAATAGTTATAAGATTAGTATAGGGAGAAGTATTACTGGTACTAGTTTCTTTGTACATCGACATTGTGTTGAAAATTGAGTGGTGGCCGCGTAGCGTAAATTCCATATAGAAACTCGAGACAATAGCTTGCTAAGCAGTTTAATTTGTTTTCGGCAATAAAAGTAATTTGATATTGAAGTGAATTCGTGTTGTTCCGGGAATAAAAGTTGAATTAGAACAAAGTGAATTTCAGACTCGGCAGACCCCAGCATCGGGGTAATGATAGAACGTGAATGCCAAATCAACCTTTCGTGAAATCAGGAATAGAAGAGATATAGCGGAACGGGTTTTCTTTCAAATTCGAGCTAGATAATCGGGAGTCCAGATATTTGTGGTGATTCGAGCTCGCACTCCAATTTGCTGGTGAAAGATTATTAGATAACATTGCTAGCGTTTCGAGCTCGCACAGTGATTTACGCGTATTAGAGGTTCAGATAATATTTGTGGCGATTCGAGTTCGCAATCCGATTTGCGGGTGAAAGTTCATTAGGTGACATTGCTTGCGTTTCGAGATCGCACAATGATTTGCGTGTGTTAGAGGTTCAGATAATATTTGTGACGATTCGAGCTTGCACGGGTTGAGGCGCCCAACCGAGCTAAACCGAGATTCTGGGGGAGCCAAACCTCACTCAACGGCTCCAGGTCCATTCTAGGGGTGAGTGAGTGGCGCCCACGCCCATTTCCATTGGGCTAGACCGGGACCTACACGGACCCACTCGGATCTCGTCCTCCCGAAGGCAGGGGAGGTAACAGAGTGTAGGACTAGAATGGAGTAATATTATTTTTCAATAAGGTAGTATTTATTTACAATTGATTTTTAATAAACAAACATCATAAAGGAAAATTTTATAGTCTTACAATAAATTTTATAAATAGTCCTATATCAAAATAAAATTACTACAGCGAATTTTTGGACAAACACAAAACATGGATATATTAAAAATATTATCCACGAAAATTTCATTTTTCTCGAGGCACCAGTCATGCTCGTCGGTCTGAAATATGAAACACATATGAAGTGAATGAATATTAAATAAATAGTAATGGAAATCTTGCCGTCTCAGAGAACGCAATGCACTTGTTGTATGTTTATAATATGTTAATGCTTGGAAAACCCAATATTTTTTAAGGTTTATTCGCAAGAATATAGAAACGTTTATTGGAAGTTGTTCGATGCTTCTCGATTCCAAAAATATACCATGAATCTCATTTTCGATAACGAGAGGACTTCCAGCGGCACCCTGGGTAATAAAAGGTTAGCATTTAGGTAGGGTTAGTCCATTGAACTATGCTATACCGGGCATTCAAGAGTAGACTCAGCACAAAAGAACTCATCGGAGTCCTGAACGTCACAACTTTCTTTATCGACAAACTTGACATGTGTAAAATGCAATCGAGTCGAACACGTCCCGCCCTGGAAATTCATTCTTTTTGGCATTAGACAGAAATAAACTGCATTTTTAACTAACCTTTGTCAATCGGCCCCAACTTACAGTTGTCATGGTGTGGTCTCGCCATATATCTGGCGGTGAAAATCCACCAAAGTTTAACGGGTGAATCAAAGCATTTTGTTTGAATTCGAGTTTCGTCTGATTCCAATATAAAATGTTTGCTGTTCCAGTTGCTTTTGAATTTTAAAGTGAATACACACCTTGAGTAATCCAATATCGTACTGAAGATCATGGTAGATTATGTAATTTGGATGGGGAATGTACATGTCAATATCCTTCAACTCCTGGTACCCATTCAGGGTTTCAAAACGCTCCACATCTCCGGCCATGATGAACTGAGTAGAATAAGAGTATGGATTTCACTCGAACTGTATTTTCGCTTACCTTTGCCTGAGCACCATTCTTATCGGTTTCGTCAATAACCACACAGCGAGCTGCAGTCAGTACGTGGAACGATGTCAGCAACACTCCTGTGCATTTAATGGCATAGTTGCTGTAGAGAATCGCTACCTATTTTCTTGTTCTTATATAACTCCACATTATCTCTATTATATTTTATACTTATTTACAGTGAACGGAAATTGACCAAGTTTTGCATCAGAATGGGATACAGATTCTGGTTTCAGTTGGCTGCTACCTTCATCAACATGTATTTGGTCAGTAATCTCCCTCGCTTTTTCCGTTATATATTCTTGCTCGGTAGTTGTTTCTCTATCCGATGCAAATGCGGTAGTTGTTTCTCTATCCGACATAAATGCGGTAGTTGTTTCTCTACCCGATGCAAATGCTGGAGATACAAGAGCTATTAGTTGAAGAATTATCAGTATATAATCCGTATTTTTTTTGAATCGTATAACACGATGTAGAATAAAATTAATATGTTTCATTTCGATAAACGAGGTATAGACACATTTCAAAATTTCATTGTAAATCCAATCTAAACAAATGCAATTCTTTTGACAACTTACAATTAATACCTTCATTACACTTGATTTAATCAAAAATGATAGATTATAGCAAGTAAACTTGACGAAAATTATGATACGATAATAGTGGGATTAGCTAAGAAAATTTGAATTGTTTAGAAATGTGTAGAATTTAAAAGTAAATATATATTATGTGTGGAGAAAGTAAAATGGATTTGAAATGTATTCTGGACCAACTCTTTCTCCAATGTCATATTACTTAATTTTTTGCATTCAAATATCCAAAAATTTTACATTTCACGCGCTTTTTCAGATTCGAAAATGTAAGCCGTTAGAGAGTTTCATCTATCCAGTTCAGTGTTGATAAAGCACATTTTTCAGCTCTACCAAAAACTAGTGAAAAGGTCAGAGATGGAAATATTGTCTTTTGAAAATTTCCAATCGCCGGGCCTGGATAGTATCTATCCGGTTATGCTAAAGGAGGGAATTGACCACTTGGGTTCAGACTTAAGAGAAATCTTCTGGGCATGCTTAGCTTTGGGGTATGTTCCGTCACCTTGGCGAGAGGTTAAGGTAGTTTTTATACTTAAACCGGGGAGAGATGATTATTCCGATCCAAGGAACTTTAGACCAATCAGCTTAACTTCGTTTATGTTGAAATGCCTAGAGAGGCTTGTCGAACGACACATACGCACTACGGCGCTTAGGTTTAACGCATTGAATGATGAGCAACATGCGTACCAGCGAGGAAAATCATGCGAGTCGGCCCTTCATTCTCTGGTTGCCAGAGTTGAGGGAGCGATCTCAAATAGTGAGTAAACGTTGGGGGTATTTGTGGACATTGAAGAGGCCTTTGATTGCGCGCCCTTTGTGGAACTATGTGATACTGTGAAAGTTCATGGCATGGATACATGCCATGCTGACGCAGAGATGGTTGCTGGCGGAAGCAGGATCCGACTGCTACTTAAAACGGAAGCAACAAATGGATGTCCTCAAGCGGGAGTCCTATCATCGTTCCTGTGGAGCATGCTAGTCGACTCTCTGCCAAACGAACTGCAATAATAACGGCATGCTGATGACGTGGCCGCACTGGCTGTCAGTAAACATCTGAATGTGGTTTGTAGAAATACACATCGTGCATTGGATCTGATTGACAGTTGGTATTCGAGGCACGGCCTAACATTGAATCCTGCTAAAACGGAACTTGTTTTGTTTACCAGGAAAAGAAAACTAGAAGGACTAGTGCTTCCAAATATGAAGGGTGTAATTCTTCAACTTTCAGATGAAGTCAAATATCTTGGAGTAATCTTGGACAAAAGACTTATGGAAGTGAAGCTCACTCGTGCTTTAAACGCTTTCGGGTAGTACAAGAGAGCTTTTGCTACCACATGGGGTCTAAAGCTTCGTGTAGTGATGTGGATCTACACAGCAATCATTAAGTCGATGTTCACGTACGCATCCGTGGTGTGGTGGACTATCGTGGAGCTATTGTATGCTCGAAAAAAGTTAGCCACGCTGCAAAGGACGGTGTGCCTGGGTATCTGTGGTACCATGAGCACTACTCCGGATGCGGCCCTTGATGCGCTTCTCAATCTGCCTCCTCTCGACATTCAAATGCAGAGTGTGGCGATGAGCTCTGCGCATAGACTAGCTCAGCTTGGCTTATGGGTAGGTGAAGACGATTGCTCTATTAGGGCTTCGATGCGTGAGATCTCCCCGATTCTCACTATGCCTTCGGACGCTCGAGTGCCCTTCCTCGACTTCAAAAGAAGGTAGGAAGTAATCATCTTATGTAGAAGTAACTGGGACGAGCCAGATCTGTGTACGAGGAGATATTCCGAGATCTTCTTCACGGACGGCTCGAGGACAGATGGTAGATCTAGAGCTGGTGTCTATCTACATTCATCGAATGACAGGTGGGCTTCTTCTCTTGGAGAGCACGTTTTGGTTTTTCAAGCAGAAATATTCGCTATCCTTAGAACTGCCTGTTGGGCAATTGAAGAAAGTGGCAGTCAAGCTGCACGGATGGCACTGCGTAGACCCCTAACTACTTCGAAAATTGTCCAAGAGTGCAGAACACGATTGAACTCTGTCGCCAAATTCAATAGGATGCATTTGCTCTGGGTACCGGGGCACTGGGGTGAAAAAAAAATGAAATTGATTCGGGACTTCCACTACGGCGCCCTGAACGCCCCTTGGGTGTGCCGACTGCATCTGCACGTACCATTCTTCAGAAGTGGATAGATGGTGCTTACAAAGATAGATGGACGACTGTTGATGTGGCCAGGCACACAAATGTCTTC
>OZ022265.1:22453074-22705574 GCA_963978885.1 Nemotelus pantherinus
ATTTGGATAAAACTAATGTCGTTTCGTTTATTTTTGCAAAAGAAGACGTTAATCATAATTAAGTGCCGAAAATTACAAGTGCCTGCTGTATTTTCCACAATATTGTGGAACGCCGAATAGAGCATTTGTATTCAAATTGGTTGGAGGAAATAGCAACATGTAACATACGCAAACAAGTTTCTATGGTTACGCAAACAACTTTCTATAAAAAAAGTTTCTATGGTTATACGCAATTCGAATTTCATAAAATCCCAATTCCAATTTTGCCCGTTTATACGACGCGATATTTGGGATAATCCCAAATTGGGATTACATTGGGCTCTCGCATAAACTAGGTCTATGCCATATTTTCAACGCGAATTCTTATGCAAAACAATGCAAAAAAAATATTTAAAAAAACGTCTCATAAATAACTATTAATTTTTGCTTATTTTAGTTAAAATGTTTGCTGAAAATTTTGGTTCAATCTGATTGGTATAATAATTGATTTCGAAATTTTCCTGAACCCTAAAAATTACTTTTTTGAATTATTCGGGATTTTAGAATGATGGATTATCTCTTGAAAAACATTAAGCAAATAAGAAATCTGTCTGTCATAAACGCAAAATCGAATATTCTAATATTTGCTGTTGCAATTAAATTAATGACTGACGGATATTTCTCAAATGGCACATTCCCTGAACAGATAATTTTTTTGCATTGCTAATCGTTACTGCCGGTTAGAAATGGATCTAAAAATTTAACGATTATTATCTGGTTGCTAAAATAACTAGCATTAAAAACATATTAACATGGTTAAAGTTGTTAAATGGGATCGACTCTCTAAAAATTGCTCCATTTACATTCAAACAAATGACTAAAAATCTTTGTTTGAAGCACATTTGAAAATGAAATTCATCCCCTCATTACTACTATTTGTTCTAGCTGAAAATATTATTGGTTTTGTTGAATGCGAAAGAGTAAGTGAAACTTTCAAATTATATTTAAATAATATGTTATATTTAATTTATAATGTTACATTTAATTTTCTAATGTTAAATGCAATTTAAATAAAATAAATTATTTTGTCAAGCAGTAGTGGTTTCATAAATCAAATTTCTCTTCGTACTCTAGGACTGCTATCCTGTTCGCTACAATGGCGTCAACGTGACAACCAATCCAGAATATACTAATGGGAACGTCAGTTTAAAAAATCCAACATCTTTAGAGATCAACATGCGTTTCCACAAGACAATTAACAATTTCAACATAAAAGTGGATTTATATCGACTGTATTCAAATCGGCTCTTATCTTTTGCAAGTGTCGATACCGACATTTGTAGCAAACCCAAGCTGAAAGCTTATCGAGCTGTTGCCTCATATCTCTTGAAATATGTGGAAACACATTTAAATTACACCTTGCATTGTCCTGTCCTGCCATTTATAATTAATGTACGGGACATATATATGGGTTTTGAGCCGTTACCACGAAAAATCCTTTATAAAAATGACGCGAAATATGTTGTCAATGCGTTGTTGTACGAGAAAATGAAGAAAACCGTGGTGGATGTGTTAAAAGCGTCGTTCTGTTTCTCAATAGCGAAGATATGCTGATTAGGAGTAATTGGATAAACTTGTTATTAAAGTGAAAATATTCTACTCAATTGTATAAAAGTGTTTATTTCGAAATTTATGGACCATAGAGTGAGTTTTTTGTATTGCAAAGCACATACAAGAACACTTGCAAAAATTTTAAATTTTGTATCTAAAAATGGCTAGTGATACTTTAGGTGGAAAAGGGGATATTTTAGACATTGTAGGAAAAGCAAACAGGGCCTTTGAGTGTGAGAAAGATAAAAAGAGGAAAATTCTCACAAAGAAACTGAAGGAACTGACAAAAGGAAAGGATACCATGGAAAAGAAAAAGAATGCCGTAGAGACTATCCCCAACTATGTGGTGAACAAGTCCACGGTCCAATTCACTGAAGAGTAAATGAAGCTGCTTAGCCAAGGTCTGAATTTTGCTGTCAAGGAAACAACATTCCAAACAGAAGATTTGGTGGTAGATATCAAAGCAGCAGTTAAAAACCTTCCCGATGAAGGGAAAGCACAGATTAGAGGCAATGTGGCTAGACTCATCAGGAAGGAAAATCGTAAAAGGGGGAACACTGTGAAGGCACAAAGAGTGTTTAAAGAGTTGGCTGCTAAACCGATCTTTTATACCAAAGCCGATAAAGGAAACGCTTTGGTCGTAATGGACAAAAACGAATATGACCGATTAGTTATGGGAAAACTCAACAACGGTGATTACCATGAGCTTAGGAAAGATCCCTTACCAGATTCTATCAAACGCGTTGAAAGAGTCTTGAAAGAGTGCAAAGGAACGATTGGAGAGGTGAACAAGTTGCGGGTCTCTAACCTGGCGTTGCCAAGAATTAGGTGCCTTCCAAAGATCCACAAGGAAGGAAGTGAGCTTAGGAAAACTGTCACCGCTGCAAACGCTCCAACAAGGAGAATCGCAAAGTGGATTGTAGACGAGTGTAGGACCTTAGGGAAGATTAGTGATAGAACGGTTAAAAACCGAGACGAGGTAATAGAGCGGCTTGGAAGAGTGGCAACAATAGGGGAAGATAAGCCAGTTGTATCATTTGATGTCAAGGCTCTGTTCCTAAGTGTGCCGGTAAAACAAGCACTCACGTTCTTTGAGGACTGGCTGTTGAGAGGAATAGCTCACCGGAGGGGAGGAGGAGGGCTTTTTTGAAACTTGCTTCGGTTTGCATGAATGAAAGCAAATTTACTCCAGGGGGAAATACTTTAAAGCTATGAAAGGTGTTGCAATGGGAAATCCTTTATTCCCACTTATGAGTGCGATATTTTGGACTGACTGGAGAAGAAACTTTATGAAGAAGGTTCGCTTACTCGGGTTTGGTTGAGATATGAAGTAGACATTCTAGCTATCGTTAAAAAATATGCTTTGGGAGAAACTTTGTAGAAGTTGAACCAAGCACATAAGGACATCGAATTTTCAATGGAAGTCGAACGAAACGGCTAGTCGGTGTTAGACTAACGGAACATAAGCGGGAAGCAGCTTCAGCGAGGAAAAGGAATACAACATTAGTACGATCAGCAGTAGTGAAACACATCCTGGAGGAGGATCACAATATCACTTAGGACAACGTGGAGGTGATTAAAGAGGTACAGCAGGTATGAAACCTGGATGCGTACGAAAGCCTGAACATATGGAAAACCCCAATGAATAGAAGACTAAACACAGACCAAGGAAACTGTGCATCACCATTGTTCAGGTTAATTTAAACATACATTTGATAGTGAGGAGGAAAATTTAGTTATTTATTTATTTATTTTTATTTATTTATTTTTATTTAACATAGATAATTAAAAGTATTTAAGTAAAGTAATTTGTAGACGATTAGTTGGTAATTAGTATAAGTCAGTACTTTAAAAGTAAGCACTATATATAAGTTACCTAAGTCAGATTAAGATTAGACCAATATACACTGAAGAAGAGGGCAGATTACCCTCGAAATATCGATATTTGTCACAAAATTAAATATATCTAGTTTCAAAAGGAAAAAATCGGTTTATTTTTATTAAAATATTTTTACTGTTTTTCGAAGAAAACTCATATTAGAATCATTTCGCTCAAGAATTCATGCATTTTTATATATGTAAGCATATTATGTATGTGTATGTACTCAAAGAATTCAATGACTCATAACTGTGTCGTTCAATGGAGCTGAAATTTTCAGGATAATTGATGTATACCTAAAAAATGGCGGTTACCTAAGCACCCTTCTACTCCTATAACTTCCAATGTACTCATTGGATGAAAACGAAATTCTAATGCAGTGGCAGCAAAGATGCCCTCAGATTTCCATTTTATAAGCATCCTATAATGAAAATTTGACTTATATGAGTGCTAACCCTATTTCTGATACATTCTGAATTAAATGCTAAATACTCGTACCCGGTCTTTAGTACGAAAAAGTGATTTTGTAGATAATATAAAATAAAAAATCTCAAACGTTATCTAGATATTTCCTCTGCTTTTCTTTAAAAATTTTCCAGTGGTTCTTTTACCCTAGAGTTTTTTTCTTGGTAGTGACAATTACAACTTTAGATTTGATTGGCATATTTACATTTTGGGGTATTTTCAATTTAAGTTTTTTATATGTAGAAAAAACTGTTAAGTAGCTATACATATTCTTTAATAAAAGAAATAAAAATAGCATTTTAGCTATTCAAACTTTCAGTGCGAAAATAATTTCTAGATATCTTTGTTGAATAAAAGGACACCCCTCCTAAAATTTCGAATACACCCTCCAAGAAAAATTCCTGAGAAAACCCCTGCATCCAGAATTTTTTGCAATAGATGCGAGATGGAAGAGGACACCGTCAAGCACATTCTCTGCGATTGTCCGGCCCTAAATAATAAACGCTTCAAGTTCTTACCAGTTTCGGTCCTTACCACTTTCAAGAGTAAGCAGAGGTGGCTAGTACCGTCACGTTTAGGTAGCTGATTCAGTTTGGCGAAGCGGTCACTTGAAAGCTGCAACAAGACAGTGGAAGGTGGCAAATGGGCCCAAACTGGCGGCCTCATCTTAGCCCGGAAGCCGGCAACTCTCTTTACAACCTAACCTAGCCTAACTTAAGCTAATTATAACTACGTTTAGGTTAAGTCTCATTTGTAGTGTAAGGTAGTTTTTCAGAAAAGAGTTGCCTAGATAAACCCAGTATTTGTACAGGCTGAATTCTGTCCATGAAAACTAAAAATAAAAAAAAAACGATAAGACCCAGCAGGACAAAATAGTATAGCTGCTAGATTTTAAGTTTTCGTTGCTAGTTAAACTTTAAGCTATGTTAATAATGTGCAATTAATAAAACAAAATAGAATAACAAATTTTTTTATTCAATTCAAAACACTTCTATACGATTGAGTAGAATATTTTTTTTACTTTAGCAACAAGTTTATCCATTTACTCCTAATCAGCATGTCTTCGCGATTGAAAAACAGATCGACGCTTTTGATATATTTACCACGGTTTTCTTAATTTTCTCGTAAAACAACAAATTGACAACATATTTCACGTCATTTTTGTAAAGGATTTTTCGTGGTAATGGTTCGAAACCCATGTAAAAGTGCGGCATATTAATTAGAAATGGAAGCACAGGACAATGCAATGTGTAGTTCACATGTGTTTCTGTATATTTTACAACATATGAGGCAATAGCTCGATAAGCTTTCAGCTTGGGTTTGCTACAAATGTCGGTATCGACGCTTGCAATAAAGAAGAGCCGATTTAAATACAATCGATATGCATCCACTTTTATGTTGAAATTGTTAATTGTCTTGTAGAGACGCATGTAGCCGGCTAAAGATGTTGCATTTTTTAAAGTGACGTTTGCGTTAGTATATTCTGGATTGGTTGTCACGTTGACTCTATTGTAGCGAACTGGATAGCAGTCCTGGAGTACGAACAGAAATTTGATTTATGAAACGACTTCTATGTTCCAAAATAATTATGTCGCTCATAGTATTAAGCAAATATAATTTGAAAGTTTCACTTACTCTTTTGCTTTCCACAAAACCAATAATATTTTCAGCTAGAATAAAGAGCAGCAATGAGGGGATGAATTTCATTTTCAAATGTGCTTCAAACGAAGATTATTAGTCATCTGGTTGAATGATTTTTAGAGAGTCGAACACATTTAACAACTTTAGCCATGTTAATATGTTTTTAATGCTTGTTAATTTAGTGAGCTGATACCAAATCCTCGTTAAATTTTTACATCCATTTTTAACTGGCGGTGTAGATAAATAACGCAACAAAAAATTATCTATTCAGGGAATGTGCCATCTGAGAGCGTCAGCAAATATTTCGATAAGTGCATAGCGTTTATGATTTTCACACATATATATATCTTTCTTGCTGAATGGTTTTTGGAGAGAAAACAATGTCTCATAGATCCCGAACAGTGTTGTCGTTGTACTCCGATCGGAGTATTTGTACTCCGTTTTCAGTTACCGTACTACTGTACCCCCTCCAATTCCAAAGTACTCCCTTTTCATTGGGAACACATTTAATGCTCATACATACTGTTTTCAAATACCAAATTTGAAATATTGTTGCTTAGTACATGCCATAGAAACCTAATTTCGACGTGAACTTTTACGGCGTCCACTCTCTATTTCTAAGAAGAAGACTAGAAGAATTTAGTTTTGCTGTGTAATGCCCTCCCGCGTGAACTCTTCCTAATTTTCATTATAAATTATGTGGGAATCGACCGACGACGGTGCGATAGCGATTGCTTGTTGGTACCCTCTGCTACCATCCGTCGTGGCAGGGTGAGGTAGAGGGCTTTGGCGTAAAAGTAGTGAAGTGATTTGAATCTTTCTCTATTTTTTGTGACACCATTGACTCATTCTTTGCTTCATCGCGTTAACTGTTTTTCTAACAATAGCAACTCTAGCGCATCAGAAGAACTAGAAAACTGATTTTCGAAGTAATTGCCTTTGAGTGACCAAAAAATTTGGAAAAACCTAATACAGTTTTTTGTAGTATCATATCGACTATTTCTTATCCAAAACCATTTTTCCAAAGCATCTTCTATAATATAAATGATGAAAATATTCAGTGCTGACAGCACTTTTTTATCGAAGCAGCAATAAGCCGACCATAAAAAGCTCATGCTAAAATCAAGCTATCCTCTGAGTTTTGTTTTCATCCGAGGATTTCATCGAAAGTTACATCGAATAAATGTTGTTTGAAGCTGCCATCTGATTAATTTCCCAAACTAGGAAAATTTGAACATTGGTTTCTTATTTTAATTATTGGTTTCTTACGGTACGATAACGGAACGCTAACGGCACGGCACGAGAACGGTACGGTAAGGTAACGGTACGGTAACGGTAAGGTAACAGTACGGTAAGGGTACCGTACCGTTCCCGTACCGTACCATTACCGTACTGTAACCGTACCGCAACCGCAGTCGCACCCGCACCGCAGCCGTACCGCAGCCGTACCGCAACCGCAACCGCACCGCAACCGCACCGCAGCCGCACCGCACCGCAACCGCACCGCAACCGCACCGCAGCCGCACCGCAACCGCACCGCAGCCGCACCGCAACCGCACCGCAGCCGCACCGCAACCGCACCGCAGCCGCACCGCAACCGCACCGCAACCGCACCGCAGCCGCACCGCAGCCGCACCGCAGCCGCACCGCAGCCGCACCGCAGCCGCACCGCAACCGCACCGCAACCGCACCGCAACCGCACCGCAACCGCACCGCAACCGCACCGCAGCCGCACCGCAACCACACCGCAGCCGCACCGCAGCCGCACCGCAACCGCACCGCAGCCGCACCGCAACCGCACCGCAACCGCACCGCAACCGCACCGGAACCGCACCGCAACCGCACCGCAACCGCACCGCAACTGCACCGCAACCGCACCGCAACCGCACCGCAGCCGCACCGCAGCCGCACCGCAACCGCACCGCAGCCGCACCGCAACCGCACCGCAACCGCACCGCAGCCGCACCGCAACCGCACCGCAGCCGCACCGCAACCGCACCGCAACCGCACCGCAACCGCACCGCAGCCGCACCGCAACCGCACCGCAACCGCACCGCAACCGCACCGCAACCGCACCGCAGCCGCACCGCAACCGCACCGCAGCCGCACCGCAGCCGCACTGCAACCGCACCGCAGCCGCACCGCAACCGCACCGCAACCGCACCGCAACCGCACCGCAACCGCACCGCAACCGCACCGCAACCGCACCGCAACTGCACCGCAACCGCACCGCAACCGCACCGCAGCCACACCGCAGCCGCACCGCAGCCGCACCGCAACCGCACCGCAGCCGCACCGCAACCGCACCGCAGCCGCACCGCAACCGCACCGCAACCGCACCGCAGCCGCACCGCAGCCGCACCGCAGCCGCACCGCAACCGCACCGCAACCGCACCGCAGCCGCACCGCAACCGCACCGCAACCGCACCGCAACCGCACCGCAACCGCACCGCAACCGCACCGCAACCGCACCGCTGCCGCACCGCAGCCGAACTGCACCTGCCCGCAACCGCACCGCAGCCGCACCGCAACCGCACCGCAACCGCACCGCAACCGCACCGCAACCGCACCGCAGCCGCACCGCAACCGCACCGCAGCCGCACCGCAGCCGCACCGCAACCGCACCGCAGCCGCACCGCAACCGCACCGCAACCGCACCGCAACCGCACCGCAACCGCACCGCAACCGCACCGCAACCGCACCGCAGCCGCACCGCAGCCGCACCGCAACCGCACCGCAGCCGCACCGCAACCGCACCGCAGCCGCACCGCAACCGCACCGCAACCGCACCGCAACCGCACCGCAACCGCACCGCAACCGCACCGCAACCGCACCGCAATCGCACCGCAACCGCACCGCAACCGCACCGCATCGTCACCGCAACCGCACCGCAGCCGCTCTAATTTCCTTCTAGCTCTACAAAACGAATGTAAATTATCGGAATCGGAACTATCCTCTTCATCAAAAAACAGCTCGACAGAACTCATATTTCTAATAAAAATGTTTGTTTCTTGCAATATTAAACACTTGCTCAGGCGTTCTTTTTCAATGAGCCACAAATTACAAAAAAAACACACCCTTTTCCTTCAACCAAGCAAATAGAAATATAAACTCCAAATTCGATATATTTACGCTGCCAACGAGTGCCAAATACAATTCACAAGCTTTTATATCTAAATTCACAACAATACACATATTTGTCGATTGCACTTACACAATAAAATTTTATCGTTTCGAACCACCGCAGTCGATTGGTCATCCAATCGACAATCGCAATAGACCCCTATGTATATATATATATATATATATATATATATATATATATATATATATATATATATATATATATATATATATATATATATATATATAAATATATATATATATATATATATATATATATATATATATATATATATATATATATATACATATATATATATATATATATATATATATATATATATATATATCGACATATGCATTTTTGGCCAAAGTGATTTTAATACTAACGTTCTTCGAACATTAATAAAAATGATTCGCAGCCACTGAGGTTGCAGCAGGCCGAATTTAAAGAGCAAAAATGTCGACGCTTGGAACAACCACCCATATATATTCACGTCATTTGTAAAAAAATTATAGAAAATGAATAATAAGGCACGTGTTTCTGTTAAAAGATAGGATTGATGCTTTCTTCCTTTATTTTTATTCCTCTTATAAGATGATACAAGTAGGATACCTTTTGGATCTAGAATTCTTTATATCAAATTTCATAGCCTTTCGGTAAAACTTATTTCTCTCAGAAATTTTCAGATAGTAATAACAGGCAAATCTTAGTGAAAACTAACAATTCCGAAACATTTTTTGGCTATCGAATTACAATGTACCTTTTAATCGTCAGTTCTAAGAGGTACTTCTACAAATTCTATCGATAAAGTTTATTGGCGCAGTATCAGTATCAATTTACTTGAAGGTCCTAGACCCACTACTTATGATTTCGTTTATTTTCTTATGCTAGTCCACCTTCATCTCATACAACTTAAATAGGAGTGCATGATATCGGTTGGTTTCTTTTTCATGGATTTGAATCAGTCTCCGAATATATGTACGAGAATCGATTCGTTTGTCCTGGTACTGTTTTTTCAAAATACTTTTCTAAAACATCAACAGATTTTTGGATGAAATTATGATTTGTGAAAATCTAGTTTGCTTACCTTCGCGTCGAATTCATTCGTTCCGATAATTAGACACAATGCTTTATCGTGCCGCCCATCATCAAATACCGCTGGACAAACATCTTTTTGGCTTCTGTCAATCTTCAGGCCTTGTGTATTTTTACGTTTAATGAACGATTCTTTCTTAAAATTGCCTCTCCTCTTGTCGGCGACGCTCGTAAAGCTGTCAACAAGAATAAAATAATGTTAGGTGCGAGGACTTTTCGAAAGAAATGTTTGCTGCTGTTACCTTCGGCCAATGTTAGATTTCAAATAATACGTTAACAATTTTGACGATTTCGCTAGTGTCATTCTAAAAAAAAAACCTCACTCACAATTTGTATTACACGTTTTGGGGGCAATTTTTGTCCAGTTGAACGTGAGACTATGCCAACTGATATGACAGTAATTGTTGTCGGACTAAGGGCCTACTTTTTAATTTATTATTAGTTTAAAATATCTATACCAAAATTATTTTATTCAGGATTCCGAAACAAAATTTTACAAGAATAATATTGTACATGATGATATTCTAGAGATTACATTATAAATACCTTTTAGCTACTATAATTTAAAATATTTATATTAAAAATAAGTATCCGAGAATAATATATATTTGATAATTTTAGAGAAAAAAATTGCAAATTAAAAACCTCCATATGACAATTTTCTTAAATCTATTTGGCTAAATACCTACCCTTAATTTAATCTTAGCCTAGATTGCACACATTCCGGTCTTTTAATGTTATGACAATAATTCATTTATTAATGGATTTTCGCTGTTACTGCATTTTAAGATAAATTTTTGATTGAGTTCAGCTAGAGAAATGGAGACTAATTCAATTTGAGATAAAGTATGAAGCTGCCGAGTTGAAAAGTTCCAAGAAAAGAAAAGTGAAAAGTTTTAGAATTAACTTTAAAACTTTATTTTGTGCCTTTTGAACTTAAGCTAGGTGACTCTTAGCACAATTACACCAAACTGGGGCAATAAATTGAATTATAGGTGGAAAAATGGATTTGAAGATTAACAATTTATTATTCAGGCTTGTTTCCGATCGTTTATTTATAAACCGATATAGAACTCGGATATTTTTTTTTTATTATACACTGAATACTGTTCTACGACGATTAGGTTTGCTTATCACGATACGTATCAGCCATCATTTATCGATACCACCATAGTGTAGGTTTGACCATTAACTAATTCGAGTGCCTTCTAGGTCACATTACTTACGAGTTCTTACAATACCAGCATACGTCGGGGCCGGACTACAGGGTGCTCCGCTTATGCGAACGAGGGGCCTTTACGGCCATTTCTAGGGTACCTTGCTCCCGGGGCACTTCTTTTTTTTTTAGTTGTCTCTGTTGATGATTCGCAATCACCTTTTCCTGCTTGTCAGGCCCTCTTCTGGACTTCAGTTCAGTTGAGGCGCCTCCAAACAATCCTCTCAGTTTCTAAATCGCTACATGCTATTGCTGAGATACCCCTTGTGTTTTCGCCAATCTGATCTAGCATAGTTGAATGGGTACGGTTTGCCAGAACGATGGGGAAGAGTTTCACAGGCTACCATAACCGGAAGGTGGTTGGAGGCCAGTGCGTCTGAGGTATGATGATTGATCGCATAAACATATCAATTGTTGGAAGTAGGTGTGCATGTGCAATGTGGAGGGTTAATTTGATGAAGATGCCTGTTAGAACTAATACTGTCCCAAATTATATTACCCCAACAATTACGCCTTGAGCAGTTCCAACTTGTGTGGTTTGAATTTAAATCATCAACGAAGGTGAAGAGATCTCCGGAACTTCGTACGAGTTTGCCTATATCGTATTATTCCCGTTTCCCTCCCGGAAAATAAGTAGCGAAAAACGTTATTGGCATTGGAAATGCGTCAACCACAGCTCCAACTACGTCTATGTAGTTTGGGTTGAAGGAAAGCTTAGGTGCATGTTTAATTTTCTTATGGACAAGTATTAGTACTCCACCGCTTCTAGCATTTCCCGGCCGATCAAGTTTGTTTATAAGGAAAATTGTTCCCTGTAAATTTATTTCGTGTTTGAGACCAGTTATATTAATATTATCTAATAGTTGTTGTAGTTGGATCTACATCTGTATATTCTAATAGTTGTCGGATGATTTTATGTATCTTTAATGTACAGGACCATTTGTATTTGGATTTTATGTATTTTTAGGATCACAGCCAAAAGTAAACTATCTGAAGTAAAACAAAAAAACTCTAGCGCACTTGAACCGCTAGAAACAATAATGTTCGAAGAACAGTAGAAGAATCGTGCAGGTTTTGAGTGCATATTCCACCACATGAGCTGTTTATTACGGCCAAACTGTTTCAAATGCCACGTTTTACTTTGGTCTCAAGAATGCATTATAACTCATATGGTGGAAGGTTTCAGATATTACCACTGGCATGAATTTCAAAGTTTATGAGAGCAAAACACTTATTAATTATATTCGTTATCAGTTGTTTAAAAAATTTTGAAAACAGCATTTCATATAACATCAATAAAGAAAATGCTCAGTGCCTGCAGCACTGTAACTGAAGTTGGTGTTTGGGGCTGCGATCCGAAAAATTTGCAGAACTTTGGGAATTGAAACATTGGTTATTTAATTTCATTGTAAATGTTTCCGATATGAATACTAACTGTAAGCATTTATTGATACAAAAATAGCAGTACCGACTCGTGCTGGCAACCTTTTGCCAGTATCAAAGCCAAAAATATATCACAACTGCTTCACGTTAAAATTAACCTACCCGGCGAATTTCGCCTCGATCCGATGGCTCCATTCGAAGTTATAGGAGAATAAAGAAATTTAGGGTTACCAGCAGCAAAATTTTTCAAATAATCGGAAACTTAATATTTGCTGCTTATTATCACTACAAAATCATTACCATCTGAAAATTTTACGATAAAATCGCTTAATAAAGATATTGCAAATAAACACAAAACCATCAATAGCTGGCAACCCTATCGTGGCTTTTCAACCAGATTCGGCCTGAATAATGTCTTTAATAGTTTACATTAATTGTATGAAATTCGTATTGATTTCATGACTACACTGTAAGTTATAGGGCAAAAAGCTTTATTTCCTGAGCGAATTTTCAAAACCAAAGGTACAAAATCTACCATAGCTGGCAACACCAATCGAATTTTTCAACAAAATTTCTATCGAACACGGCCTAGCGTAAGGTTCAGCTAATGTGTCAATTTCATGAAAATCTTGTAACTGAATCAGAATTCATAGGGCAAAAAGCAGTTTTTTTTCTTTATAATTTTTCAAGATGGAACCACTGGCACATAGCTGCCCACAATTCAAAATCGCTTCTATCAGACCTGGTCCTACTTAAGTCCAATGTATTCTGTAAATTTCAACTGTATCTGATTATTGGTTCGTGAGTTCCCGTGAACAGAAGTTGTTAATGCTAAAAATATAGGCAAATTGGGAAAGGGTTACCGTTCTTGTCCGACATGAAATTTCCAAAGTTTTACTTTGACTGTGTAGACAAAGCATAAGATTTGTATACAAGTTGGTTTTTATTGTAAGAAACGGACACTTTTTATGAGATTCGATGGTTTGAATGTTTTCAGTTTCAGTGCCTGCCGTAGCTATAGGGTTGCCAGCATGTGTGCAATTTAAGTGTGCAATTTAACAATTTTAATATGTCCTGTAAGTTTCATAATGATCTGATGATCAAGTAAAAAGTTATCGCAGTTCAAATATTTTCAAATTTTCCCGATCTCATTTTAGGCGCCTAGCGCACATATAAGGTTAAAAATTTCAAAAACATTATCATATTCACATGCAAAACACGTTCAGAATTTATTACACAAACGTTATTTTTGCAAAAGTATTTTTTGATAGAAAAATAGGTATATTTAAAATATCACTAAAATGGCCGCCGGTACCAGAGGGTTAAAGATTATTAACTTTTTGTGAGATCTGGCACTATTCTGCATATACACCAATGTATCCTGAAAATTTCAGTTCAATCGGATGGCGTGTTCCTGAGATTTTTTACTTAAAATTTTTTGATGATATTGAGGTGGTTGAATAGTCCTTTCTTCCAAATTCAAATTATTATTTTTTTTTGGAATTTGAGCCTTTTTTGAATTTACTTTGAATTTCTTGCGCAAAATCCGGAGAATTGTCCTCACCAGTAGCAATACGTCTGAGCGCCGCAATTCGTCTCCGTAAGCTCACTTGTCTCCGCCTCGTATTTTTTTGTTTGTGTTGATTTTCGGTATCGCTGTTTTCCCTACTTCCAGTTTACGGGCCTCTATGATGGCCGGATGAACTCTAGGTTGTGGTCCGCCCTCCTTCGGTAAGTTCGTCTTCGTAAATGTCCTTGAGGACGTTGCTTGGTAAATTTCTTGTTGTTTGCCTTCGTTTGGTCGTATTTTTTTTAAGGAGGCAGGATCGCCATGAGGTGGTTGAACAGTCGTTTCTTCCAAATTCAAATTATAATTTTTTTTTTTGGAATTGGAGCCTTTTTTGAATTTACTTTGAATTTCTTGCGCAAAATAAAAGAAAAAAATATTGTTCTTTCTACAGCCGAGTCTATTGGTGACTTCAAGTAGTTTGTCGCACTTGCGTGGTGAAATTGGTCACCACGTAGCAAGTGCTAGAACGTGCTAAAAAAAATAAATCAAAACGACTTATTTTTAAAAAGAATAAATCAAAAAGACTTATTTTTCTTGTTTAAACAGCCTGATTGGTCGCCAAAAGTGCTAGCGTTCCGAAACAGACTGTGTTTTATTCAATATTCGATTCCCCTATATATATTATGGTACATTTTGCTGAATCGATCGGTGTATGGAGTGGTTTTTTGAATTCAAAAATAAAAATTAATTAGCTTGTGTGGTATAGTAGATATCGCTGTTGTCGAAAAGGTGGGAGCGATTTTTGACATTTGTCAGTGTGACATTTTATCAGTAATCGTACAGAACAATATATAAATATAAATATAAATATATATATATATATATATATATATATATATATATATATATATATATATATATATATATATATATATATAATATATATATATATATATATATATATATATATATATATATATATATATATATATATATATATATATATATATATATATATATATATATATATATATATATATATATATATATATATATATATATATATATATATATATATATATATGGAAATATGAATTTTTGGCCAAAGTGATTTTAATACTAATGTTCTTCTTCGAACATTAGTAATAATTTCACCAGCATACAAAACTGTTGGCTTTATAATGACACAAGCATTTTGCACATCAATAAAACAAAATCTATTTTTTGAGTGGTACTGTTTTATTTTTTAGAATAAAAAATCAAGAATTTGGAAAGTACCATTCATCTTTGCTCTGACACTCTGCAAGAGGTTTTAACGTCCAACCTGCAACGAGATATACATAGGCATATAGCAAACGGACACATACTAGTTTATATTTAATAAGTTGAATTTAAAGTGTTGCACTGACGTGTGTTTCCATGTTGCCAAAGTGATTTAGGTATTTTAAATGTAATTTGAAATGTAAAATGCTAATATCTTAGGATTTGTGTAAAGATGTCGATTTCTCGATTCAACGTCAACTTACTCATTCTTGTTCTACACTTTGTCAACTGAAAAGTACACTCGTTGCCGAAAATTCGATATTGTTCACCATTAAAGCCACAAACATACGAAGCGGTATAATCACAGCTTTCAGGACAAGCAAACTCATCATTTTCATCATCAGCGCGACTTTTAATACCTACCCGACCGACTCCATACATTGCTTCGTCTCCGCATACTGATGAACGAACAGTCATCCATCCTGGAGAGTGATGGAGGGGAAAAAATGTATTTCAGATGTTTTTCAAGTATATTAATTGTAAGTTTCAAATTGGTTGAATTTTTCGCGCTATTAAAATTAATAAAGGCAAATTACTAGATCTTTCTTTTAACATTATGAATCTTCTAAATAGTTTTTTGAATTTAAAAAAAAAACAAAGTTGCCCAACTGCAACTCTTGTCGGGCTGGGGGTTGAAGTTGGTAGATACTCCATTCATAATCAATGTTCTACTTGTGCGTAGTAGTATGTTCTTTCCGGTTTGACTTAGACAACTATTTGCAGCTTAGTTAACTCGAAGCCCGATGTGTGCTCATGGTCGGATTCGAACCATGCACCACACATTTTCACAGGTAACAGCAAAATCATTTGTTTCACTTTACTTACTCTTCGAAATACAGTTTTCCACATCCAATTGGCATTGATTACTGAATACTCGGTTAGTTCTTCCATCTGTGGCGCAAATTGGGGCATAGTTCATCGGGCAAATGCTTGGGCACTCAGTGGCTCGTTGGCTACCAGGTCCAATCGGTTCACAATGACTGACTGGATGTTGAATCCACACTGTTGAGGAAAAAACGTTGTTTTTTTTAATAAAAGTTGATTTTAAATTGCATATATTACTAAATTTAATTTAAAGTAGTTTCGTACAGTTTCAGTTTTTTGTCTTAGATTTAATAATCTTTGAATATTTTTCCGTATGTGTTATTTAATGCAGTGTTTTTTCTGCATTGAGACTTGAGGTATCCCAGGAAATTTTATATATTAAGTTAACAAAGTAAGCATGGCAAAGTAGTAGACACAAGAACGGAATAAATAAAAATCCCGAAATGATTTGGACGATTCGTAATTTGGAATCAAAAGAAGAAAAGTAAATGATATTAACGCTAACAATCAAATTTAAGCACATTTCTTTTATTGATTTAATGGGATTTTATTTTGTCTAGCTTTCAAAACCAAATATTTTAATTTAGAGAACAATTTTTCCATTGAAATGTATATCTAACTTCTAAAGGAAGGAAAATATATCTAGTTTGTAAAGAAAAAATGATATTATAATACTTTTCCGAAGATTTTTTTTCAGCAAATGTGGATTTGTTATAAATAAGCTTTGTTTTATTCATTAATTTTATCAATTAATTTACTTTTTAATGTAGTTTTTTCGGCAGGTAAAATTTTGAGCCCCGACATTCGTGTTCCCGAAATTACTTACATTCGCCATCTAGACACTTTTGTTGCCGGAGTAGGCATTCATTACCAAATAATTGATAATTTGTGCGATCCACAGTGCCACAAACTGGCTTGTGTACAGAACTGCAATTCAAGTTACACCGTTCTGGCGCTCGCGGGGAAATTTTAGAACAATTCACTTCGGGAACCTCACTCCATGCTGGAAATTCAAGAGAAGAGTATAAACAATTCTTTTAAAGAAATAAGCCAACACCGGTGTTTGATTTGATGTTTTTTTGTAGTCTGCGATTTGAAACAAGTGTTGGGTTTGTGTAGCGTATATTAATGTATTGGGTGGTTGCATTGACAGTGTCAGTTTGTTTGTGACTCATCTGGATACCTCTTTATATCAGAACGTCAAGACATTGTCCGGCAATCCCTTTCTGAAGAGATATGTCTGAAGTTATTAAAATCTTGAGTATTATTTAAATGTATTCAGTCATAAGGGAAATATCGAAGAGTAAAGATGGTTAGGGAAACTGTGAAAGTAAAGTTTACTCTACACTACGAATTTAAACTAGAGATGAATGTAGCAACGAAACTACGCAAGATATCTGACGCATTTGGAGATGGTATTGTCCGATTAACAGTCTTGAACGAGAACTCTATCCAGGTACGGGGCTTCAATTTCGCACGAATAAAGCGATGTCTGGAGAAGAAACTACAGCTTGATCAGTGGGTTCCTGTTGAACTAACCGAAAACAATAAAATGTTGCGTGTAAAGATCTATACCTCACTGTTATTGCGTAACAAGGGGGGGATGTGCGTTTTTGAACTGAGTAACTATGTGTGATTTTTTGAAGAATGGATTATGTACGACAATAACTGACGCAATTATCAGTGGTTATCGCCAGATGATCCTTCCGGAACTATCCCGCAACCAAGCTTTCACTACGAAAAGAACTAGTTGTGTGTATGGTGGCATTACACAGGCATCGTGTGGCATCAACTGTTGGAACCTGGCTAAACCATTACAGCTGAAATGTACTCTCAGCAGCGATGAGAAGTTCCTCGGGAATTTCGACATAGGTATACTGCGCTCGTGAGCAAGAAGGGAATCCTGTTTCTCCAGGAAAATGCAATCCAGAACAGCGCACACTAGAAAATATTGATAGCTTTTCTTTATTTGACAATGACATCGGTGTGATTGTCAACTCTGTGTCTGAGCTATCTGGTTTTGTTGGCTTTCTTAAATCCTTATTACACTTAACCTTAAAAAGATTGCAGAAACAATTATTTCAACCCTGTATATAATTTGAAACAAAACCTTGTCTGGCATTATATTTCCTCATTTATGGAAATTTTTTTGTCTCACGCCAATTGTTAAAAGTGACGGCAAATGCTTAGTTGCACATTATAGGCAAAATACTAAACGTAATCTAACTACCATCAATCTTACGATAATAATCTCGCATCTGCTTTAGAAAAAGGCCGTTATATCGATACTACATTCATTGTCTTCAGCAAATCCACGTTGACTTTGATATTTTGAGATTGCGAAAATTTAGCATCTCAGGAAACTTCCTAAACTGGTTGGAATGTTATCTTCGAAATCGAGTACAACATGTGAAAATCAAAAGCTTTCTCTCCAAAAAATATTACCGTCTCCTTTGGAGTACCTCAAGGCAGCAACCTAAGGCCGCGCTTGTTCAATATTTTTTAATTATTTAATTATATTTAGTTATTTGAAAAATTGCATCTTTTTTATGCAGACGATTGGAAAATGTACCACACTATTCAATTATAATCTTATTTGAATTTTCTTATCACTTGATCGAAACAAACTTATTCTTGACGTTGATGAATGCCATTTCATAAATGTCCCCTTAAACGTCAAATTTGAATTACCGCCTGAATGCTATTAAAAAATGTTGATAGTGATGTGGATCTTGTTCTGGATAAAAAAAACTCCGCTTTAGTCTTCAATACAACAAATGTCTTGTAAGAGCGAGCCAGCAACTGGGATTCATCAATAATTTCTTCAAGAGTTCTTTAAGAGTTAATGGGTTACAAAATCTTTCTGTACATATAGTATGTTTCGCTCGTTCATCTGGAATTTTGATTTTGATATTCTTAGCGATGGACTAGATGTTCTTTTTACCGTGAAACATCTTTACTATCCACATGATTTTGAAATTCTACTATCTTCTAGTTGCAGACTAAGTCTCTTAAATGTCTCTTTCTTCAAAGAGAGCAGTATTATGCTCAAGCTTCGTTTTCAATACTATTAGGGTTTTGATAAAAGTTGAGTATCTTTCGAATAAAATAACCTTCAATAATCCTGAATGACGAGCTATAATACAATCTACGAAGATAAGAAACCACTGAATAGATGCTGCAAAATGTTAAATAATTTTTCTAATTAGTATTCCCCGTCATTGCCTAAATCCAGTTTTAAGGGTTATTTATTCAACGCTTACTTTCTTAATAAACCCTTTTTTCCTTAGAATCCCCATCTCCCCCCATCTCAAATAGACAATCAGGCTAAAATTGGTGACATGTACTTATCTAATTTTAAATTACTTAAGAAAATTGCTTCTTATGCACATTGCTAAGTTTGCAAATAAACATATAAATAAACAAATGTTAAAGAAACTCCATTTTTAAAATCGCTTGCCCTAATGAAAAAATGTTAAGAACTTGGGCACTCTTCAAAATATTTGGCAGGAATAAAAATATTTACTGCATTAGCAGCGCGCTCTAAAAGTTCTAATTCAGAAGTCACCTGTAGCTACCGCACGGTCTCAGGAGAGGCTGTGATGATTGTATCGGGAATAGTCCCGATCGATCTGATAGCGCGAGAACGCAAGGAAGGGTACCTCTTTCGCTCAGAGCCCGACAGAATTGATGCTTTGACGCACGTGCGTACGTTAACCCTCCAACTGTAGCAACAACGTTGGAGTGCAAGTAGTAAAGGACGCTGGACGGCCAAGCTAATTGGTCTTATTGAACCTTGGCTTAGCTCAAGCCACGGAGAGGTAAACTTTTACCTCTTCAATTCTTGTGACAGGGCACGGTGACTTCAAGAAATACCTGAACAGAATGGATAACGTGGTCACACCTTATTGCCGTTACTGTGTGATTGAGCTCGATGATGCTCAACACACATTCTTTATGTGCAGTCGCTTCGTAAGTTTCAGGCTCATCATTGAGTCTACGATCGGCCTGGTGACGCCTGAAATGGCCATGGATGGAATGCTGTGAAACGAAGTCTCAACATACATTGAGAAAGTACTCCGTATAAAGCGGGGGGAGGGTTGCCTTACCGACCCATGAGCTGTTGTAGTTTCTGAAGGCCGTGGTTACCGATAGATGGGACAACACGACCAGGTTCAAGCAGTGCTTAAACAGGTTCCCACTCGGAACTTCGTGGGTTTGTAGACGGTCATTTTTAAGTGAATCAAACCTCACAAACCCCGTGGTGATAGGTTACCCGGAGATCTGGTAAGCATATTTTCTTTTTGGTCATTTACACTAGAGGGAAAAACATGATCTTTTACTAAAGCACAGTTGTAGTTGAGAACCGACCTTGTGGCTTATGTCTTAAGTCAATTAAGGGAATGGCTGGTCGCTCCAAAGCCCACACAAAACTATCAATATTTATGTACATTTTTCTCAGCTCCAGCTAGATATTTTTTCCTGTTTCGTTTTTATTTGGTTTGTAACAAGTTAACTGAAATTTAGCTGTTGGATTTTAATTTTAATAATTTTTAGATTAGATATGAAATTTAAAATTTTTGCAATATATTTTTATTTAAAAAAAAAACCCCATTATGCCACTGTTCTATTTATTTTCAATGGTAAAATGTTCATCCATTCACTCAAGAACACGGGGGCCCGGTAGCTCTGCTCGCTAAGGCGTCAGGCCGAAAAGCGGCATGCTACGGCGCCTGCGGATTCGAATCCCGCCAGTGCCATGGCTGTAAGTGTGAATGCGTGTGATTGTCTATGAGGGTGGCAAATGGGGCCAAACTGGTGGCCTAATGCTGGCCGTGTTCCCGGCAGCCCTCTTCACTAACCTAACCTACTCAAGAACACAGAAAAAAAAATTCATTAACATGTTTGAAACCATTCCGGAGAAAAAGATACATAGGTGCAAAAAACATGGGTTTTGCAGGAAACGTTTTCAAGCTGCAAATGTGTTTTGATGGCATTTTCGAGGGTTTGCCATTTTAAACCAAATATTGTAGTTTTTGTTATCAGCCGCCTCATTAAGAACGAAATCGTATTTTGTTAATATTACCACCGCGAGCACGTTTTCTAACTGTTTGATTTTCCGTTACTCGATTTTCCACCACACTCTGCGCAAACATAGGGTTGAAAATTTCAAAAACACGTTCGAAACTTATTTCGCATTCTTGGTTTTAAAAAAATTTATTTGTTGATAGAATTATAAGGCCACTTAAAAAATCACTCAAATGGCCATCAGCGTTAAAGAGTTAACGATAACTAACACTAGGTAAAATTTGGATCTATTCAGCACATGTATACAGCAATTTATCCTGAAAATTTCAGCTTTTTCAATGATGCGTTCACGAAAAAAGGTGACTTAAATGCCAATTGCTTTGTTATTGAAAAGCCCTATACAAGGAAAGAATATATTTCAATGCATGGATGAAAAAAGCTGGGATATTCGCTGACAGATATAATCAAAGGTTTCCCAAAACAGACAACGAAGGGATTGAAAAATTAGATAAAAAATGTAGGATGCTTATAAATTTGGATTTTTAGTGGCAAAATATAGAGGCAGAAAAGTATATTGAAGAATTTTGGTGTAAAGTTTTTAAGTTTTAAGTACTTAAAGTATTCCTACTTTACAAATAATTTCGAATTTCAGAATCTCGAAATGGTTTTGAAGCTGAGATCGATTTAAATGTCAAATTTTTTCAACTTGTTTATAAATTCTGTTGTCGAACTCATTACTAATCTCAATTGATAACACTATATTTAATTTTTGAATAGTCTTAACATTCAGCTATCAGGATTCAAATTTTCATAAAACTTTCCTATCCTTTGTCTGTTTGATTTCGATTGTTATTTTTGTCGAAAAGACACAAAATGATAAGCAACTTTCACTTTCAAAGCCTAGCATTAAAATATAAATAGATTATCTTACCAATGGTCAGTACAGCCCAAATAAATACAAACTTCGTCATTTTTGGATAACAACACAAATAACCTTATTCACTTTTATTTATAAAAAAAAACAAAACACTTCCGTTCTCATAAAATGTTCAATTAACAATGCTCTATTAATTACGTGGTGTAAATTAAACAACGTAGCACTATTTTGTTGTATCTCTATTATCAGTCTAAGTCCCTGCAGATACCAGATATGGTATTTTATGTGTTCCGTAAACGTACACGTATGCTATAATAATCAACGGTGATTTTTGTCAACCGACAATGCTTGACTAATAACCAACCAACTGACTGCGTACGGTGAATATCAATTGGCCGATTAGTACTAAGCCAGGCGCTTATCTGAATGATAAAAAAATTGTTTGCTCGTAATATTAACCTAGATGAGTCTTACAATTATACAAATGAAATGACGTAGAGAACTATGAATGCACATGAGTAATTTTATTCAAATTTTCATACAAGTCGTAAACTATTTTATCGTATTGTTGTTGTACTAGCATATCAAAACAATGCTGACAAACAAGGTCATTATCATCAACAAACATAATTTACCTTGTTTGGTCTGAGTCACTTAGTTTGTTCTGGTAATGTGTTTTCCCTTTAGTATAATCAAAATGGGAACCAATCGGAATATTAAATTGGAAAATGATCAATCTAACGTTGTTGAGTTTGCCTAATGTGTGAAACTTTTTTTTAAAAAAAACGTGCTATCAGATTTGCGAGGCGACGAATTTATATCTTTGACATGTATTCACTGATTTTTAGTTTGACGATATTGATAAAAAATACAAATATTTTCGTCAGAATGAAAAGTCTTGCCATCAGTGATTTTTAATTATATATAAATATATTTTTTCACTTTTCTATGCTATTTTGTAGACCCATTTTTCAAATTTTTGTCTAATCCTACACTCGAGAATAACGTATTTCACCTAAAAATCAATTTGCGTACTTACTAGAGAACTACCAACTACCATTTATGAAAAGATTCTTCAATAAAATAAATATTCCACCATCAAATTCCAAAACAATCTTTCGTCTACAGTAAATTGAACTGTTTGCCCACTTAGTTTCGTTCTTATTCATAATTTTGCAGGATAGCTCACTTTGAATATTTGGAAGATCGTAGCTATTGAGATTTCAGAGACAGTCACTGCAGCTCGCAGGATGCTGACCAAAACAATTCACGCATTTTGGCTTTTTTGTGTTTGTATTCCAGAAGCCTATTACATTTGACGCATCGAGGCCACTAGTCACAGGACTGTTGGCAGGAGTAAAACTGGACTACTTCAGAATGTTAATGCCTCAACATATCGGTAAATGGCCTGGATGCTATGAGATCCTTTTTTTGTTCCTCAGAAAAAAAACTTTCAATAGTTTTGAAGAAAATCTTCATAGTGTTGAAAATATTGAGGTGGTTTTTCTCAAGCTAGATAGTAGTACTGAAACTTTAGTTTAGTGAAGATCCTAGAGATTTTTTTTGTGATCGTTTGACACGAACGTAGAACTGCTTTCTTTTTGGAACTAGTTCCAGTTCCACTTTGACTCCCTTTGACTCATGGACAGTCCTGTTGTCTCTAACTTAGTTTCTTTGGGATGTGGTGTTTATATCTTGCTTCTTTGTAGATCTCATTCTGTAGAATCCTAGAGACCTACAAGGCCCGTCAGCTTTTTTTGTTTATTGAATCAAGTTATGGTATGTAAAACTAACTTAGCCAACTACAGCTCGGTAGAGTAGTGGACTGTGTAGCCAATAGAGCATTTTAATATCACCTACTTATATTCACCTACGAGTTATTGAAAAGATCGAATTTCGTCTGGTTTTAGAATTTTTTTTTATTTCTTGGAATACATTTTTAGGTAAGCGGTTCAGACATTAGTTCGTTATCGTGTCAAGTCCTGGTGATCGGACCAACTGTTTGATATCTGCTATTTTCATGAGCCAAATCATTTTGAGTCATTGTAGCTAGATTATTTATAGCACTTACTTCAATCTCTTTGTTTTGGTAGTAATTCTTTGTCACTATTGGATTTTCTTTGATTTGCAACAAAAATAATCCAAGCTAAAAAAAACTTTACCACTGACTCTCATATTGAAGGTGCGAGCTCTTGAAGGACATTGAAGAGCTTATTAAAAACGAATCCGGGTTCAGAGGAGAGCTAGCCAGAAAGATGTCCTCAGCTTAAAAAAAGAAGCGACCCGGCTGAAAAATAGCATCAGTTGCCATATCTCACTTTTCAGGACCGAACAGTGGGAAGAACGAAGCAAGGAGATAATAATTTTTAGCAATTGACAAAACATTTTGGACAGAAGAATAAACTTTCCAATGTGCGGTCACAAATATGAATATGCAGAAGATAAAAAAAATGATCAATTTGTGAGCCTGTGCAGACACATTAGCACATATTAATATTGTGTCATGAAAAACGTACCACTTGGTCGTCCTTTTTAATAAAAAAGATCAGCTATGTGGACATTTTCTATCAAGAATTATAGAAGGCTACCGTCACCCACGTGCAGGAGATTTGATGAAAAACCTAGCCGCATTTGCTGGCTATTTCCATGCGGGTGGGCTCACTGGGAATGTGTAGACTAACCAAATGTCCAGGGCAAACTTGTTCAGCCCAGAGTCAGTGATAAGCCTTTAAGTCTCTTGCCATGAAGACTGGACCTTCTCAGCTAAAGAGTGTAGAGATATCTTGACTGGATTAAAGTGAGCCTGTGGATTCATATGCAGAAATCACCAGTACCTCAAAAGACAAAGAGTGTGTAGTTAGATTAGGCTGGAAATGAAAATATGGTGATGGTAAATATTTCTCCTCACAAGGAAAGCGGTGCCGTCTCGCCAGACAAACTGCAGTTGCTATAAAGGTCAAATTGTAAGAACAAAGACAGTTCGTGGGTTTCCTGAATCAAGACTAAGTCAGCCGTCTTGTAGCTAACGTTCAGGTCTTTTAGGATTCTTGTTGATTGATTTCATTTTTATGGTCACCTTATTATGACCAGTACCGTCAATCTAGCTACTCAAAAGAGACCTTTTATGGTGCTGAAAGGCGGTTGTATTTTCTCTTGCCTGTGACGCCCTTTAGCTGTATTTTCTGCTTTCATAGGAGCACATTGGTATGATGGAAGAGGGGCCTGATTTTTTTACTCTTCGTTGGTATTTAACTCGAAAAGTTTTATTTGCTGCATCACTCATTTGTCCAGCTACTGAATTCGTTTCATAGTTTTGTTAGTTCTTTCTCCGTCTCCTTTAACTGTTGCAGGATCTCTGCAAACTGTTGATAAATTTTACTAATTTATGTATCTTGGACTCTCTGATATTACTCTATCTTTGTTCGATTTCTCCTCCTCTCTATTGGAGCCAGGTTTCGTTTCACCAGTGTTGTCAAGAAAGTTTTCTTTTTTTTCATTGCGACCAGAACTGGATAGTCTGCCGTGGTTTTTTTTAGAATTTTTTATTTCTACATATTTTAATGTTTTATTAGGCAAATAATACTTAGGAAAAAATGAATATTTTGCGTTTTAAAGGGATACGAATAAATATAGTAACAACATTTGTAAACATGCGATGAATCCTCTTCGGTCAATTACTTTCGGATGAAAGCACTCTTGGCTCTGTTTCCCCCATTCTTAATACCAAAAACGGGTTTTTCCTTGCTATACATTTTCCGTTGCTTTCGGTTGTGCTCGGTAATCTATCAGTTTCAGGACTGCAATTGAAATTGATTCTTTGTTCTGATAATAAACTTTTCAAGAATTGGAATTGTTTTTGCGGGATGATTAAAATTGAAAAAAAATTTATTTACATAGAAAATTTTTATTTGACAAAGTGGTTTCGAAAGTATGCACTGATTCTCATCAGACACCAGCACGCAGTGCATACTTGACTGATGTGACCACTTGCAGTTCGAAATCATTAATTTTTATTTACGTTAGTTGCGACAAATTTTAACATCTCCGACTTATATCCATGGAAATAATTTACTCATAAAGGTTATTGATTTGTGATCACGGTTCCCTTCTTGTCTATAAATCAGCATCGACAACGTATATCGTCTCTAAAGCTTATCAAAGCAGAGAATATTGATACGGGAAACTCGATCGTTTTGCGGAATAAGCCTCCGAAGCCGAATCAAATTGGATTGTTTTTGCGGGATGATTCAAATTGAAAAAATTTTGATTTGCATAGAAAATTTTTATTTGATAAGAATGTTTCATCGTCTCACGCTTTGATTTCAGTGATGTCTAGTCAGCTAAGGAAATGTTTAGAAAACCGTTTCCTTAGGCAACTGCAATTATCAACAAACCGGCTTTAATTAAAATTTTGGTTCAAATGTAGGGTATCTACGATGCAACGGTTGGACTATAACTTATTAGGCCATATGATAAAGTAAAATAGTTTCATGGCTGCCTTTTGTCAGGCCTAAGAGCTGAAACTGGTAAAAAGCTTCATTCACAAATTCACAATCAATGTGAATGCGAGTGTGGAGTGATTAGTTGGTACGAACATGGATATTAAATTTAAGTTTACGATCAAAGGTTACCCCCAGATCAGTAAAACATTCCACGGAGACAAGGTGGGATTCACATATTAAGTATGGAAAGGCATAAGTCTGGGACTTCAGAGAATCAGACAAAGCCAAACATTTGGAAACATTTAACGATAGGTAGTTAGAGTTACGCCAAGCAGTAAGAGAGTTCAAATCATCTTGAAGAAGAAGATGATCATCTGAGTTTTCGATCACCCGAAATAATTTTAAGTCATCTGTATAAAGCAAACAAGATGACGATAAAACATTTGGAAGATCGTTGACGAGGAGGTTGAATAATAGTGGTCCTAATATTGATCCTTGAGGTACACCAGAAGAGGGCGAAAACGGTGAAGATGACACGCCGGAGAGGGAGACAAAACAGGTGCGGTTAATTAAAAACGAAGATATCCAAGAAAGTAAAGGTTCACAGATACCATAGTGGTTTGATTTGAGTAGAAGAAGCTCAAGATTGGTAGAGTCAAATTCCAAGAGAGGAGAGCGCCAAGGCTTGGGATGTTCATCGCAGATGCTTTTTAAAATTGAATGGAAACCATGCTTTTCAAGGTCTTCTCTTAATTTGGCTTAACTAAGTGCATATAAGTCCTTACAAATAATATTGATATCTTTTATGCGTTTGGGTAGCCTGGTGATTTTTTTTATGGTGAAGCTATGTTTTTGAAACAACCGGGATTCCTAGGTTATGTTTCTAGGCTACTCGTATCTAATGTTTCGGTTTGTAAGAGCTCTAGTTAATTGATTTTATTTATATGGTTCCTTAATATAACTGCTCCGTCTGTCTAGTTTCTGTTGTTTCGATTGTAGTCTAGGAGGTTATCGTTGTACCTGTTTGATCCACTTTGATTGTTTTTTCCGTTTCCCGAGAGGAGAGGCTAGTCTGCTTGTCAAGGGCACGGGCATCGGCATATTCGGTGTTGGAAGGAGCCGATATTGTTTCTTAGAATAAGTTGTCAAGCTCCTGATTTTGTTTCACTATATTTGCATTTTGCTTATTCTGTTCGGTCAGCTCTTCAACTCTCCTTTAATGGTTACATTATTTTTGCTAGCCTCTGCCACACGATATGATCTAACTATATCTTTGTCCGACTCCTTCTCTACCTCCTTCTCCCTCATCCTCCTTCTCTCCCCCCTTGACTGACCTTGAATGACGGCGGCTCTAGTCTGTGCCATAATTTGTGTAATTTCTCATTCCATTTTGTACGTTCGATGGCATATCGTTGCATGCACCTTTCTTATACTGTTGTTATATAATAAAATAATATTTTTACTGTGATTACGGTTTTTAATACGATCTTCAATACTTTTATTACAGTGAAAGCTATCAATTTTTACAGTTCCATCATCTCATATTTTGATAACAATGGCTTTTTATTTAAGTTTTTGTTATTCTTTTGTTTTTTTCTGTTTTATTTATTTAATTTAGTCATTTAGTCCTTGAAATCTATTGTTTCAAGTATATTGTATAACGGCAGGTAGTCAAACATTTGGTGTCTGTTGAATTTGCATCAATCTGGAAGCATGCTAGTTTCATCGATATTTGAAAATACGTTCATTGGTTGATTTACACAAATGGCAAAAATGCTGCAATGAATTTATCAGCATCGTTTTATTTAATCAATGTACATATCTGCATTTATTTTTTTGGCAAAATATTGTTTATCATATTTTGTTCCCAAATTTATATAAAAGGAATCCGTTTCTTTCATTAAATGTCAGTCGTAAAACCCAAAATGAAGACTGTGTGCATATTTCTCTGTAAGTATTTTCATATTTCGTGTTGTATCTTTTGTAAAAACCACCAGTCGGAGGCAAATAGCTTTGGCTTTAAAATAAACGGACATGGATATATGGTATTTAGAAAATATTTATACTTTCAGTTTGTCTCAGTGTTTCCGCTTCCGCATTACGATGCTCATCGCGACCAAGGCCGCGAGTAAGGTGCGATTTTCTGTGTCCAGCAGTATATGATCCTGTTTGCGGTTACAATGGACTAGAATATAGAACGTTTGGAAATGCGTGCGAAATGTCACTAGCGAATTGTGGTAGAAGAATCAGTAAGTATTCATTGTTTTCATATACTTACATTTGATTTAAATAAACTAGTGATTCAATAATACTTGGACTAAAACAACCTCATTTTTCTCTTGTTCTAGAATACGAACCCGCAGGTGACGAACTTTGTGGCATAACATCACCAGCAATTTCTTAAATTTATGATTCAATTTATGTGAGCTGATGAGTTTGCAATAAAAATATATGTTTAAAATGTGTTTAATGTTTTTGTTGTACAAAATTAATGATAAAATGTTGTGAAGGCCGTTTAGGCTCAAGTCCATGGCCCAATGAGAATGACAACGTCAATGTTGGCAATACGCTGGAACCAGTGTGAAAATTTAGGGCGTGGCCTACTGACAACGCTAACGCATTGCCAAATAAAATAGTGATCAATAGCGAAATCTCAGTTGGTATTGCAGCTGTGACTAAACCAACTAGTTCATTAAATATTCAATCAATCTTAGCTATACACCTGAATAGGTGTATCCTAGCTAATGCAGTGTTGAACAAAGTGTGTTTGTTTTAGAAAGAGAATAGGACCTAGTACAGAACCTTGATAGTACAGAACTAGTACAGAACCTTTATTGCACTATATTGCACATAATATTAGAAATTTTTACACACCTTGCACTTAACGTTGCATCGTCGTTCGCGCCATTACTCGCTCGGTTGGAGACTCGGTTGGGGCTTATCGGGCACCTATTGGGAACTAAAACTCCTCGTCACGCCCACCATCGTCGTCGTCGTTGTCGCCGTCTCACCGAGCGGTGTTGCCGTCCGGTACAGTGTATGACCGTAACCAATTTAGGGCCAGCTTATGCAAGAATCGTATAAATGATTCAATAGAACATAATGCTCAATCGAGCTGAACCCATTTGCAACGCTTATAAAAATTATACAAACGAAGCTATTGAATACTTTTTTCTTTCAAAACATTAGGAAATAAATTCAACAGAGCGTCTTCAGTAAATCGTGTAGCAGTGAGAAATTTAATTCGAAATTTTTTGGACGCTAAATTTCGATGCGCACTGTAAAAACGTGCATCGGAAACAACAAAAGACAGGTTGGATCCTATTTTACTCGAGGAGTCTGCTAGAGAACGTGGTCGGGATGGATTCGCGGGTTCATGTGGGCTTCGTATTGCGTCAATATTATTCAATTTGTCGAATAATGGTGTGAAATTCGACTATGAAAATCGTAAATTGATCAAATTTACAATTCATGGCGGTTAGTTTAACATTGCTAAGAATAAGACTACCCAAATAGATTTAATGAGTGTGAAGAAAAGTTTCGGAGTGAAATCATTAGCATTCAGTTTTCGATTAAAAAAAGCTAGAATCAGAGAAATATGAAATTTCAAAGATGAGTATTTATCACTACAAGGTAGCAATGGAAAATTTTGATTAAGCCGATGATTTCGACGAAGGTCCCGTTGTTGCCGAACACGAGTTCCAGTATCTCAATAATGAGTCATCAACGCAGCTTTCACTTGGTAAGAAAACGACGTTCCACTCATCGATCAACTGGATTTGCTCAAAAGCTAACAGCTAACACAGTCGCAACAAAATAAAAGGCACGTTCTATGATCTGACTTACGATTATCTGGTGATAAAGATATTATTTGACCAACATCGAGCGACCGTTAAACTAAAATTGGAAAAAAATAGCTGATTGTGAATTGACATTTGATGGAAAGAAAACGTGCGTGTTGATTACGCTATAGCGCTTATAATTCGGAAAATAATGCATTAGGTGCAATTGCATCAGTATTAAAAGCAGCATCTGTTTGGTTGTGTTGTAGTTGTTCAGCCACCCAGAGACATATCATTCGGTTTTCATTCGTTCATTCAATCGTATGTGTCTAAGCTAAGCCTTCTGATATTTGTGTCCGTGTTATTCATTTGTTACTTTCTGGTGTAATTTTGCTGATTTTAATCAACTTTGACACTATATCTGAACGTCGAATTATTTCCGGAAAAGATTCTCGTTTGCACAAAACTGAGAGAACGCCGAGTGTTAAAATGGGTCACGCCGAAACTGACGCTGTATTCGATATTACTGTTCCATCGATACTCATTGCGACACTGTTCGCAATCAATGTCGTCATATTCAGCATCATAATGAAACAGAGAAAGAGAAGTACGTGCCAGATGGACGCTGAAGCGAAAAAACTAGCAGACCTATAACTTCGAATTTCATTTTACTTTTACGTAAAGCTATTTGAGCTTGACCACTGAAAATCCATCACCTAAATACGCACATATATAATGTACAAAAATAAAGCAACAGATGTGTACCAAGCTTTTGAAGACTTAAAATTGTCTAATAAAGGAAGTAAACTTGGCGCTGAGAAGTATTTTTTTTCTAAAAACAATGAAATTTGGTAATGTGATGTAATAAAACCATAGAATTTTCCAAAAAAAACGAAAATATATCCTACTTCAAAGCTATTATATTATCGTTAACCTCCATCTAACTTGTAGGTATAACTCTTAAAATCCTGAAAGACACATAAAATAAGCGTATCTGAAACTAACTTAAGTTTTTTTTTATATACACAATAAAAATGAAAAGTATATTTTTTAAAGCCTAAACGAGATAAAGATAACGTTAAAAAACAAGACAACTATTTTGTATTTTTTCGCTATGAATGGTACTCACACCTATAGCACATCGTCATGGAAAAATTATCATTTATGTAATAATACACTAATCGAACGAAAAACAGGGCAATGTTATAGAATTCTTTGATGGTTTTTTTATTTTTGGAAAAATTAAATGTACTCGTATAACGGCAATTTCACCTTTAAAATTGTCCCACAAAATGTTGTGGACAACATACTCTAGTACATTTGGTTTTGGTTTGTCCGAAAAAGAATTATTTATTGGAAAAATTTATTGATGAACGTAATAGATGAAAAGTTAGAAAAAAATAAAATAAAATCAAAGTAATCATGAATAATGTAGTTAATGTATTATGTATATATTGTTGCATGTCTACCAAATAAATAGTAGTTGTCCATATCAGTGCCAAAAATAAGGAGGAACTAGATAAACGCAGGTCAGGTCAGAGTCTTTTAGAAGCCAGATCAAGAACCTTCTTGAAACCAAGACACAAACAGATTTCATATGGCAACACAAAACCAAAATAGCCTTCTGGAAGCTCACGGGTTGAGTCTTTGCGAAGTTAGTTTTCTATACAGTGATTGTGCAGATTGAATCTGTCCAAAGAGAACTAAGTGTTTCCAGGCGGTTTGATTTAAAAGCGATAAATAAAGTGTAAGCGATAGTTAATAGTGCGATTGTTAATAGTACGATAAGTAAAGTGCGATAAGTAAAGTTACAGCTATTTTTAAATAAAGTGAGACAAGTTGCAGAAAAAGAATTTGTTTTATTTGGCAAACGCGGAGAATATCGAATACACGAGACGTGTTTTAAAGAAAAAACACAACATTAAGTTCATAAGTAGCTGTGTAGAATGAAAAATGATTTATTTTTAGTCAACCTTCTATTTCAATGGTTTTGGCAATATTGCGGTTGTAAAGGCGAAAATTTCCTACTAAGTTTCCAACGTAAAATTTTCCATTCAAATAGTATTTGATAGTTGATGAGAAGTTTCTTTGAAATCGCCGGTTGCTTGACCCTACCAAAATATAAGTACTATAAAAAACAACAAGAATTTACTAAGAGCAAGAGAAAAATATATACTAAATATTAATAATCATGAGCTGTTAAAGTTGAACATTTGGCTTTCTTATTCGGCAAAAACCCGCACGGACTTTTCTCTTTTCAGATCCACGATGGCTTGGCTGGCCTTTAATTGATAAAGATCGTGAAATTGTTCCGAAGGGATGGGCTGCTTCTCCTCAGGCCTACTAAATGAATGCATATTCAGGCCTGTAGCCAGCCTCCAAAATCAGGGTGGGCTCAGCCCAATTTGAAAATTCTACTATTAATAATAAGAAAAAAACATATAAATTACAGTTCATGTATTCATTGGATATCATTTTTATTGAAAACTTAATCATTGTTGTTATTACAGCTCATGTATTCATTGGACATCGTTTTTATTGAAAGCTTATTAATTTAATATAATTGAATTTTTCTATCTTTTTCTGAAAATTTTTTCATAATATCAACTTCATTTATTGTCGCAAGCCGCTTCTTTTCAAACGCCAAAAATGCCAAGTTTCTTAAACGCGTATCGGTCATAGACATTCGCTGGAAAGTGTCAATTCTATTGGTCGTCGAAAAAGAACATTCGTTGATTGAAGTGCTACTTGCAAATGTTTCATACGCTTCTAATAAACGAATTGTGTTGGGAAATGCGCTTCTGAATGGATACAATAGTGTCAACAAACTAATGTTTTCGTTTTCGGGTTTTTTGAATTCTTTAGCAAGAGTATTTTTCACCACCTCTAATTCTGCATCAGTCGCCAAAATTAGTCCGATATTTTGCAATGGAAATAACTTGGTCTTATCAAAATCAGTAGAACCTAAATTATTCAATTCTGAAAAACCCATTAGTATTTCGCTGTTATTATGAAACCTTCTTTCCATTTCACTTAAAACATAATCAATCGTTTCAAAGTATGTTTGCTTCACACTGTCATTTTCATTTTCGAATTGACGTTGACCAAGAGTTTCAGTAACAATAGATGTTGATAAGCGAGAAGAGCGTTGACTGATTTTTTTTGCTCTCGGTTCATTTTGATTTTCAAATTGCGTGTTCAATGTTTTTTCAGTTTCATCCAAGAAATTGCTGAATGATTCATCCGAACGAAGTTTTTTTATGCTTTCAAATACACCATCAATAACTGGCATTGCTTGACGGAAACCAACGTCGCGCTGCTGTAAAATCTTGTTGGCTGGTTCTAGTGTACCCAATAGCCGATTTAGAAAGTGTAACATAAAAACAAATCGCTTTTTTTTAATTGACTTCAGCATTCCACTCGCAAGCGCAACATCAACGGGTTCGAAATTCTTATTGCTACCGTCTTTGATGTTCTTCAATGTATGAACTATTTCTGCATAGTTTTTGCGAATCGATTGAATTGCATACAAATGGCCCGACCAACGCTGCTCTATCAATCGCGGTACGTTTGTGCCGGAATACATTTGTTTGACTTTGAATCGTTTAAAAAAGTCATGCAATAATTTTACTTCACCAAAAAACAAACGGCATGCATGCACGTTGACAACAACTACTTCAACAACCAAATGTAGTTTGTGATTAAAGCAGTGCACATATGGAATTAATCTGCCAAAATGCTTTTCTACTAATTTTTGAACGCCACCCTCGTGGCCACTCATAACAGATGCGCCATCGTAACATTGACAGATAATTTTGTCCATTTTTAATCTAAGTTTCGCGAGTGCTTCGATAATCACTTTCGTTAAACCTGCTGCTGTGAGGTCATCCGTTTTTTCAATCGTTAATAAAGTTTCGTACGGTACACCATCTTTCACATATCTAACCGCAATAGAAATCAATTCAATGCCGTTTTTGTCTTTTGTTCCGTCAGCCATTAACGTTAAATACGATGAATTATTTATTTCAGTGACAATTTTGTTTTTAAGCTCGTCCGCTATGATTTGGATTATTTCATTTTGAATTTGTGGTGATTTATATGTGGCATTTGCTGGCATCGATGACTGACATTCTTGCAGGTATCTATCTCTCTTGAGTGTGAATTCAAAAATACTATTGAACAGCCCGAATTCTTTTTTTTCATCGCTGTGCCAATCCCCTCGAAACGGTAATTCATTGGACACCAAGAAAAAAATTGCCTCAACGATGGCCTTGAAATAATAGCGACGCTTTTCCAAAACAGTTTCATTTAAAAGATTGGTAACTGATTGATTGGTTTCCATTCTGGATTTTTTTTCGCACCAAGAGTGCATTGAATTAATATGAAGCGAGCTGGTTTCATGCTTCTGGAATCCTTGACCGGCACTTAGCGCTCGTTTCCATCCATTGAAACCGCCAGTGATGAACACATCAGTCACATTTCGATAGTTAGAAAATTGACGACATGGATAACAATAAACTCTATCCTGTTGCTTTGAATATTCAATCCATGTATATTTATCAACCCATGTTGGTTGAAACGATCGTCCATCGTTTTGTTTCGGAAATGATTGCCCGCGAAAATTTTGCGCAATTTTCTCTTGTCCTATGGCACTAATATCATTTGGCGCATTATCAGTAACGGTATCCGGCTTTTTTCGTGAATTTGCTTCACTTGTTGCACCCAAACTTATAGCTTGAATTGATGAATGGAAATGAAGGTCACATATTTTTACTATGTTTCATTTATGAATAAACACATTCATAGCAAATAAATAGCAAACGAAAAGATAAACAAATGAAATAATATTCACTTACGATCGATCGTTTGAACTGGGTCACCAGGAGCAGCTTTATTTGTTGAATTTGAACCTGTGGCTAAAATAAATAAACAATAGAAAAGAAACCGATTCACAATTTACACTGTTTCATTCTTAAATTGCCACCAAATGGATAACGAACGAAAAAAAATCAGGATGAAATATTATGCACTTACAATCATCTATTTCCATAGCTTCACCTGGCTTAGATTTTTTTTGCAGCCATGCTTTCATTGTAGCTCCCAATCTTTTCTGTTCATTTTTTTTTAGACATTTTCACTTAAAATAATATCGATTTTGGAGCTCGGCCGATGTTTTACTGACAGCGAATAAGTGCTCGCAATCCAAGTAATTTCCATTTGAATTTCATGCTGCCTCCACACTATGGGCCATCATGCGGCCCATGTATGTGGGTCAGCATGAGGCCCATTGTGTAGACGGGCGATGGCTTGCAGTGGCGAAGCGTGGAAATGGCGATGGCCGAGGATGGCTTTCGGACAGGGTTGCCAGGTGTACGGTAATTACCGTACTTGTACAGTAATTTCAAGCGCCGTACGTTTAAATGTAATAAACTAATACCGTACGGTAATTTTGGCCTTTCCTACAAATAGCTAATTTTATGTACTCGTATGTATGAGCCAACTTCTGTTCTCTAATATCCTTAACAATTTCACTGAATAATACTTCAAGCAACTCTATTATGAAAATGTTACGCACTTTCAGCCTCATATACTTCTTGTGACAGCATACTTATAACAAAAACATTCAGTCAGATCGGGAAATTTAAAAAAATTTAAAATTATTTCGATATTTATATACTTAAACCAATGCAGAGCAATATTAACGAGCAATATTAACGATTAAAATCACTTTGGCCAAAAATTCATATTTCTGTATATTGTTTCGCACATTCCCTCTGCTTTTCTTCAAAAATTAGTTTTTTAACGGACCCCATGCGCTAGAGTTTCGCACATTTCCTCTGCTTTTCTTCCAAAATTAATTATCTAGCGGACCCCATGCGCGAGAGTTTCGCACATTCCCTCTGCTTTTCTTCGAAAATTAGTTTTTTACATCAAAATTCAATTTCTTATTTATTTATACGGTTGGAAAGTACGAGAATGTTTTGTATATAAACGGCAAAAATACAAAAATTCATTAATTCTAAGATTTTCAATATTTATATAAAAAACGCTGGCTCATTAGTAGTTATTCTTTCATATATTTCTGCGCCGGCTTTCGGGTGGGCTCAAAAAAAAGATATAGGCCGCGCGGATTTTTGGGTGGGCTGGCCAAATTTTTGGGTGGGCTCAGCCCACCCCAGCCCCCCTCTGGCTACGGGCCTGTGCATATTTGCCCACTGTAGGTATTTTCAGCTCGCCTCTCAGATGCTAGTAGCGTGCTTTGGCACGTCTTGGCTGGGTCTGGCTTGCCAGCCCATGCCTGAGAGCTGTTTCTGGTTTTGTGCGAACAAAAGCTTCTTCCCCCTTATGTTGTTATATTGCGGCTAGTATATTTTCATAATGGATGAAATATACGTAGCATCTTACCTTTTCTGGGAGCAAATACACCCCATGTTTGAAGACCCGCCCCAGCCACGTAGAGCTGGCAAAGTGGGATACTCGCATCCGTCGCGGCCAGATTAAAAGGTGTTCCGCTAATACGAACGTCGGCCTTCACGGTGATTTCTATGGTACCTTGCTCCCGGGGCACTTCCTTTTATTTTTTTGATTTGCCTCTTGTCTTGAGCTGTCACACACGCTGCGTGTCAGCCTTGACCGGACTTCGATCTGGTTAAGTGTCTGGCACGCTCTCTTCCAATTGTCAAACCACTACAACCGTTTCTCAATAGGTCCAAATTGATTACTGCAGAAGAAGATAGTGATGCACCAATCACGCCTTATGATATTCCCTATTGGTGCTGTTTCTCTTCTCAAAGTAATCTTTGAATGAAAAAAAATCCAAGTGCATCCCAAAATAGGAAAGCCATAGCATTGTTGCTTTGGGTAAGGTTCATCGGCTGCTGTCCACTCAGGTGATGAACCTTTTGACTCTGGAATGTAATGTTGCAGCAAAGTTTTAGCTTTTGTTTTATCTTTGTATAACGATTGAACAATTTCAAATAGAGCTCTGTATCATCAGCACATTGTTGTTTTTGGTCCTTTTTGAGCGAAGGCAGTACTCCGTTTTTGGAAAAAGCTTTAGCTTATTCAAATGCTCGTGCAAAGTAATGGAAACACTGCCTTTTGATGTAATTATTTTGTCAGCTAACTCTTGCATCTTCATCTGATGGTTGGTCAGAACAGTTTTGTGTATTGCTTTGATATTTTGTGCGACTTTTGGTCTATTGCCTTTTCTTTTTGAAGTTTGGGGGTCTACATACAGAAATCATCGTCGACTCAAAAGACTGAGAATGTGTTTTTGCTTCTATTTGTTTTAAGCTGGCCATAGAAATATAGTTGCAGTTAATAAAGAAAGTTTCACTTCCAGACAGCCTATAAATGGAAATGGTATGTTGGTCTTGGGAGAGTTCCCTGAATTAAGACAAATTTAATATTGCAGTCGAACAAGAATTGCATCACATCTTGAAAGGAATTTGCAATCCAGGCAAAGCAATTTGCATTTTATTTATTTTTTTATTCAAAGCCCAATTAAAAATTGGATAACTTAGAAATAGAAACAGAAAATAATAAGTAGAAAATTAAAACAGAAATTAAAAATAAGGAAAATTAAAAATATGCAATGCAAAGCCACGAATGACAAAAAAGATAGATTGATTAATCAGCAGCAAATATTGAGTTACGAATACTAGTTTTAAAGGTGGCTATGGCGTGTGGATGAGGACCAAGTTAGAGCTCATTTGGATACGTAATAGGCGTAAAACAGGAGATTGAAAGTAAGTATCTGTACGCGCAAATGGTACATCAAAGACAACAGAGGACCTAATTTGCCTCTCACACTGCCGATCATTAATCGTGGATGCTATCGATAAAGTCACATAGTCACGGCAAATGTTGAACAGAAAGCATTCATTCAGGTAAACTCTGTGCTCTGCTAGGAGAGGAAGATTAAGAAGCGATAAGCGTTCATCATAAGCCATGTGGGAAAGATTATATTTAAAGAGTAGGGTGCGAGTGAGCCTCTGCTGAACAGAGTCAACTCTATGTTTGTCCGACTCCTTCTCTAGTTCCTTCCTCTCCCCTCTTCCTTCGCTCCCCCCTCGACTGACCTCGAGTGAAGGCGGCTCTAGTCTGTGTCAAAATTTGTGTAATTTCTCATTCCATCTTGTACGCTCGATGGCATATCGTTGCATGTACCTTTCTTATACTGTTGTAATATAATAAAATAATATTTTTACTGTGGTTAAGGTTTTTATTTCGATCCTCTCCTGTGGTTAAGTTTTTTATTACGATCCTTTTATTACAGTTAAAGCCATCAGTTTTAACTGTTCCATCATCTCATATTTTGATAACAATGGCTATTCAGTTAAGTTTTTGTTATTCTTTTGTTTTTTTTTCCTGTTTTATTTATTTAATTTAGTCAAAATAAAAACGAATTGTATGAATGTTCTGCATTTCCTTGGAATCTATTGTTTCAAGTATATTGTATAACGGCAGTTAGTCAAACATTCGTTGTCTGTTTAATTTGCATTAATCTGGAAGCATGCTAGTTTCATCGATATTTGAAAATGCTTTCATTGGTTGATTTACACAAATGGCAAAAATGCTGCAATGAATTTATCAGCATCGTTTTATTTAGTCGATGTACATATCTCTATATATTTTTTTGACAAAATATTGCTTAGAATATTTGCATTGGGTCCCAAATTTATATAAAAGGAAACCGTTTCGTTCATTAAATGTCAGTCGTAAAACCCAAAATGAAGACTGTGTGCATATTTCTCTGTAAGTATTTTCATATTTCGTGTTGTATCTTTTGTAAAAACCACCAGTCGGAGGTAAATAGTTTTGGTATTGAAATAAACAAACATGGAGATATTTAGAAAATATATTTTACTTTCAGTTTGTCTCTGTGTTTCCGTTTCCGCGATAGAAAATTGCGATAACAATTGCGAAGCAGTTTATGACCCTGTTTGCGGTTACAATGGCATAGAATACAGAATGTTTGGGAATCCGTGCGAAATGGCACGAGCGAATTGTGGAAGAATAATTAGTAAGTATTCAGTGTTCCATAAACTCAACTTTGGTTTAAACAAACTAAACTATAACAACCTCGTTTTTCTTTTGTTCTAGAATACAAACCTTGTAACATAATACCAACGGTGCTTTCTTAAATTTATGATTCGATTCATGTGAGCTGATGGGTTTGTAATAAAAATATATGTTTAAACTGTGTTTGATGTTTTTTTCTTGTACAAAATTAATGAGAAAATGTTGTGAAGGCCGTTTAGGCTCAAGTCTATGGCCCAATGAGAGTGATAACGTCAACGTCGGCGATACGCTGGAACCAGTGTGAAAATTTTGGGTGTGGCCTAATGACAACGCTAACGATAGCGAAATCTCAGTTGGTATTATAGCTGTGACTAAGCCAACTAGTTCACTAAATAGCTGGTACATCCAATATTCAATCAATCTTAGCTATACTCCTGAATAGGTGTACTATAACAACCTTAATGCAGTGTTGAGGTTTATATCCTTAAATTAATGGTGCAGAAGGTGACAGGTGTTGAAAATACTACTCGTTTTAAAAATCCCACAAGTTGTTAGAATACACATAAAAAACGAATATCAAACTACAAAAAAATGTTAAAAAATATCAAAAAAATTATTCGGTATCATGTAAAGATATTATATTATAACAATAGTCAGAAATCGTCCGAACCTGGATTCGAGTTAGGAACCCAATACACTTGGTGCCATTAAACTAATTGAAGAAAAAAAGTCTCATCTCGTCCAGGAATTTCATTCAAATTTTATGGACGCTAAATTTCGATGCGTACTGTAAAAAGTTGTATTGGAAACAACAAAAGACCAATTAGATATTGTTTTGTTCAACAGCTTTGCGATTTTGGTAATCAAGGAGTCTGTTGCAGAACGTGACCGGGATGGATTCGCTCGTTTGTGTGAGCTTCGTATCGCGTCAGCATATTATTCATTTTTTCGAATCATGGCGAAGAAGCTTTCGAAAAATATTTTTGAAACGTTGTGGCTCGGAGAACAGTACATGGATGAAATTACAATCTCACTCGAACCTAGACAAATGGATGTCTCTTGGAGGCTATCTTCGCTGAGTTCTTCCAAAGGAAATGAAACAGATGTTTTTTTTAATAATAATTATCTGTCCTTGGGGGTCAATAAACTTCTCTGGACAAGTACGATCACCAGTTTGCAACCATCTTCACGAGTGTTACGGTTTTTCTTGAGATTCCTGTACGTGATAATCCAGTATTTCATATCCATGACCAAATTCAGATTACTGAATAAGGTAGTGATGCCACAGCACTCTTGCGAGTACCGAAAATCCAACAGTTGATAGGATTTAGTAAAATCTGGGCCCAGAATGGCAGATTTCGCCCGACTGCATGTACCTAATTTTGAAAGGGTCTGTGTCAGACACTTCTTCTGTCTATAAACCTTGCTTGCGTGAGTTTGTAATCTGGTCTTGACTCGATTATATCTCAACTTTTTTTTTTTTTTTTTTTTTTTTTTTTTTTTTTTTTAATAATACCTTTATTAAACTGTTTCCTTCGTATAAGAAGCTTCAGTTAGTTTTCAAATCTTACATGCTAAAACAAGTGATGTGCACTCCTCACAGTTGAAGACGTGAACATTTTGGACCCAAGTTACTTTATTGACATAAAGTCACACAGCAAAGAGCAAAGCTATGATCTGTGTTATAGAATTACAGTGTTCAATGTTTGAAAGAGTTTGAAAAGCAAAGAAATTGGCTACGCAGGCTGTATTTTCTACGTTAAAGATGGAAGGTCCAACGGGTCAGTTCTTTTCAATCGCTGAAATTTACGATGAGTTAGTATTTTTTTTTGCCAGCTTGTTGGGATGATGAGCGAGGGCTGCAATATATTTCCCACTACGGTTCTTAATTTCTTCTGAAATTGTCTCGATTCGCAGGTCTTTATGGAGATTGGCGTTGCAGAAGTACCACGGGGCTCCGGTGATAGATCGAAGTATTTTTGATTGGGTCCTCTGGATGATGTTGATGTTTGAAGGGCGGGCTGCACCCCATATTTGTAAGCCATATGTCCAGATTGGCTTTAAGACAGGCTTATAGACGAGCACTTTAGACTCGAGAGAAAGTTTTGACCTGCTATTGAGCATCCATTTGAGGTTTATGAATTTGAGCTTCAGTTGTTGATTTTTAGCTTCAATGTGCCGTTTCCAGGTGAGCCTCCTATCAAGGTGCATTCCGAGATACTTTACTTCGTTACTTTGAGGTATAGGTACATTGTTTAAATAAACTTGAGGGCAAGTCAGTTTTAACAATGTGAAGGTAACGTGTATGCATTTGGTTTCGTTCATTCTGATTCTCCATTTCGCTAGCCATTCTTCAAGAAGTGAGATGTGGCCTTGCAATGTACGGGATGCCGTAACTGGGTCTGAATCAGTGCATAGTATGGCAACGTCATCCGCAAAGGTAGCTGTCGTTGTTTTGTCGCATATTGGGAGATCAGATGTGAATATAGTGTAAAGTACCGGTCCCAAAACACTTCCTTGTGGTACACCAGCATGCACACGATGTTTAGCGGTAGAATAGCTTTTGTATCTCACCTGGAATGTGCGGTTGGTCAGGTAGGAGGAGAGTATTTTGTGGAAGCTTTTTGGAAGCATTGATTCAATTTTGAAGATCAACCCTTCGTGCCAGACTTTATCGAAGGCTTGAGTTACATCTAAAAAGATTGCTGAGCAGTACTTCTTGTCTTCGAATGCTATTTTAATGTCTGACGCGATTCGATGGACCTGTTGAATGGTGCTGTGATGTCTTCGAAACCCAAATTGCTGTTCTGGAATTATTTTTGCATCTTCTAGTATCGGTAGTAGCTTTTTCAACAGAACTTTCTCGAAAACTTTGGAGACGCAAGACAAAAGACTAATAGGTCTGTATGACTTCACTTGAGAAGAGTCCTTACCAGGCTTAGGGATCATTATGATCTCACCTGTTTTCCAAACTTCAGGAAAATATCCGATTCGAAAGATAGCATTGAATAGATTAGAAAGCCAAGAGAATACGATCGGTGGCATCTGTTTGAGCATAGCATTGGTGATGAGATCAATTCCCGGAGATTTTTTTGAGCATGTTTCCTGAATAATGATATCACCAGTTTGTACGATCACCAGTTTGCAAGCATCTTCACGAGTGTTACGGTTTTTCTTGAGATTCCTGTACGTGATAATCCAGTATTTCATATCCATGACCAAATTCAGATTACTGAATAAGGTAGTGATGCCACAGCACTCTTGCGAGTACCGAAAATCCAACAGTTGATAGGATTTAGTAAAATCTGGGCCCAGAACGGCAAATTTCGCCCGACTGCATGTACCTAATTTTGAAAGGGTCTGTGTCAGACACTTCTTCTGTCTATAAACCTTGCTTGCGTGAGTTTGTAATCTGGTCTTGACTCGATTATATCTCAACATGGTTCGTTTTTAGTATAGCGCGATGGCCATCAGTCAGTTTGCCATCCTTCTTAAGCACACCTTTCACAAAGATGAGAGAGAAACTCGCAACTTTTGCATACGTTTACCTTCTTGCTCTCTTAAATGGTGTGATCTTGCCTGAAGTATCAGCCTCGGCAAGATCTCGCTTGCTGATTTTGACACTGTTCAGTACCTTGCGCTGAGGAATGCATGTATCAGCTTTCACTTTCACCTTGCCTTTCTTCAACATACCACGGCTAACAGATTTGGCATCTACGCTGGTCGGCAGGGAACTGTTCGGTGAAGTTGATCCTTCCTTGCTTTACCAAGCGTCATTGTTGATTCCCGATTTGTATTGAGAAGCATTAGCGTCTGATGGAGAGTCCTTTTCTGTTGAAGGTTGAGATCTTTTTTTGGTTTGCAATGTCCAGTCGGCGCAGCTTTGCTCTCAGTTATTAATCCAGGACATTTCCGCCCTAAACTGCTAGCCTTAGCATCACTAGCCAACCTTTGTCTTGTTTCTCCAGGGAGGCTTAGAGGTTTAACTACCAGACATCAAGTTTCCAAGGAAACGCTTGCAGTTATTACTGCTTTTTTACCTTCGACGGTTGCTTATCTATTTTGCACAGCTTCTTACGTTCCACAGATTTCAAGAGTTGAGAAGAAAAAGCACTCTTACTTTCTGTGCTCATCTCCATTCCACTAGCCGGAGCTGCCTCCATCAGTGTACCTTTTATCGTTTCTTGTGAGGATTTGGGAGAAGATATATTTTCTCCTGTAACCAGAGGAGATGCTTTCAGCAAGTTCAAACATTTTGCTTTCCTTTCTGTACTTTCCTTTGGAATTCCACCTTTCCAGCGATTCCTATGGACTATCTTGTGCATGTGTTGTGTTGAATACATTATGGGAGCTATTCAAATATTCGTTGTCTGCTGACGTTGTACTATTGTACATTTATTTTAGCTTTATTGATTTTTAAATATACTTAAATTCATTTCATAAAAATTTAATTACACATATGGTATAGTGTTTGCGTTAGTACAGTACCGTTGTATTTGACCGATGTGCATAAATGTGTTAAATTTTATTTGCCATAACATTGACTAAAATATTTTCATCTCAACACAAATTTATATAAAAAGAAATCATTTGTTTCATTGAGTATCAGTCGTGAAACGCAAAATGAAGAATGTGTGCTTATTTTTCCGTAAGTATTTTCATATATCGTGTTGTATGATACATATCTTTTACGAAAACTGCTACTAGAAAATAAGCAGTTTTGACTTTGAAATAAACAAACTTGGAAAAATTTTATTTAGAAAATATTCATACTTTCAGTTTGTCTCTGTGTTTCCGCATCCGCATTCCGCTTTGCACCGCAACCAACAATTGAGCCAACAGAGTGCAATTATAATTGTCCAGGAGCATATGACCCTGTTTGCGGTGACAATGGATTAGAATACAGAACGTTTGAAAATGGATGTCTTTTATTATTATTGAATTGTTTTTCGAAGACAAACCGTAAGTAACCATTCTTTCGAGACATTCACATTTGACTAAATTCTTCTCATGTTCTGTTCTTTAAGAATACAAACCTGTGGAAAACAAATTTTGTTCCATAGTATCACCGCCACTTATTCAATTTTGAGGATTAATTCATGTGAGCTGTATGGTTTCTTAACTAAAGAAATGTTTTTGGAAGAATAATCAAATTGTTTTTGAATTTTCATTCGTACAAACTTATTGAGAGAATGTTGTGAAGACCATGGTCCAATAAGAGTGTCATAATCTCAGGCCCACTCTGACAAATATATACAGTGCATAGGCGCATACGCTGCGCACATAATTTCTTAAGCTATGAAAACTAACTTAATTGATGAAACAAACAAAAATACATTAAAGTAATGAAAAAAGAAAATAAAATTAAGTAAGTGTTTAATAGGTAATCAAATAAGATAAACTATGATAAATATACTCTCGAACTAAGCAGAAAAATAAGAGGTTTGGGTTTTACTAGGATTTGACTAACATACACTGAAATATAATAACTGAGAGGAGTTTAGATATTTAGGGAGTGATATGGATAGTAATTTGAAATAGACAACCTAGAGCTACCTTTTAACTTGATAATGAACGTATCAGCAGCAGTGGCGTGGCGTGATGATTTACCGAAGGGAAGGAATTGGTTCATGTCCATGATTGATAACGCTTTCCGCAAATTCGTAAGGGCCAAATTAGACGAGCGGAGCTATCGCCGCGTTTTTCCGCCGAGCTTTTGTGCTTGCAAATGGAACATATGTGTTTGTATGAAGCAAACCCCAACGGGAATCGCGGTAATGTATGCTGGCGTAATGCACGAATCATACAATGCCGGTAAGGCACTTTTCGTATTTGCAAAGCTATTTTCCAGCAATTATAAGATGTACTCGTATACATGACTTGGAGCATGGAAAATGCTGCAAGGGAGAAAGCTCATATGTTATAAGTCCAAGACTGGTCAATGAAATCCACTCGCAGAAACAAGGGGAAAAGAACTTGCGAGCATACATCGGTTATGGGTAGTCTGCTACATAAAGCGGAAAGATGAAAATTTCGGAGCATTTCAAATCATCACGCACGGGTAAGTAAAATGTATGAAGACAATTCCCCCTAGTAGCAAATAGCATTCGCTATTGGAATTTCCAATGAGCGTCAGCATGCAAAAACCACACATGCAGAGATACAATCGGCCGCCGGCCAAAGCTTTAATTCATATTGAGGCGTATAAATGCGAGAATACGATGTCGTACTTTCCAAAAAGCTCTTATACATAAAGCTATAGAGCTAAAAGCATGAGTTTCCCCTTGTATAAATCTTCCCAGCCTAGGACATGCAATGTTAAAAAGAAATAACGCGTAATGGTCCGGTAATGCTTACACGCATTACGCGAAATGCTTACCGAATATACCCGTAAGCATTATTTTTCCCGTTGGGACTACACGAGCTCGTTTTTAGCTGCGTGTTTCGCTGTGCTACTGCGTGCCCGCTGAGTAACGCGCACAGTTGCGTTGAGAGCTTTCCCGCGCTGCGGATTTGAGCTTTTCTGTATGAATCCTATAGTTTCTACAGTACAACGTAGAATTCAGAATGCAGAGAAATTCAAAGCGATGCATGTGCGTATATGTAAATATTGTTTTATTAAATTAATTTTCGAAATAGAAAAACGTCCCATTTTGTATGCCAATAGAAACCTTAAAGACAAATTGTGAGAAGAGGTAGCACGTGAAATTTTTGCTGGTTGGGAGCAATTTCCAGTTGAAGAAAAAAACAATAAATGTAAGTATGTATAAGTAAAAGTTTTATCATATTGATAATGAACAGCACCTGCTGGGCTATCGAAATATTGTGAATATTTTTCACGAATTTGCAAAACGTTTGATGAACCTCCTGTTCCTATTTGTTCCATTCCTCCCGAAGGGACAAATTTGTTCATCAGAGTCAGTGCAGTGGCGTTCTCTTCTTCTTACGAAATTGTGTAAAACACATGCTGCTTTCGTAATGTCGTGCGCAAAACCTATTGACATAAGAATATTTGAATGAAATATTCTCCACTTATTCGCCAGAATACCAAATCCGCATTCAATTTATCGTCGTGCTAAGCAGAGTCGGTATTTAAAACTTTTTTGTTGAGCCCAAGGCTTTTTCTGGCCAATGGCTTTAACACATTTGTGCTCAAATATAACTAATTATCCACACACGACGGACATACATGCTAACACAGTGGAATTCATTGTTGAACTGTGAAATGTGCAATTTTTCGCAGCAGTGTAACAATGTCGCGTTTTTCCGACCTCGTGTAGTTTGAATCTTCAGCGTGAAAAAGCTTGGCGAAAACACGCAGAATTTATCCCGCTCGTTTATTTTGGCCCTTACGCGGAATAGAACCCAACTATCAAAGCACCCAGGAATTACTTACGGAGACGTAAGAGTAAACATTCTGTATACAAAAAGAAAGCATATCAATATTTATCAGTAAAACAATAAGATTCCCAGAACTAGAAATATAATATTTTTGAGAGTTGGTAAATTTCGAAGAATTGAAAAGGTCTAAAAATCTGAAACTTTTTAAGAATGAACACCTTGAGTTTATTTTAACGCTTATGCTATCAATTATTTCGACATAAGCACATGTAAAGAATGGTTCAACATTGTCATTGTTCTTAATTATGCACCTTGCTGTTTTACGACGTTGTGGTGTTTCGTAAGTCGACCATAATTCGTTTCCAATTCCAGTGAAACTATTTCCTAAAGATTGTATTTGATCTTCAAATTTGGCCATTTTGTAATATACTGTATTACTTTGTTAGGACTTAAATATATCGAATACAATGTCTTTTTTTTTGCTTTAAAAAAAAACAGAAAAATAAACTGAGAATCTTTAAGTAAAGAAAAAAGCCCACTTTCACTATTAACGGTCTCCCCGTCCCAATGAGCACTCTCATTTTCAGTTATATATTCAACGAGCTATTGTAATTGCTCTTTATTATAGAAAAATTGTTAAAATTAACCGACCATTAAAAGTCCAGCGTTTTGGAGCTGATTTTGGAAGTCTTTTTTTTGACGAATAAATATAAAGCAAATAAACTAATTGTCATTGTTGAAAAACTAGAAATAGATTGTATTGGGAAAAAATCTACATTTGCGTATACTATTGCACGATATAGAGAAAACTAAATTTAGTCGATGTTCGAAGCAATGAATAAACATTGCGTTTTTATTCATTTCTTTTATACGTGTTTCCCATCCAATTGTTTTGCCAAATATTAGAGAGGCTCCTCAAAGCTTCGAATTTTTGGACAATATGCAAAACAAGGTTAAATGAACGGGGTGCAGTTTAGTTATCAGAAATATCTGTAAGATTTATGAAAGTTTATTTAAATGCACCGGGAGAAGTAATGTAAACAAAAGTTGTTGAAAATTGTGAATGATATGATAAATCGGTTGTTTTATCTAATATTATTGCTATGAATTTGCTATTACGAATTTAATTATAAATATCTTTCAATATTTTTTTTGAAAAACAGCTAATAAGATAATTTTGAACATGATTTGATGTTCCGGAAAAACCTTTGCCTGGTCCTGATGAGCTCGCAATTATCGGTTATGTACTGTCAAAAAATTTATTGTCTTTAGGTGATTTCCCCTGTTGCAAGAATCCAAATATTTATTGTGACTATGTAATGCTTGTTCTTGACATCCTAGATGACACACAATGCCTATTAAAATCTTCATTATTTGTAAATTTCTCCTAACTTTGAGCAATATCAATGACTATTTATATTGACTACTCAGCAATTCTTCAAATCACCGGAATCGAGCTTGGAAAATAAAAGGACTGAATTGATATGATCAATGCTTTTTGTCCCATGCCTGTTCACAGCTTTAACATTATTTAAGTTACAAAAGCTGAGAGTTCGCCAAACGTCTGAATCACTTGAAAATAACACACATGGCCAGCAAGTTTATTACTAATGTTCAAAGAAGAACATTAGTATTAAAATCACTTTGGCGGAAAATTCATATTTCTATATATATATATATATATATATATATATATATATATATATATATATATATATATATATATATATATATATATCATCAAAAAATTTAAGTGAAAAAATCTCAGGAACGCGCCATCCGATTGAACTGAAATTTTCAGGACACATTGGTGTATATGCAGAATAGTGCCAGGTCTCACAAAAAGTTAATAATTTTTAACCCTTTGGCGCCGGCGGCCATTTTTGTGGTATTTTTAATATACCTATTATTCCGTACACAATTATTTTGTGCAAAAATAAAGTTGACAAAATAAATTTCGAACGTGTTTTACATGTGAATCGAATAATGTTTTAGAATTTTTTAACCCCATGTGTACGCTGGGTGCCTAAAAAGAGAACGGGAAAATTCGAAAATTTTTAAATTGCGATAACTTTTGACAAAGCTATTCAATTATTACGAAATTTTTGGAACATATTGGTATTATTTAGTTGTAGATTTGTGTAGGTTTTAATGAGCGTACTAGCAGCCCTGTAGCTAGGGCAGGTACTGAAAGTGAAAACCTCCAAATCATCGTTTCTCTTGAAACAATGCCGTTTCTTCAAAAAAAAGCCACTCATATGTAAATTTTGTGCTTTATTTACCTAGACAAAAAATAAAATTTGATATGGTATAACGGGCACGCCTGGTAACCCTTTCCCAATTTACCTATATTTTTAGCATCAAAAACTTCTGTTCACGGAAACTCACGATCCGATAAGCAGAATTAATTGAAATTTGCAGAATTTATTGGCCTTAAATAGGACCAAGTCTGATAGAAGTGATTTTGAAATGCGAGCGATTCTGTGCCAGTGGTGCCATCTTGAAAAATCACTAAAAAAAGATAGCTGCTTTTAGCCCTATAAATTCTGATTGAATCGTTCGATTTTAACGAAATTCATACATTAGCTGGAACTTGCTTTAAACCACGTTTGGTAGAAATTTGATCGAAAAATTCGGTTGGAGCTGCCAGCTATGATAATTTTGGTGTCTTAAATTTGAAAAAATCAAAATTTGGAAGTGAAAACATTCAAACCATCGAATATCCTAAAAATGTCCGTTTCTTAAAATAAAACCAATCTGTATACAAATCTTATGCTTTATCTACACGTTCAAAGTAAAACTTTGGAAATTTCATGTCGGACAAGAACGGTAACCCTATTCCAGTTAACCTATATTTTTAGCATCAAAAACTTATGTTCACGGGAGGTCACGAATCAATAATCAGATACAATTGAAATTTACAAAATGCATTGGACTTAAGTAGGACCAGGTCTGAGAGAAGCGATTTGGAATTGTAGGCAACTCTGTGCCAGTGGTGCCATCTTGAAAAATTACAAAGAAAAAAACTGCTTTTTGCCCTATGAAATGTGAATAAGTTACCAGATTTTCATGAAATTGACACAGTAGCTGAACCTTACTCTAAACTCTGTTTGATAGAAATTTGACTGAAAAATTCGATTAGTGCTGCCAGCTATGGTAATTTTTGTATCTTTGGTTTTGAAAATTCGCTCAGAAAAATAAAACTTTTTGCCCTATAACTTCCAGTGCAGTCATGGAATCAATACGAATTTCATACAATTAATGGAACCTATCATAAACATTATTCAGGCCAAATTTGGTTGAAAAGCCACAATAGGGTTGCCAGCTATTGTTGGTTTTATGTTTAATTGCAATATCTTTATTAAGCGGTTTTATCGTAGAATTTTATATTGGTAATCATATTGTAGTGCCAATAAACAGCAAGCTTTCGATTATTTGAAAAAACTCGCTGCAGATAACCCTAAATTTATTTATACTCCTATAACTTCGAATGTAATATAACAACGTGAAGCAGATGTGATATATTCTTGGCTTTGATACTGGCGAAAGGTTGCCAGTACGAGTCGCTTGTGCTACTTTTGTATCAATAAATGCTAACAGTGTATTCATGCCGGAAACATTTACAATGAAAATAAATAACCGATGTTTTAATTCCCAAAGCTCTGCAAATTTTTCAGATCGCAGTCCCAAACACCAACTTCAGTTACAGTGCTGCAGGCACTGAGCATTTTCTTCATTGATGTTATATGAGATGCTGTTTTCAAAATTTTGTGAAACAAGCAACTGATAACGAATATAATTAACCCGCGTTTCACTCTCATAAACGTTGAAATTCATGGCAGTGGTAATATCTGAAACCTTCTACCATATGAGTTATAATGCATTCTTGAGACCAAAGTAAAACGTGGGATTTGAAACAGTTTGGCCGTAATAAGCAGCTCATGTGGTGGAATATGCACTCAAAACCTGCACGATTCTTCTACTGTTCTTCGAACATTAGTGTTTCTAGCGGTTCAGGTGCGCTAGAGTTTTTTTTTTGTTTAATATTCAACCGATAATCCGTTTCAAGTTTTTCATATATTAATTTTGCGATCAAACTGTCTTCATCTCTTTGTTATAGACTTAATCTACGAATTCGGTTTCGGTCTACGGTCTACGAATTTGGTTGCGGTCAGCAAATTACCGAGATTCAAAGAGAAATGAAATAATTTGATGAATTATAAAATTTTGACCCACAGAATAAGTAAATACTTTCACTTATTTCAACCTTTCACTACTTCAAATATCACATTTTACACAGTAATTTTACACATTCAATTCTACACAATTCTAGTCTACAGCTTCACCTATAGCAACCATGCAATATTATTACCAAATCCTATAGGCTTTAAGTGACTAAATACCTTCGCCAATTAAAAACACCTTCACAAAACTTAGAACATACAAAAAATAATGTCGTAATATATATAATAAATAAAACACATAAAATTACGTCTTCTCGAATCCACAGACTCTGGCAGCCCTTGCCAAATCTCGTTACCCAAATTCACCCACAGCAAGCATTCTCCATTCACGAAAAATCTGTACAAGCAAAGCAAAATGATACCAATAACAATGTACTCTGCTACGCCTGAGAGGAACGCAGAAATAAGTTTCACAGTAGTCATACTCGTATGTTCGCAGCTCCGCTCTGAGTCTCTCTCTTGAGAAGATAATTTCCCCTAGGAAGCAAATTCTTCATTGCTTCCAAACAGATCGTATAAGCACATTTTTTTAATGACGTCACAGTCTAGTCTATATGAAGTCAAATAAACGCTCGTAGATGCAATTTTTACGTTGCTTCCAAGCGGTGGTTGTTCTCTCATTAATTTCTTTCTGTGATGTTACCACATCAGCTGTGTGAGATGTTCACAATTTGTTTTGGGAAATTTTTTAAGAAAAATATTTACACACGATTATTTCACGATTTCGAAAACAAACAATCAATTTAAAATTTATGTCAGCCAAATGTAAGGAAAGCAATGCTTCCTTTGCTTCTATGAACGCCACGCCACTGATCAGCAGCACTATTTTGATTTATCTTATAAGGCAGAAATAGGTGATAAAATAGGGAGAAACAGGCGATAAAGTATTAGTTCATGTTTCATTTTTCTAGAACAATAATCTAGACTGTAATGTTGTTCGTGACGATGTAGCGATTTTGTAAATTAGGAGATGCTTGGCAAGGCACCTTAACTGATCCGAAGACCAGTAAAGACCGAGTCAAGCAGGATTGGGGACGGTGAACCATCAAAAAGGTAAGTCAAAAAGAAAAAGAAGTGCCCCGGGAGCAGGGTACCCTAGAAACGAACGTGAAGGCCCCTCACCTTTAATTCGACCCCGACGGATGCTTGCATGCCGCTTTGCTAGCTCTACGCGGCTGCGGTGGGCCATTGAAAATGGAGTGGTGGAATTCACAATAAAAGAGGTAAGGGCTTTTTGTCCGTACAGAACCTGAAATAGCTCTCAGGCATGGGTTGGCAGACCAGACCCAGTCGAGAGTTGAGATATGTTCAGTTTAACGTCTATGCTTGAATTAGATTTGAAACTTTACCTAAATAGTTGAATTAATAAGTATTATTTTATTTTTTTGCTTGATCGTTCAAAAATTATTAAAATCACTAACAACTATTACAACGTCTGCGACAAACTTACGTGTCAAAAGCTTCAAATACTTCTGTCATTTAAGCAAAGTAAGCTGAACGCTTTAAGCTCAAAATGACGTCATCTTTACTTATTTTCCATTCCTTTGATATGATCAATCACAATAAGCATCTTTAATGAAAAATTGCACCATTTGGAGGAATAAACGCTCTTCAATCATAACTTTTATTTGCTGGCGGTGGTTTTATTTTGAGGCTTCCAATCGGCAAGCAGATGATCCGGTTCGGCGATCTCCTGTTGGCTTTCAAGCGAAAAAGAGCTAACCAAGCTGGGAGTCACGAAGAATAAGTCGGTAACTGAAGTGACAGAAGATTAGTGCATGCGGCAGGATGAGTTAAGGGGGTAGTATCAGTTAGAATGCTAAAAAACAGCCTAATTTTCAATATTTTTATTCACCTCCTTTATTATGCATAAATTTTAAAATTTGCATGGGTAAAATACACATTTTGAAGATTACAAAAACAGTATTTTTTTATATTTTCCATTTTTCTACTTATGTATAGAGGGCGCCAAAGTTGAGGTCTCGAAAAATGCCTCGTCATACTGCGGACAAATAATCCCAGGAATGATGAAACAAAAAAACCAAACCGTATTTCAAAGAGGAATGTTTCTTACGTGGTAATCTACCACAATATTTTTAAAAAATTATTAAGAATAAAAATGGCGGTTGCTCGAAAATATTTTTCGAAAAAACGTTTATTTTTTCACTTTATTTCGCTTGCCAAATTTTTTTAGGTTAACTTTTGGCGTATATTGTGGTAGATTACCACACAAGATACTTGAATCAAGTAGTGTATCAAATTTGACTTAAATCAGTGCGTCCAATCCAGAGAATAAGTGTCCGCAGTTTGAAAAAAACGTCAATTCAAGAAAAACGCGTTTAAATTTTTTTTTCTATTTATATATTGTATATTATTTAAAAAATATATTTTTATCACCTACACTTGCTCAGTCTGCAGTTCCTGGACCATACATAAATATTCTTGAGTCCATATAAGCCCGTTGCTTTTCCAGTTGGGCAGTTTTTTTTTTGCCAAATGCGCTTCCTTTGCCGCTTTTTCTGCCTGACTTATGCGCTCTTCATCTTTTTTTTTCTCAGTAATTAAAAGCAGCGGTCTGCCGTAAACTAACGTAACTTTTTTATTTTTGGGAATATCTTAATAAAATTTTGAGACGTAATTTCTGAACGTATAATAAACTGAAAAATGCAAAAAAAAAACAAAAAAATTGATTTTTTTTTCCAAAATTATAACTGGTACTACCCCCTTAAGTCATACTTGCATTTAGTATAAATTGCTTTGTAGTCAACATATTAGCAATGTCACCACGCTTGGGCCCAGGATTGGGAGCGAGCGTTGAAATTCATAAAAAAAAATAATTAGAACAAGCAACAATATTGTCATTAAGATTTTGTTGAGGTCCTGAACCATTTCAGAGTCTTTGAAGTGGTGATGGGCATAGATACCTGCAAATGGTCGGTTCCTATTTGGAAACTGGTGCAGATTACTTGAATTACTCAAAGCCAGCTTTTGCGTTTTAGCCCGCACATTGACAAGAAGTGCCGTTCCTAGTTTATTGTCGTTTAGATCATCTAAAATCAGGACTGGGGGAAAAGAATGCCAAGACTTTCTTGGCTCAGAAAATTTTGAACAAAGTTCCGTTTGTAGATAGGAACTAAAGAAGCTTTATTTCAAGCTACAAACTTCAGAAAATGCATTACCAGCTAGACGAATGGCAAGTACGATAAAATCATATCATTTTTCAGATTGAAATGGGTGTTTCGCAAAGGTTGGGATAACATTCTCGATTTGGCTAACCAAAGCAAAAAGATTTCAGACGAAGAAATTTTGGCATTCTCTAAAGGCAACTGATGGCTATTGACAGTGGAAATAGTAGATTCGAACTGATAAACAGCCCAGCTGAGCTAATAAATAGCCCAGTTGTACTGATAAACAGCCATGTTGAGCTGATAAACAGCCCTATTGAGCTGACAAACAGTCCTGTTGAGCTGTTTATCAGTTCAAAGATAACCGTTTAAGTCATGCGCGGTCCGATAATTGCTGACGTTATCCACGCATGATGTCATCCTCCTCCTCTTCCTCTTCCTCATTGTCCTGGTCCAGGACCGGCATTTTATATCTACTCACTACGAAACTATTCAATCTTTGACAGAATGAAGAATCAATCAATTGAATCTTCTATTGAAAAAGAAATATTTTGAGTTTATTGCATTTTCATTGAATTTCGACCTCTTTATTATTTTAGTTTTACTTTTTTATCACTACGCTTTATATAGATTTATAAAATACATGCAGCTTTAATTAGCCAATATAACGGTGATGGTGAGTTTCCTGAGCGGTTTCCAGACGGTTACTTAGTGTGAATTTGCAAAGGTTCAGGATCTTTAGTAATAGCAACAAAAGAACATGCTGGAAGGCATATTATTTTTCGAAAAGTTAAAATAAGGACTATCCCAGAAAATGTTGCACCATTTTATATTAAGAGAATGACCATTAAAATTTGATAATTTTGTTGATATAGAAACTTGTTGGTATATAAATAAATTTCTGTTCGGTTTAAAAATATATGAAATTGGCTGGAATTTAAATAATTTAATCAACTGTAAAAATGTCGTCAACAAGAGAAGTTCGTGAAAGGAATTAGTACCAGTCATCTTTTGTGAACGCAAAGCCAGTAGGTACCCCGAAATAGACGGCGCATAGAGCGGTAAACAGGTATTGGTAAGTGAAGGATTGAACCACAAATCGAGATCAGGTAGAAGGTAGAAGAATCCTGGAGTAATTGATAAAAAAATACTGAAGGAAATTTTTAAAAATAAAAGTGGTTCTATTCGAGCTTTTTGCAAAAATAAATTTATTTTACATTTAAGAAGAAAACACACTTTATAGTTCACTGAAAGAAAAACTCTTGGTTGGTTCAACTATTTTTAATAGTATTGCAACGATTCATTCAAAATCGTTAAACGAACTACGGAAAATAGTTATTTATACTAGCTTAATATAGTTAATTTAACGATATAAAAGTAGTTGGCTCTGGTTGTACAAAAAATATCGCAACGTTCATGAAATCAACTGTTTTAGTTGTTTCATAACCACGAAAATTAGTTGATCAATAGAAAAATATTCATCAATTCACTCAAAACTTCAACATTTCGAATTATCAACAGTTTTTATGGTACTTAAACTACTTTGCAATAGTTGATTTCAACAAACGTAATTCAGTGAGCAACGTCTTTGGGATTATTCTACACAAAGTAGAATGGTTTCAACATTTGGACATTTTTCATGCTCCGAATGAAATTTTTTTTTGTTTATCAACCACGCGTCATGGTGCATAAAAGTAATCAACAATTTTCTTATGGTTGTTTTAACTATAGCCCTAGTTGATGCAAAAACAACTAAGGAAAACTGTTGATATTTCATACTCCTCATACTCATACTCCTATTCTATCATAGAAGTTTCATATGCTACATGGCAAAATTGTGTTCGGTTTGCTGTTCGATATAATTCATATTCATGTTATGCTGTGAAGTCTTTATATTACGCTGTATGACGCCTTTTGTGCAATTAATGTATGCATGTAAAGGACACGCATTGCGATGCAGTGCAGCGCCGAAGCAGTGAGCGCATACAGTGTATATGCTCTGACCTAGCTTTTTTTCTTCCTTAATTATCTGTGCCGCTTTTATATGGCTGTTTTGAAAAACATTAAGAATTATAGGCTGCAAATATTTTTTTTTAGTCTTTTGGCAAAACAGTAGGATTTTATTAAACCCTTTACGTTTACCGCCCCGGACAAATGCCCGGGTTGTACGTTTCTAGAGCTAACCCTGCCAGAACACACCAAAATGGGCTATAGTTATTTCCTATGTATATGGTTGGAATACCATTGTTTGTGGTTGCTTACTTTTTTTTGCACCACGGACGTTGTGTGTCAACCACGCTTCATGGTGCATAAAAGTAATCAACTATTTTTTCATGGTTGTTTTGACTATAGCCCGTAGTTGACGCAAAAACTACTAAGGAAAATTGTTGATTTTACCAAGATTTTTCTTTCAGTGTTATGTTTCTACACAGTTACCTTCCTTAGTAATGCATTTTTCCCATCGAAATGCCATTTTCGGGGGACTTTGGGCGGGTATCTAACAATTAGCGTATAAACTGTCCAACCTATAGATCGTTCACAAAACGTTCTCCTCCAAGTGCTTCCTTGAGAGGCCCAAACATATGAAAATCGTAAGGTAGAAGGTCAGGGCTGTAGGGAGCATAATCAAAAGTAGCCCAATACATTTCATTAAATTTTTAGGTTGCTTGGGCTGCATTATCCTACAAGAGCAGTACGTCTCGCAGGCCCGGCGGACGCCTTGGGCGGTGTGGGTAGTACTACCCAACTGGGAAATCAAACGGTGGGTAATTACCCACCCTAAAATTTCGATTCTATATGCCACATTAATATAATGAAAAAATTGATAATTTATTTTTCTATTGAATATTTCTAGAAGAATAAATTAAATGTGAAACAATGACAGAATTTACGAATGTCTTCAACAGCAAAACAACCACATTCCTTTAAAGCATATGATATCTGATGGTTTCCAAGGTACCCTAGAAATCGTAAGGTTTGCCCATAAAATAACATTTAAAGGCGCAAATTGTAGCCAGTGTTACAGTCAAACACACTTTCAATTAATTTTACATATTGCAATGTTTTACGATCGTATGGATGGTCTGAAGCCGATAGCCCCAAGCCAAATGCGTCTTCTTGGAATCTGCAGATCCACAAATTCCGGAGTTAAACTTCAAATCTCTTGACTAATCTTAATAAAGCTAAATAATATACCACTACATCACGGACCCATCATACAAATCCAATTTGATGCAGACGGGCAACTTTTGGGTGACACGTACCCTTCCTCAGCACCCTTTCAGTGTCACCATAGAGAAAACCAATGTAAAGAGACACGAAATACAAAAAGAGATACAAAATACATAAAAAGGTAGGGTGCTTGGTTTTATGAGCTGGGGCCATCATATTATGACCTAGAGCGAAATGTAAGAAAACGGCGATGATGAACAAACATAACAGTTGATGAAAACTGGGCAGCATTGGGTAGATGGAGTGCTTCTTTTCTTTGTATCCTTATTCTATGGCTACAACTACGCAGGATATCTATCCTGTTGCGTAGAGCATTTTTTAAGCGATATGTATTATGCTTAGTGTATTTGAATAGTCAGAAATTACTCTCTTTAGCGTGAGGAGCCGGCTTTTGGTTTGTGTGACTGGTCTTGAGGCTCTTCAGCAACAAGAAGAAGAAAAGAATAAGAACAAAGTGTAGCAAAACGAAAGGGGAAGGCTCTTTTCGAATTTCCGCAGCGATATTCCGTGAACGAACACTCTATCGTGCACAGCATGCCTATGCTCTCGAAGTTTTATTTCTAGTCCCATCGCCATCGCTACTGAAACTAAATTCCAGCGAAATCGTAAACCGTACTGCGCTTGCGAAGAGACAAAGAAAGAGAGTTAAGCAAGAACAATGGTATAGCTTCACCGCTCACACGTTGAATCTTCCCGCAAATTTTTTAATGTGCACATTTCTACTTCATATTTCAAAGTCAAAGCTCTATCATGTGATTTAAGGTGCCGATAGTAGCGTTGAAAACAAAATAGACAGGTTCATCATAAAGTTGAAAAGTATTAATGAAGGACTCAAGGACAATACTTCCGAAGTCGCGAAACAGCCAAGCGGTTCTTTTGTTCCTTCGACATCATCAAGCAGTCCCAGTGACAATTGTCAGTATGAACTTAAAACTAGTACAGGTAGCGGTAAGTTCATTCTTTAAAATTTGGTTCATTCGGCCTCTACTTTGCTCTACATAAACTATTATGCATTATTTACTCTCTTTTGTAATTCACTAATGTAGTGGATATTCCCCATCGAAACGTTACGGACAGCTAGTATAAAAATATGTATACATATACAAAATTTTCTTATGGCTTTTTAGATTCCAATGTTTCCACATTGCTTATACCCAAAGTATATCAGAGATGGAAAACCCAGTTCCCGTTCCTCGATACAAATGAGGCTGGTTTTTTGATTTGCAAAGTGTGCACAGACGCAATCGCAAAAAAAATAATACTTTCTTTCGCTGCCTGTTATTTACAATCAAAGGAAACATGGGTGAGCAGAGGCTTCAGCTATTGAAAGTACGGGGTGGAACGGATCAAAGAACATTCGAAAAGTTCTTTGCATCTGGAAAGTGTGGGGACTTTAAAAAATCATCACTCTTCTGTGAACGCTGTCGAACTTCTTTCACCTGAAGCGTTGAAACAAATTGTGGATCACTGCCTTGAAAAAAGTATTTAGCACACTAAAAGCTTTAGAGAAGCAAGGTTTAGCATTACGTGGAGCAATTAATGATGAAGATTCTAATTTTATGGCGTTTTTACGAGCGCGCACTGAAGATGTGCTTGAGCTTGACTCCTGGATAAAACGAACTGGTAGCAAATAGCTCCACCACGAGATTCAGAACAAAATTATAGAACTTATGGCTACAGAAATTCTGCTAAGGAACATGAAAAAAATTAAGGAAGCAGAATTTGTCACAATAATGTTGGATGGAGCTGCAGATATATCGAGGTCGGAACAATTTTCTGTTTACATTAGAGTTGTACCTGAAGAGCTCATAGCAACTAAGTACTACATTGGATTTTATACAATATCCAACGAGAAAGCTGAAACATTGTTCAACCTCGTGGAATATGTTTTCTCACGCTTCGATTTGCCTGTTTCTAAACTTAGGGGCCAATGCTGAGTCAGTTTCAGGACTTCAAGCAAGAATGAAAGCCACCGCAATAAATAATTCACTTTTTGTACATTATGCTAATAAATGAATGAATGTGCAAATGTTAAATGATTTTTTAATATATCCATATTTACTACCCACCCCAGAAAAATGTGTTCCGCCGCCCCTGTCGTCTCGGATGGGTTGACAGTGACTTTTTGACCGAACCTGGACAAAAAGTTAACGGTAGTAAGCAGCATTTATTGTGTGACGACTGGGAAGGAAACTAACGAGTAAAACTCCTTGAGAGCCCCAAAAAACTGTTGCCATAACCTTACTCGCTAAGTTTTGGTTTTGGATGTCTCTTCTTTTTTTCTCCACTACATAAAGGCCCTTTTTGAATTAGGAGTCTGGTGGTGAACCTAAGTTTCAAAAATACCGTCCTTCAATTTGAAAACGAGCAAGAAGCTTTTGTCAAATTTCAATTCTCGCATATTGTTCTCTTGGGTAAGCACTAGCAGACGTGGAATCCATCTCGTCAAAAATTTTCGGAATTCACGGTGGTGTCGGATGATGGTGTGTACACTTCCAAAACTGTTTCCCGTTTCTTTACAGATTGCTGCTACGATCTCTTTTAATGAGCTCGCGAACAGCTGTGAAACTGCGAGGCGTAGTGCTGGAGCAAGGGCGTCTTCGGTGACTCACATACTCTACTTTTACACGCTTTTCTTGGAACTCAACAGACCAGGCTTTCACTCGTGGTCATGAAAATGAATTCTGCCTGAACTGTGCACGCACTCAGTTTCGAATTTTGGCTGGTTTAACGCCTTCGTTCGTTAAAAACTTTATTTTAATGTACCGCGCAGCTGAAAGATGAGTCTCTCTTTCGCTCATTGTGAGGACAACTAAACAAACCAGTTGACCGGTTGGTTTGGCCTTGAGTCATTTAGTCGACACTCTTTCTAAGTCCTTAAAAGTAGAAGGCTCGTTTATATTTGAATACCCCTCATAAAAAACGGAGTGCATCACTGAGAGCTGCGCCAAGGACTAAGGAAAAAAATTATCAAGACCTACCAGAAACAAAAGGTACCGAAAAAAACTAATAAACAACGTTGGAAGTTCTGGGTCTAGGAAACTGTATGAAATTTCTTTAGCTAGAAATGAATGATATATCGTATTTTAATTTATTCTTTATGGAGCCATGTAAACGCACTTTTTACGTTGCTTCCATGTATATTTTTCTTGATTATTTCATTGCTTTTATTTTCGTGATGGCATCACCTCGCTTGTGTTAGATATTCGCAGGTCAATTTTATTTAAGCTATCAATTTTTATATCATGAAAATGAGTCGTACGAGTACGTTGACAGTATGTTTGGTTTTAGTACTAGAATTTGCGTTGTTTACAGCCGAGGAAGCTAAATAAGTCGATATTTGGTGCAAAAATATCAAAATTAGTAAACATCAATTGTCAACTTTACCATGCCATATAAAACTTGAGTATACCATAACTATATGAGCAGTATTAATCCGAATTCTTTGGTTACAGATTTTTTTTAAACTGTAGTTTGTAGTTCAAATGTGGTTTAAACTTACGTTAAATCAATAGCTGTATCGAACCATTTTCAGAATTTCGTACAAATATCTTATTACCAGAAGTTTAGAGAAAATACAATACAGACTATGTTTAGGTATTCCCCAGGAAGCACGAATAAATTCAAAAAAATAGATGCAGTCACTTTTTGGCTGATAAGATAAAAAAATTGAACGAAAACGGCAAAGATTCTGAGTAAGATTCTATTTTCTGCAGCTCATCTGATATTCGTATATCGATTCATATCAACTTCCAGACGACATGTTAACTGAAAGAAATTACACATTGTTTCCAGACATTACAAGATCTAATCGTCTTGCCTTAGAAACAAATATCTAATGAAAAAAATTCGACGGCAGTGTATAGGTGAGAGTTACCGTATCAAATTATTTTTCCATAAGAGTAAGAAGAGTGGGTAGATTTATGTTGAGGGACGGAAAAATTCAGCATGAACCTTTTTTATAGCAAATAAAATCTAAAATCACTGGGTTTGAAAATACTAACTATGAAGCTAGATCCACAAAAAAAGGCTACATTCCCCTAAATACTCGCTTATCAATTTTCAATTAATATCCGAAATTTATCTAACGATGCAGCAACTAAACAACAACGAGCTTAACTATAAAAGACAATTCTCTTCCGTTCGAACTGCTAGTTGAAGAATCCGTGATGATTTCTGTTGCCGTAATTTTCGGAGCTTTATTCGGTAAGATTGAAGTAGTCAGTTGAAGGTCATTTTGAATTATAAATTTATCCTTTCTAGTGGTCTCAGTGACGGCCTATACAGGCCCACTGATGTGCATTCGTTATTGCGGAAACGTTGAACGTGATCCGATCTGTGGGTATAATGGAAAGGAGATGAAAATATTTGAAAATTCGTGTGAACTGAAAAATGCCGAATGTGGTGATCGTACTGGTATATAATAATTTTGAATATATGCATATGAAAGCTGTTTTGTGTGATATTATCATTTTATATGTCTTGTTTCCAGGATGGATTGAAAAAAATATGTTTGAATGTTTTTCTTTCGCTGCAAAACAACCAAAGCCATCAATTGACTTAAATCCAATGCCAGCACCGTATCCAGTGGCCAGTTGGAATCCTAAACCGATTTTAGAACCAGAGGAAATCGCGTATCCAGCTCCGGAAATTCGGAAACCACAAATTGTTGCGAAACCATTGAAAAAAAAAGAACACAGCAGCTCATTCTTAGACAAACTTCCACATAATCGTAAGAAACATCACAGCCGAATTGATATGTGTGACATGGTTTGCCCTGAATATTATCTTCCTGTATGCGGATTCGACGGTCAAAGTTACAAAAAGTTCTCAAATACGTGTTTCATGCAAATTGCCAATTGCAACCGAAAATCTCGTAAGCATTATTTATGATATTTTGAGTGATTTTGTGAATTAATTTTTGATTTTTCGTTTCAGCTTTTACACCAGCGAATTCTGAAAATTGCCTGTTCAGCACTGAAGCTTTTTTCAAATAAATATAAGCGATTAAAAATCTAAAATAAATTGAAAATATGGATTTTTTTTTGTGTATGGAATTTTCACCCTTAAATTTCAACTACATATTACATTTCACATATAATTTCACCCTTACATAGCCTATGTGATACTATCGAAGCTGGTTCCACATAACGAGAGATATATCATTTGGACTTAGATGAATGTCTATTAAACATTAAATGTATCCTGGACTAGTTGAATCGTGTCACATGTTGTACAGTCAAGATAGACCCATTTGACTTTCAAGGAATATTTCGCACGAAGATGATTTTTACTAATGTTCGAAAAAGAACATTAGTATTAAAATCACTTTGACCAAAAATTCATATTTATATATATATATATATATATATATATATATATATATCATCAAAAAATTTCAGTGAAAAAATCTCAGGAACGCACCATCCTATTGAATTGAAATTTTCAGGATACATTGCTGTATATGCAGAATAGTGCCAAGTCTCACAAAAAGTTGATAATCTTTAACACTTTGGTGCCGGCGGCCATTTTAGTGATATTTTAAATATACCTATTTTTCTGTCAAAAAAATAACTTTTGCAAAAATAAAGTTTATGTAATGAGTTCTGAACGTGTTCCAAATGTGAATATGATAATGTTTTTGAAATTTTCAACCCTATGTGAGCGCTAGGCGCCTAAAATGAGATTGAAAAAATTTGAAAACTTTTGAATTGTGATAACTTTTTATTAGATTATCAAATCATTGTGAAACTTACAGTACATATAAATGTTGCTAAGTTGCACACTTGCGTAGTTTTTCATGAACGTGCTGGCAACCCTGTAGCTTCGGCAGGCACTGAAAGGGAAAACATTCAAACCATCGAATCTCCTAAAATATGTCCGTTTCTTAGAATGAAAACCAACTTGTATACAAATCTTATGCTTTGTCTAAACAGTCAAGGAAACATTTTGGAGTTTTCATGTCGGACAAGAACGGCAACCCTTTCCCAATTTACCTATATTTTTAGCATCAAAAACTTCTGCTCACGGGAACTCACGAGCCAATTATCAGATGCAGTTGAAATTCACAGAATACATTGGAATCAAATAGGACCAAGTCTGATTGAAGCGATTTTGAATTGTGGGCAACTCTGTGCCAGTGGTGCCATCTTGAAAAATTACAAAGAAAAAAAACTGCTTTTTGCCCTATGAACTCTGATTCAGTTACCAGATTTTTATGAAATTGACTCAGTAGCTGAACCTTACTCTAAGCAGTGTTTGATATAAATTTGGTTGAAAAATTCGGTTGGTGCTGCCAGCTATGGTACTTTTTGAGTCTTTGGTTTTGAAAATTCGCTCGCGAAAATAAAGCTTTTTGCCCTATAGCTTCCAGTGCAGTAATGAAATCAATACGAATTTCATACATTTAATGGAACCTTTTATAGGCATTATTCAGGTCAAATTTGGTTGAAAAGCCACGATAGTGCTGCCAGCTATTGTTGGTTTTGTATTTATTTCCAATATCTTTCTTAAGCGACTTGATCGTAAAATTTTCATATGGTAATGAAAATTACCACTACAATAGTAGTAACAATATACAGCAAATATTAAGTTTTCGATTCTTTGAAAAATGTAACCCTAAATTTCTTTATACTCCTATAACTTCGAACGCAGTCATCAGATCGAGACGAAATTCGCAGGGTAGGTTAATTTCAACGTGAAGCAGATGTGATACTGGCAAAAGGTTGTCAGCACGAGTCGGTTGTGCTACTTTTGTATCAATAAATGCTAACTGTCAGTATTCATACCGGAAAAATTTACAATGAAAATAACAAACTAATGTTTCAATTCCCAAAGTTCTGCAAATTTTTCGGATCGCAGCCCCAAACACCAACTTCAGTTACAGTGCTGCAGGCACTGAGCATTTTCTTCATTGGTGTTATATGAGATGCTGCTTTCAAAATTTTGTGAAATAAGCAGCTGATGACGAATATAATTAACAAGTGTTTTGCTCTCATAAACTTTGAAATTCATGCCAGTGGTAATATCTGAAACCTTCTACCATATGAGTTATAATGCATTCTTGAGACCAAAGTAAAACGTGCCGTTTGAAACAGTTTGGCTGTAATAGGCAGCTCATGCGGTGGAATATGCACTCAAAATCTGCACGATTCTTCTACTGTTCTTCGAACATTATTGTTTCTAGCGGTTCAGGTTCAATCTCACAGCACTGTGTCTGAGAGGTCTCCATTGTCTTCTTAAAACAGTATGAAAACAATCACGGTATGAAAACAATCAAGTGTAGTAATAATTGCTTTTATTTTCAAATAGATTAAAGAATGAAAAACCAACGGCAGTGTGCATCATTCATTTTATGAGTACATTGCATCAATCATTCGGAGGCAGAAGATATAACGTCTACTCTTAAGCTTTAAGCACAAAGCTAAATATCAGGCCGACAAATATAAATAAAAAACTACGCCACTTCGTAATGCGAGAGTACCAAAATATTTTCTTTATTTGGAATAAACTCGGAGTTCCTTAATTCTATGAATCGTAAATAGAAATTCCGAAGTAATATTTTTGGATCTGATTTCAAAATAAATCCTCTTCACTTTCCGCATTTCCCATTTTTTTCTAGACGGTATGTTTGAACATCTGTTTCCATTGCAACATATGATAAATATTTGCGGTATGTTAAAAATATTTACTTCATAAGCAAATTTGCATTAAGGTCAATTCCAAGCGCATATAAAAGAAGATCAGATGCTTCTTGAGATCAATCTTTCGACTCATCATGAAAGCAATAGTAATCTTCTTAATTGGTAAGTGATTCATCTGAAATTATCTATGCTCTATAATAGTTATGAATCGTATTTATGTTCGCAGTGTGCTCTGTTGCAGCAAAACCGCCAGATTGTGCCAAACAACCAAAAAAATTGATTTGCGCAACAAATGGAAGAATCACAAAATATTTCCGAAACTCTTGTGCATTTGAAAGAGCTCGAAAGGAGAACCCCGGTGAGTGCATAATTTTAATGTTAATATTGTTTGAATATATATATGTTTGGTTCGTTTAACTGAATTTTACCAGAGTTTTGAATAATGTGATACAATTCAAGCCATAATATCAAGCGTACATCAATTTTTTTGGCATTACTATTTTCGCAAGAACTGAAATATGTATTAATTTAATGAAATGATCTCAAATAGCTTGGAGACGAACTTCTCCGGCTGCATGCGCTAATGGAGGCCCGAACCCTCCAGGATGTAGCAATGAATGTAACTTTCCCTGTACTAAACAGTATGATCCCGTTTGTGGGTACGATGGCAAAAACTACAAAACATACGGAAACGAATGCATCTTTAGGCAAGCAGATTGTAAAGCAGGTGGCGGTGAGTATTTCCTTGGTTAGGGTTCGCATACATGAGTGTGATGTTGTGATCAAATGAGTTGCAATATGTAGAAAGGTGTAACTACTCTATGAGTTTTTACTTATCGAATTGATTGGTGTATTAGAAATTAAAAGTTAATTGAAAAGATTTTTCACTATTTGCAAAATGGATACAAATAATCAGTAAAGATCATATAAAACGACGGTTCTGATGTTAATTGTTGTGTTTTTGGTACGAGGCTTTATATACTGATAAATTTCTTAAGATTAGACTTCATATTGAAAAATCTTATTGAATTTTTTCCGTTTTCAAGCATGTTATTAATTTTATTTTTCCTGTGAGTATGTTTTATTCTGACCTATTTCGAATTATTATTTATTTTCATGTTTTTTCTCTAAATAGCTCTGATTCTCGTTGACGATAAATGTTGCGACATTCAAACAGACCCGCATTTTGGATAATATTCTCTTCACAAGATCAAATATATGTACGGATTCTAGTGCTGGAAATAGAAGTGACTATACCATTGGGTTGAATTCGCTTATAATCGATCTAATGACTTGATTTTGTTAATATATTTGTACAAGATGAAACTTAGATAGTGTATTTATTTGTGCAAGTTTACATGAAAATATAAATTAAAAATCTTGAAATTCCACCTATTGATTACAGATACATATCATCACCAATCAAAACTAAAATTCTACCAATGATTGAATTTCACCGGTAAATTAGGATAGAAAAGCTTGTAGCAGAGCAACATCGTGAGGCTTGAGCGTATGGGTAAAAGTTGAAGCAGAATATTTTGTTTATTGATTAGTTATGGGTTTTTTTTTTACTGAATTTTCGAAGAAAATTCAGTATTAAACTCGTTTCGCCGAAAATTCATATTTTTTTATATATATAAAGATCAAATATATATATATATATATATATATATATATATATATATATATATATATATATATATATATAGTACCGTGTAAAACATTAGCAACGCATGGTGTGAGGTAATATAAAATGCAAAAAAATTGAAGAAATTCTTTATTTTCAGATTTTTTTCTCTTTATTTTTGTCAAGTACAGTAAGGTTAAATTAATAAAATCCAAAATAAATTGTTGTTACTACCCAAACTATAAATTTTTGAAAATTCAATATTCCATTCATTTTACGCACGTGCAAAACAATAGCAACGTTCAGTATTTTTTTAATATTTTAATATTTTGTGTAATCTCCATTATATTTAATGACTTCAGCGCAACGGTTCGACATAGATATAATTCATCTGTCAAGTATGTCAGGGGAAATACTTTACCATTCACTTTTAAGGACTTCCATTAACGACGCCTTATTACCAAATTTCCTTCCACTAACTTTTCTCTTCAAAATACCCCAGAGATTTTCAATAGGGTTCAAATCAGGCGATTGGGCCGGCCAAACCATGATTTGAGTCCCATTTAACTGGAACCATTCTTTTACCACCGTCGAAGTGTGTTTCGGATCGTTATCCTGTTGAAACACCCATGGAAGTGGCATTTCTTCCTCAGCGTATGGTAACATAATCGTCTCTAGATTATTTTTTATATTTGAAACGATCCATTATACCGTTAATTTCATAAAGAGGACCAACTCCACTAGCCGAAAGGCAACCCCACGCCATGACGCTGCCCGCTCCGTGTTTGACTGTAGGTATGTAATGAACAAAACGAATTTCATCGCAATTGAACAGGTTAAATTTGCTCTTATCACTAAACAGAATAGTTCTTTACTTCGCAATCGACCAATTAATGTGATCCAAAGCAAATTTTAATCTAAAAAATCGATGTCTCAAATAGCATAGGCCATGAAAAAAGCTGGTAAATTTACCTGTTTTTGGCATGTTTCTTTGTCAATCAATGCTTTTTTGCAGGACGATAGCCACGTTAATTACTCTGTATAGCTTGTCTTCGTACAGTTCTGGGATCAACTGTTGGATTCAAGGTCCTGATAATTTCCAGTGCGGGTGTGAATGGGTCATTCCTAACTATGGAAAGTATTTTCCGATCTTCCATCTATGTTGTTGCTCTCGGTCGACCACTTGTATGTATCGTCTCTGTGTGTGAAATTTCGCAAATATTCTACTTACGATTGATCTGTTAATGCCATATTTCTTTGCAACGCTGAATTGCGTATTTCCAGCCTGTCCTTCTTGAACTAGTTTTAATTTAAACTCAATACTATAATTCGTAGGTGCCATAATTGAAATAATTTGCAAAATCTATACCAAACTAAACTAATTTGGTTAATTATCACTGCAGACTACCATGTAAACTTGATAAATTTGAATCAACTTATAATTTCCGTTATTTTAGCAAAGTTGATACAAGCGTTGCTGTTGTTTTGCACGCGTGCAAAATGAAAGGAGTATAGTTTTGGTATAAATATAGTTTTGGTAGTAGAAAAAAATGTCTTTCGTTTTTATTTACTTAACCTCACTGTACTTGACAAGAATAAAGAAAACGAAAATCTGAAATTAAATAGTTTCTTCCATTTTTTTGCATTTTCATTATCTCACACCATGCGTTACTAATGTTTTGCACGGCACTGTATACAAAAAATTCAAATCATTGATAAATTTTAACCTTTGTGCATCATTTCAAGTTGAAATTTTCAATATTCCGGTTTGCACAAGAACGGCAACCCATCACCAAATTACCTCTATTTTCAGCACTCGAAACTTTTGTTCACGAGAACTGATGACCGGCTTATCCAATCATAATTAAATTCACAGGACATATTGGTATGAACTAGGATCAAGTCTGATAGAAGTGATTTTGAAATGTAGGCAACACTGTGGCAGTGGTACGGGAGACCGAGGTGGGTTGTGACAGAGGAGAGTTGTGACATACTAGATTTCTCGGAGCCTATGACAGCTAGAAAGCTAGCAACACTGCGCATTTATTGCTTTTTTGACGAGTTATTACATGTTATTTCGCGCAGGCCGGCACTGCAAGTGGTAGTGTCAATACGACATTGTTGTAAAAAAAAATGCCAAAAGTAAGTTTTTGGTCAATAATTCAGTGTTCTATTATTTTATATACGTATTGCTAGTGCTGTTGTGATATTTTTACTGATATGCAGTAACTATTCTACTTTCATACCTTGATATAGCTTTTCTGGTTTGCTTCATATTTGTTAGGTTATGAGCCATTATTCTGATCGACGCATGTTTTTTTGCTCCTAGGAGAGTTGTGACAGCTTGTCACAACTCTCCTAATTTGAAGCAAATCTATTTTCGGCAACATGCTTTGTGGTAGGGGTCTGCATGCTTTACCCACCTACTTTAATTTTTATATATTGTTTGAGAATGCCAAATAAATATACAAGAAAAAATAATAGACCTGTGTCTAGTATCGAAATATATGAATTAGTTTGTGAGGAGGTTACATAAGGTGGAAACAATCTTAAAAATAATATCAAAGATATATTAAGAAGAAAAAAGCTTAAGGGGCCAATGAAACGAAAAAACCACCATCTATTGGGTATGCTTTTCCAACTGTCTTCACCAAAGATGAAGAAAATATGCTATGCGAGTATTTGTTGACTTGTGTGTCTTCAGATTATGGCTTTACTACTAAAGAAACGAAAAGCTTGGCGTGCAGATTAGCACATAAGCATAATAAGAACTTTCCGATCTAAATTTATCACTAAGATTGGCTCAAGTATGGCTTGGGCAACGAGCTTCAATCAAACAAATGTGGCGATATTTTTCTCCAGTTATACATGTGTCTTTAACATACATAAATTTTCCGGAAAAAGATATTTAGCTAACTTTAGCTAACTTAACAGCTAACGGCTCAGAGTGGATGCAAGAGAATGATTTTCATACGTTTCTGGAACACTTCAAAAACCATGTCAGATCGTCAAAAGAACAAAAAGCTTTGTTATTACTAGAAAACCATTCGTCACACGTGGATTTAAAAAATATCGAGTTTTTCGGAGAAAATTGCATAATCTTACTCACGTTTCCTCCTTGCTGTAGTAACAAACTACAACCAATGGATCGTGCTATTTAAGGTCCTCTGAAAAAGGCTATTAATAATGCAAAAAAACTGCACTTGACGTAACGATCACGGCAAGGAACATCAGCGTTGGTTTTGCAGCTACAGGAACTTGGCCTGAACAATTTACTGATCGAGTTTGGACCGATCCAATGTCAGACCGCGAATTGACTGCAGATCAACAAGGGAGAACAGTTACTCCAAACATAATTGTTGATGCATAAGAACAGTTCTTCCAGTCTATACATACTGTTGAATGATGTTATCGGATCCGAAAACATAGATCCTGTTGCCTCTGCATTCAGGAACCGCAGCCCTCTATACGATAGCTTTGCACCAGTTACTTCCACATCTTAGCATCCATATAGCACGTAAACGCTGACTCCGTTGTCTCCAGATCTCTAATCTGTAATGCGCAGCCTCCAGAAATAGAACCTGTTGCCCCACATCCCAAGCTTATAATCCACCACCAACAAACTTGTAACCAATTGCGTCCACAACTAAATCTCTTAATCTACGCCATATTAAATCTAATTTATTTTCACCGGAAGTGCTCGGGCCACTGCCAAAAGGACCTCCAAGAAAAGGCAACCAACCAAATAGAAGTAAGATCAAATCCACTGTTCTTACTGACTCGCCCATCAAAAATAAGTTACCTCGAGCCCTGTCACAACTTACCTCGAACCCTGTCACAACTTACCTTGGTACTAGGAGAGTTGTGACATTGAGGATTACTTCATTTAATCTCAATTTTCTCATGGATCTTACTTTTTTTGTTTCTTTTTATATTTAATTTAAATAGTGTATTAAATTAGCTTTCTTCCATAGAAAAGCTCATAGACGTACCAGTAATATTAGATGACTTATGTTAGTTAACGTAAAAATTGTCACAACCCTCCTCGGTCTCCCCTACCATCTTCAAAAATAACTGAGAAAAAAAACTGCTTTTTGGCCTATAACTTCCGATTCAGCTGCCAAATTTCAACCAAATTCACACAATATTTGTATCTTACTTTAGACAACATTTGGTAGAAAATTTAGAATAGAGTTGCCAGCAATGGTGATTTTCGTCTCCAAAATCTTACAAATTTGCTAAGCAAAATAACGCTTTAATCCCTATAACTTCCGGTCCAGTCATGAAATCAAAACGAATTTCATGCATTCAATGGACCTTAATGTGAACAAAATGGCGTAGGAGTTTCGTAAGAAAATCATGAAATGCTGCCAACTATGACCATTTTTGTAATTTTCTGGAATCTCTTTATCAAGCGATTATGTCATTAGATTTGCAAATGGGAATGATCCTGCAATGAAAATTAACAACAAATATTAACGCTTTAAAAATTTTAAAAGTTTTGAGGGTGGTAGCCCTAAATTTTTTTCACCCATATAACTTCCAGCGCAGTGATTCAATCGAAACGAAATTCACTGGTTGGGTTCAACTTAACGTGAAGCAGATTTGGTATATATTTTGCTTTGCTGCTAACACAGGGTAACCAGCATTGGCCATTTTCGTAAATATTGCACCAACAGATGCTTCACATTACTTACTCAAATGCAAAGCATTTGCGATAAAAATAAGAAACCAATTTTTAAATTTTCCGAGTTTTGGACATTTTTTGGATGGCAGCCTCAAACAACGTTTAACCGCTAAAACTTTCGATGAAATCCTCCGATGAGAACGAAATTCAAAGGATAAGTTGATTTAAGTATGAGCTTGTTATGGTAAACTTATTGCTGCTTCGTTGGGAAAGTGTTGTCAGCACTGAACATTTTGATGATTTGTGTTACAGTTGAGTTTTGTTGCTTTGGATAAGGAATGGTTGATATGATTTTACAAAAAAGTTTATTACGTCTTTCCGCATTATCATTCAAAGACGATCATTCGAAAATTAGTTTTCTAGCAGTTCTGATGCGCTAGACCTTTTTTTTCTATTTTTTATCGATTGTGGTAGTGTATACTCGTTATTTTCTTCCTTTATTTTCATCTGTTTTGTGGTACCACAGCGAATATAGCAACCTATATCAATCTTAGCGAATGCACTGCTGTTTTGTGCTAGATCGTTTTTTTGCAGCATAGTTCTATTCTGTTCTGTATCGGAGCAAAACAAAGCACCTATTATTAGGGATACAGACCAGAATACAGCAAACACAACGATCTAGTACAAAAGAGCAGTGAGAAATTTTATGAAATTTTTTAAATTTCACAAAATTTCTCTCCAAAAACCCATAAAATGGTACATTTTCATTTTAAGATTAAGACATTCTAAAATGTCACCTTTAGTTTGATACCTAAACGCTTATATTTTTTTTCAAACCTATCAAGTAATTTCCGCAAATGTAACATAGTGACAGAAAGCAACAACTGAGCTTTTTAATTAACCTGATTTCAATGCAATAATTTCACTATTCTAACTCTTTAGCGTTACCCAGAGTTCACCACGTAGAGGCGAGTTAGAGAAGCACCCCAAAAAATTTACCTAAAAAAAAAACCATATATTTTTAAAAATTCTTTTGAAATAAATGTTCAAAGCGCCTTCCGTCTTCTTCAATGCACAATCCAATCCTACGAATGAAATTTTCTCAAACTCTAGCAAACAACCACCTGTTCGTATGAAACTCATCACAAGCGCTTTGAATTCAAATCCATAATTCTGCTCTCGTTTCGATATGTCTGTTATATACAGAATTTTCAAGTAGCCCCCCATAAGTAAAAATCAAGAGGAATTAAGTCAGGTGATCTTAGAGGCCAAGAAACAGGTCCTCTACGTTCAATTCATCTTTCTCTGAAATTGTAGTTTAAGTAATCCCACACAGCTCTAAAAAAAGAGTGGTGAAGCACCGTCATGCATAAACCACATATTGATTCTAATTGCCAATGGAATATTTTCTTCCAATAAATCTTCTAAGTCATTCCTTATAAATGTTAAATAATGTTCTCCATTTACGATCTCTATATCGTACGGTCCTAATGGAAAATTCTCAACTATTCCACACCAAACTTTTATTTCAAACCCTCTTTGGTGTCTTGTTTGTTAAATTCCATGGAGATTTGAACTGGCTAGTAGGAGGAGGGTAAGGCTTGAGTGAAAGACGACAGCATTGGATTTTGGACGCATAAAATACAACACGGTTCGCTGAGCCCCAAGCAATAATGTTTAATAGTTCCCTGTTTAGCGATGCGAAAATGCTTCCTAACCTACTGAGTTGAGATTTCTGCGAGAGTCGACCTCTGTGTCAAAAGAGTACGCAAATTCACGGTTGCTGTCATCTGCAAAACAATAAATCGGATTGAAAGTGGAGGAAATGAAGTCATTTTTAAATAAAAGGAAGAGAGTTGGTGAAAGAACAGTACCTTGCGGATCCCCGGCATTGGTGGTGTGGACACAGAATTTTAGTCCATCCAGAACAACTTGAAAGGAGCGATCTACGAGGAAACTTTCAATCCACTTGACGAAGACAAGGTGAAGACCAAATGCACGAAGCTTGGCTTATAGGGCATGGTGCCAGACAGTCCTTCGAGATATCAAGAGAAACGACCATTGCTTCATCAAAGTTATGAAGACACCGCACAGTGGTCTATTTCGCGAAAAAGGTGAACTTTATTCATGAGAACCACTAAATGTATGAAATTGAGTGTTTCTTGGGTATTCAAACATGGGAAATCCATTTCTGGGGCTGTATTGGCTCCAACTTTTAACAAAAAGTTTCCAGAAAGGGTCAAAATTTGGAAAATTTCACTTTGAGGAAAAACATTTTTCTTGTTAATAAACGAGTGTAACTTATCATTTTCATAGTATTTTTGCTGGCTGAATACGAAACCGCTGTCCAAATCCACCTATCGTGCCTCAATGTTGAGGAAAATATCATTTTTAGAATTGTTTCCTGCTGATGCCATTTTTATCAATATTGTGACGTGATAGCCAAATTTTGGATCACATTCGTGGCAGCAGGCAAAAATGCTGTGGAAATGATTATTCAAATTCGTTTGACACAAATGATGTCGGACAGTATTATTAATTTGATTTGCACCCCTACCCACAAAGTTTAATCGAAACAATTGTAATTATTTTGAATAATTTTTTTTATAATAATAAATCAACTAAACAAAAATGACATGCGGAATTCTATATACATATTTGAAGTAGTAAAAAAGGCCTATCTACAGCATATAGCAAAACACATATCGAATTTACAAATATTATCATTCACCCATGCATGGATATTTACAATTTTAGCAATTAATACCTGGCACGAAATGGTTTTGTACAGGTAAAAATATATTTTCGATAATGTTACTTTGCATATAATTTCAATACTAAGCATATACATGAATTATCATATGAACATATTTCATTGAACTGAATTCAGAAGCAAGTTGGGAAATTTGATGATACTAAAGTGCAGGTGAATGGGTAAATAAATGTATGAACAGCCAAACACTTGAAACTTTGCCAATAACATAAGAAGTAAGTGTAGGGTTTAGAAACTATTGTTTTATTTATGAAATTCAACGTTGTGTTTATCTCAATCTCACAAGCTTCAACCTGGTACAAATGCTTGCTATTGTGTGCTAGTGCAAATGATAAGAAAATACTGCAGAGCACGTGGACTGGCGCAATAAGCGCGCAAAATATTGTATTTTATGCAAGGTCGCTGAACTTTGAAAGGAGTTTACGAGCGTAGCCGCAGCTAGCCGCAGGCAAAGTAAGTTTGGATAGTTACTTTGGACTTTAATGAATACAACTAGACCTATTTCGTAACAACTTTTTGTGACCCTCTAAAATTAAAAGGGACTAGAAGTTTTAAACACCGAATTCCTATACTATCTGCAGTATGAACACGATGAAAGGGGGGGAGGCTAAATCATCAATGTCTTTCATAGCTTAATAACGCTGTATTACTCAAAGGTATTTTTATCTTCATATTCTTAATTTGAAAAATAGGTTAAAAGACAGATACAATTTTTGGCTGTTTTCAGCACCTGTGCTCTTACCCTTAAACTTATGAAACCCAATAACTACCTCAAATGATGGAGGCCATATAGGACAATATTACCCCCAAGTTTCAACTTCATACTTAAAAGTCCATAATTTGAATAAAGTTCACCTTTTTCGCGAAATAGACCACTGTGCACCGGTTCCATCTCTCAGTGAGAAATGTAAGTAAGTTCCCAGTGGAGCGCTCAGAATGGATACCATACCGGCGGTCGTTGATTAAATGGTTCAACTTAAGATATTTCATTAATTTTGACTTCACGAGTGATTCAAAAACCTTACACAGAACCGAAACGATTGCAATAGGTCGATAGAACGTGCGCAAGCTTCGATGTTAAAGGAAATACTCCGGTCGAATATGACAGGTAAAACAGTTTGCGCAGAGATTAAGCTAAGGCGGAGGCACAGCATTTTAGTACGAGGGTCAGTGAGATAGTAGAAACGGAGTGGACACGGACGGTATAGCTTTCCACCATTCGATCCTCTCGCGCATAAAGCATGTTAAAGCTGTTTTTCCCTCCATTTCTCCCTGAATGTCAAATTGGTGGGGAACTACTTGGATTTGACCAGATTTGACGTTTAGTGGACAAACAATTACTACCATCCCCTTCAATGTAAATATTATGGGCATGTCCACTCCATTTCTACTACCTCACTGACGAGGGGCGAAACACCATCAGGATAGGTAGATTTGGAAACGTCAAGTTTGGCAATGTTTTTCAATACCTCTCTTGTGCGGAAAAATAGAGGCCCTTGCTTGAAAGCTCACATTGAAAGGTTAGAAATACTCAGTGATGAAGGTGACAAGTAAGAGTTTGTAGCGAAAATCTCAGCAAAAAAATTAGCTTTATCCAGTGACTCAGTAAGTACGTTACCATCACGAAGAAGAAGTAGCACGGAGGAACTGGAAAAGTTATTCTTAACCCATTTAGCAAGTGACCAGAAGTTTTTGCTTCCATTCTGGCTTGCAAGGACCTTCTGTTTCATATTTTAGTCAAACTGGAATTTAACTCTTCTGATAGTGGTTGTACAGGTATTGCGAGTAGTTTTGTAATTTTTTTTTGATTCAGCAGACGGAGATAGCTTGTAAGTTCGGATTGTCGCCTCCTTATGCCTAGTACTATACTCTTCGCGAAACGAATTCAACGGTCAAATCCCATACAAAAGAGCTTTACTGACGAATTGAAAAGCTCTTTTTGTATGGGATTTGACCGTTGAATTCGTTTCGCGAAGAGTATAGTACTAGGCATTAGAGCGAATGGCATCTTAATATTCGTAACTAAACCATGAGGTGGTGGTTGGCTTAGTATTCTTGAAGGCATGCGGGATAATTCCATACCATATGATGTCTGTTATGGTGGAAGCTGTACACTCTACGTTCTTTGTTGCAAAGCAATCGGTCCAGTCGATTTCTCTGATGTATTTCCTAAACGCAGTCCAGTTAGTCTTCCAATAATGCCGGACCAGTCGTTTGGTAGAAAAGTGATTAGTTTTAATCAGAAAAGAAATGTTAAAGTGGGTCCATATTTGGATTGCACGAACGGCCTATATTTGGCATTTCTAATAAATTTGACCTTTGATTCATATTTTCAAGCTTAACAAAATAAGATAAAAAAAAAATCTCTAAAATTTTCAAACAAACCTTTTGTACCATTTATAAAATAAATATAATACTATTAGGAGTAGAATAAATATAATACCGTCGCTGTTTTCTGCAGTGGGCGATATGGCCCCAACGGCAAATGTAGACTGCGGAACCTTCATAGTATATAAGCATATTATTTATTGCATTATACTAAAAACCTTATAGAAGAAGCCTTATAGAAAATCATCCTGAAATGTGTTTAATGAGCTTATTGCACAATCTATGCAAACCAACTGATCCGAAAATGCGTTTCATTGTCGTTTCCTTGAACATATTTCAACACGATTGAAAATAATATTGTCTGAGCAGTGTTGTGAAGTTCCCGTGGCCATAATTCCCTCAAATATGCTCGTTTTTCCGTGAGAATTCCCATGATTTTTCCCATGGATAATGTGCGAGCTAGCGGCCACCGTTTTTTATTTATTTACCAAAATCGTGCTAATGCCAAGACTTATAAGAAGAAGAAAAAACCGCAGCTTTATATATTTAATATACATATATATTTTTCATGACACTGACAAAAAAACATATATTTATTTAATGAAAAAACCCATTTCATTATAACTAAATATAAAGTGCGTTGCATGAATGTATAAATCCTAAAAGTATGAGTCCTGTTACTGCCGCTTTACCCTTCGGAGGTGAAATTTCCCGGCCGGGGAACTTCAATCTAAATTCTACCAAATATTCCCGTAATATGAATAATGGGGTAGTATCTGCAACTACAAAAAATTTTTTGTGAGATGCCATTGAAACAAACACGTTATTGTTCAGTTTTTGGCTTAAACAGAAACTAATGTTGTACGCAAATGCTGTTAGGCTGGTGGACACTGTAGAAGAGGTCAGATTATCCTCGAAATATCAATATCTCTCAAGGAATTGAAATATATCTAGCTTCTAAAGGAAGAACATTAAATTTAATGTTTAGTCTTAATTCAATTTTTAGTGCCGTGATTTAAATTTGTTTTGGAAAGTCACTAATCCGATGGCTTGTGATGCGATTCTAGTTCATTTCATCCCAGGTTTTGACTGAAATGCAAGGATGCACAAGAAAATGCCAATTTTGCCTGGGTAGTTTAAATTGTTTCTCAAATATATTTGGTGAACATTTTACGAAAGAATTTTATTTCATTTATCAGTACATTGCATCAATCATTCAGAGATAGAAGATATGACATCTACTCTTAAGATTTTAGCGTAAACGTAAATATCAGGCCGATAAATATAAATAAAAAATTACGCCACTTCATAATGCGAAAATACCAAAATATATTCTTTAGTTTGAAATAATTTTGGAGTTTCTTAATTCTTTGAATCGTAAATAGAAATTCCGAAGCAATATTTTTGGATCTGATTTCAAAATAAATCCTCTTCACTTTCCGCATTTCCCATTTTTTTTCTAGACGGTATGTTTGAACATCTGTTTCAATTGCAACAGATGATAAATATTTACGGTATGTTAAAAATATTTACTTCATAAGCAAATTTGCATTAAGGCCAATTCCAAGCGCATATAAAAGAAGATCAGATGCTTCTTGAGATCAATCTTTCGACTCATCATGAAAGCAATAGTAATCTTCTTAATTGGTAAGTGATTCATCTGAAATTATCTATGCTCTATAATAGTTATGAATCGTATTTATGTTCGCAGTGTGCTCTGTAGCAGCAAAACCACCAGATTGTGCCAGACAACCAAAACAATTGATTTGTGCAACGAATGGAAGAATCACAAAATATTTCCGAAACTATTGTGCATTTGAAAAAGCTCGAAATGAGCACCCCGGTGAGTGTATAATTTTAATTTTAATATTGTCTGAATTGATATATGTTTGGTTCGTTTAACTGTATTTGACGAGAGTTTTGAATAATGTGATACGATTCAAACCATAATATCAAGTGTACATACATCTTTTGGCATTACTATCTTCCCTAGAGTCAAATATGTATTAATTTAATGAAATTATCTCAAATAGGTTGGAGACGAACTTTTCCGGCCGCATGCGATAATGGAGGCCCGAACCCTCCAGGATGTAGCGATGAATGTGACTTTGTCTGTACTTTACAGTATGATCCTGTTTGTGGGTACGATGGCAAAAACTACAAAACATACGGAAACGAATGCATCTTTAGGCTAGCAGATTGTCAAGCAGGTGGCGGTGAGTATTTCCTTGGTTAGGGTTCGCATACATGAGTGTGATGTTGTGGTCAAAAGAGTTGCAATATGTAGAAAGGTATAACTACTCTATGAGTTTTTAGTTATCGAATTGATTGGTGCATTAGAAATTAAAAGCTCATTGAAAAGATTTTTCGCTATTTGCAAAATGGATACAAATAATCAGTAAAGATCATATAAAACGACAATTTTGATGTTAATTGTTGTGTTTTTGGTACGAGGCTTTAACTGCTGCTAAAATTTCTTCAGATTAGACTTCATATTGAAAATTCATGTTGCATTTTTTCCGTTTTTAAGAATGTTATTAATTTTATTTTTCCTGAGAATATGCTTTATTCTAACCTATTTCGAATTATTATTTATTTTCATGATTTTTTCTCTAAATAGCTCTAATTCTCGTTGACGATAAATATTGCCACATTTAAACAGCCACGCATTTTGGATAATATTCTCTTTACACGAACAAATATATGTATGAATTCTAGTGGTGGAAATAGAAGTGACTATACCATTAAGTTGAATTCGCTTGTATTCGACCTAATGACTTGATTTTGTTAATATAAAGAATAGACGAAACTTAGATAGTGTATTTATTTGTGCAAGTTTACATAAAAATATAAATTAAAAATCTTGAAATTCCACCTATTGATTACAAATACATATCATAACCAGTCAAAACTAAAATTATACCAATGTTAGAATTTCACCGGTAAAATACAGATAGAAAAGCTTATAGTAGAACAACATCGTAAGGCTTGAGTGTATCGGTAAAAGTAGCAGCAGAATATTTAATTTATTGATTAAGTATGGGCTTTTTTTTCAAAACTAGATTCCGGTGGTGCGATATTTGATTGGTGAGTTGCGTGTTCTATGCGATTTGTTTTACCAAAGCTTTTACCGAATAGTAACAAATCAAGCTTTTGCTTACGGGAAAGTCAGTTAAACTGATTAGAGGTGGGTTTTAATGAAAATATGTTAGATTAGCGATTTTTCCAGCCCAGCTGGCACTGTTTGCCGAGCAGGGTGGTACATTCGAGGAGAATTTTAAGCTATTGTTTTTACTAATATTCGGAGAGTATTAGCATTAAAATCGGTTTCGCCAAAAATTCATATTTCCATGTATATATATATATATATATATATATATATATATGTATATATATATATATATATAAAAAAAAATAAAAATAAAAAAAATATATTTCAAACAAAATCAGTGACTATTTCTCGGGAACGCAGCATCCCATTGAGCTGAAACTTTCAGAATACATTGGTGTATCTGCAGAGTAGGTTCAGGTCTCACCAAATGTCAATTATCCTAAACCCTTTGGCGCCGGCGGCCATTTTAGTGATATTTTTGATATACCTATTATTCCGTCCACAAATGATTTTTGCAAAAATTCAGCGAAATGAATTTGGAATGTGCTTTAAATGTGAATCGGCTAATATTTTGGAATTTTTTAACCCCATGTGTGAACTACGTGCCTAAAAAAGATCGAGAAAATTTGAAAAATTTTGAATTGCGATTACTTTTGACTGAGTGAATCATTATGAAACTTTGAGAACCTATTGGTATTATTAAGTTGTAAATTTGTGTTGCTTTTAATGAGCATGTTGGCAACACTGTAGCTAGGGTAGGCGCTGAAAGTGAAAACCTTCAAATTATCGACTTTCCTGAAAACTTGTCAGTTTTGGTGCATTTTCTGCTTTGTTCACATGTACACATGTACGATGCAAGCCATTGTGATGTTCATGTGGGGAATAGAATAGTTAAAGTTACATTTTTTCGTGTGCAGTTTTCCCCAGATCGGTTTTTACTAATGTTCGAAGAATATTAGTATTAAACTCGTTTCGCCAAAAATTCATATTTCTTTATATATATATATATATATATATATATATATATATATATATATATATATATATATATATATATATATATATATATATATATATATATATATATATGTATATATATATATATAATATATAAATTTTATGCTTTATAAAAAATGCGTTGTAAAATTTCAAAGTAAAATATTTGAAATTTTACAACGGGCAACAATGGTAGCCCTTTTCCTATTAGCCTGTATTTTAAGCATCAAAAACTTCTGTTCACGAGAACGCACGACCCAATTATCACATACACTTGAAATTTACAAAATGTTTTGGTATTAAGCAGGACCAAGTCTGATAGAAGCGATTTAGAAATGCGGGCAACTCTGTGCCAGTGGTGCCATCTTGAAAAATTATAAAAAAAAAACTGCTTTTTGCCCTATGAATTCTGATCCAGTATCCAGATTTGCACGAAATTGACACAGTAGCTGAACCTTACGTTAAGCTAGAAATTTGATTGAAAAACTCGGCTGGTGCTTTCAGCTACGATAATTTTGGTGTCTATGGTTTTGAACATTTTTTTCAGGAAAATAAAGCTTTTTGCCCTATAACTTCCAGTGCAGTCATCAAATCCAAACGAAATTTATATGGCAAATAGATCTTTTTGTAGGCATTATTCAGAAGAAATCTGGTTAAAAACCCATGATACGGTTGCCAGCTATTGTTGGTTTTGTTTTTATTTGCAATATCTTTATGAAGCGATTCAATCGTAAAATTTTCAATTGGTAATGATCTTGTAGTGACAATAAGCAACAAATATTAAGTTTTCTAAATTTTGAAAACTTTTGCGACTGGTAGCCCCAAATTTCTTTGTATCCAACTTCCTATGCAGGGTAGGTTAATTTCAGCATGATGCAGGTGTGATACATTTTTGGCTTCGATGCTAGCGAAGGGATGGCAGCGCGAGGCGTTCTGGCTTTATTCGTATCAATAAATGCTTAAGGCGGCTTTAGATATGCGGTGTTTGTCAAACACCTCCTATTCGCCAAATACCGAACACCTAGTCAAGTAATTTGGCTTGGTGCTTGCGGCATGACAAGCACAGTGAATTAGACATTCGGGCATTGCCGAATGTTCGCCAAAACTGGAAGATGAACTAGCTGCGGGGATCCGACACAGTGCTCGTCTACTTTGATGTGAGTTGAAAGTTCGACAAACTACGGGAATAGTGAGCACCCGAATGTTTGTGCTTGGCCTAGGGCAAGCACTAGGCGAGCAACCCAACCACACATGCGAAGTTCGCCAAACTAAGTGCTCGGTTTTTGACAAACACCGCATATCTAAAGCCGCCTTTACATTAAGTATTCATATCGCGAACATTTACAATGAAAATAAGTTACCAATGTTTAAATCTTCTAAGTTCTAGAAAATGTTTGGTTGCAAACATCTTTCGTTTTTTTTACTCTAAACATCTTTCTATCCCTGTAACTTTCGACAAAATCATCGGATAAAATCGAAATCGATAGAGTTATTTGATTTAGACTTGAGGCAATTGTGGGAGACTTTTAGTTGCAGTGCTGGTAAAGTGTTGCAAGCACTAAACATTTTTTTCTTTATGTTATGCTATGTTGTTTTCAAAGTTTTGCAGTGTTTTGCTATCGTAAATCTTGAAATTTCCTCAATCCTTTCTACCATATGAGTTTAAATGCATTGTTAAGATCAAAGTGATTTTGCAATCGAAACATATTTGAGCACGTGTGGTAGAGTATGCATTTAAAATCTGCTCGATTTTTCTACTGCTCATTGAACATTAGTATTTTTAGCGGTTCAGGTTTTTTTATAACTTCCGCCATATAATCTGTACTCCATTCTTTTTGTTTTTTCTTTGATTTAGTGGATGCCATTTTGACAAAAAGAAAATTAAAATAATTTTTCAGTCGGCGGGTGTTCTTTGATTTTTTTTCTATGAAGATGTATAGCACAGCCTTGGCGGAAGGAAATTTAAGGAAAGGGAGAGAGGAAGGGTTGAGTTTGCAGGAGATAGCGATGCACGATTCACTTGAACAATTGTGGCTGTTGCATAATCGCATTGACCTTGATAAGAAAGAATTATGAAATTTGACGGTAAGACTGGCACTGATCGAAAGGGGATGAGAATGAGCGCGTTGGGAGGCTCGGGTGTTGCGCGTAGGAGGTTCTCTACAAGAGAACAGACTTGATATTTCATTAGAGCAAAGACCATAATAATAGCGATAAAGAAAGGCAACCCACATTACGTCGGTGCTCAAGGGATTCAATACGTGAGGTAATAGTTTCATCGCCAATAAGCTTGAAAGCTTTGCGTTGGACTTTGTCTAGTTCCGCTAAAGCACTGCGGCCTGTCCCAGCCCATATGTGGGAGATATACTCAAGTCTTGGTCTTACGAGAGTTTTATAGATGTGCGCTATGTCTGATGATGTAAAGTATATCCTGCCTCTTTGAAGGAATCCTAGGCATTTAATGGCATTTTTCGCAATTTGAAAAATGTGGCCGGTGCAGCTTAGTTCGCTGGAGTTGTTAAATCCTAATAGGTGTACCGAAATTGATTCAGAAATATCCACACCATGAACGGAAATAGTGTGGCAAGTGGGAGGAGGTTAAGGTTTGAGCGGAAGACGAGAGCATTGAGTTTTGGGCGCATTAAACACAACATGGTTCGCTGAGCTCCAAGCGATAAAGTTTAATAGGTATCTGTTTGGCGATGCAAACATGCGATCTCAACTAACAGAAGTGGCATTTCCACGAGAGTCGGCCACTCTGTCAAAAGAGTACGCGAAGTCAAGGGTGCTGTCATCGGCAAAACTATGAATTGGATTGAAAGTGGAGGAAAGGTGGTTATTTATAAATAATAGGAAGAGAGTTGGTGAAAGAACAGTACCTTGTAGAACCCCGGCATTGGTCGTGTGGACAAAGGATTTGATTCCATCCAGAACAACTTGAAAGGAACGATCTAGGAGGAAACTTTTAATCAACTTGACGAAGACGGGGTGAAGACCAAATGCACGAGGCTTGGCTAATAGGGCAGGGTGCTAAACTCTGGCAAGAAAAACGACCATTGCCTCACCAAAGCTATATGACAGGTAAAATAGTTTGCGCAGAGGTTTAGCTAAGGCGGAGGCGCAACACTTTAGTACGAGGGGCGAAATACCATCAAGACCGGCAGATTTGGAAACGTCAAGCTTGGCGAGGATATTCAATACCTATCTTGTGCTTAAAAATAGAGGCCCTTGCTTGAAAGCTCACATTGAAAGGTTAGAAATACTCAGTGATGAAGGTGACAAGTAAGAGTTTGTAGCGAAAATCTCAGCAAAAAAATTAGCTTTATCCAGTGACTCAGTAAGTATGTTACCACCATGAAGAAGAGGTGGCACGAAGGAACTGGAAAAGTTTTTCTTAATCATTTTAATAAGCGACCAGAAGCCTTTGCTTCCTTTCTGGCTTGCAAGGACCTTCTGTTAAATATTTTAGTCAAACTGGGATTTAACTCTTCTGATAGTGGTTGTACAGGTATTGCGAGTAGTTTTGTAAAGTTTTTTTGATTTCTCAGACGGAGATATCTTGTAAGTTTGTATTGCCGCCTCCTTAGAGTGAATGGAATCTTGATATTCGTAACTAAACCATGTGGTGATGGTTGGCTTAGTATTTTTGGAGGCATGCGGGATAATTCCATACCATATGATGTCTGTTACGGTGGAAGCTATACACTCTACGTTGTTTGTTGCAAAGTAATCGGTCCAGTCGATCTCTCTGATGTATTTTCTAAACGCAGTCCAGTCAGCCTTGCCATAATGCCAGACCAGTCGTTTGGTAGAAAACTGATTATCAGAGAGAAAATGTTAAAGTGGGTCCATATTTGGATTCCACGAACGGCCTATATTTGGCATTTCTAATAAATTTGAACTTGAATGCATATTTTTAAGCTAAACAAAATAAGACCAAAAAAAAAAATCTCTAAAATGTTCAAACAAACATTTATATTATAAAATAAATTTAATACTATTTGTAGTATAATAAATATAATACAGTCGCTGTCTTCTGCAGTGGGCGATATGGCCCCAACGGCAAATGCGGACTATATAAGCATATTATTTGTTGCATTATACTAAAAACCTTGTAGAAGTAACCTTATAGAAGATCATCATGAAATGTGTTCAATGAACTTATTGCACAATGCATACAAACCAACTGATCCGAAAATGCGTTTCATCGACGTTTCCTTGACAATATTTCAACACGATCGAAAATAATACTGTCTGAGAGCTCTCCATATTCTTTTTAACTGTACGTTAACCCCGTATGAAAACAATCGAGTGTAAAAATACATAATTGCTTTTATTTTCAAATAGATTAAAGAACCAAAAAACCAACGGAAGTGTGCATCATTTATTTTATGAGTACATTGCATCAATCATTCAGAGGCAGAAGATATTACGTATACTCTAAAGCTTTAAGCACAAAACTGAATATGTAGCCGGCAAATGTAAATAAAAAAATTACGACACTTCGTAATGCGAAAATAGCAAAATATATTCTTTATTTGGAATAATCTTGGAGTTTCTTAATTCTATGAATCGTAAATAGATTTTCCAAAGTAATATTTTTGGATCTGATTTCAAAATAAATCCTCTTCACTTTTCGCATTTCCCATTTTTTGTCTAGACGGTATGTTTGAACATCTGTTTCAATTGCAACATATGATAAATATTTACGGTATGTTAAAAATATTTACTTCATAAGCAAATTTGCATTAAGGCCAATTCCAAGCGCATATAAAAGAAGATCAGATGCTTCTTGAGATCAATCTTTCGACTCATCATGAAAGCAGTAGTAATCTTCTTAATTGGTAAGTGATTCATCTGAAATTATCTATGCTCTATAATAGTTATAAATCGCATTTATGTTCGCAGTGTGCTCTGTAGCAGCAAAACCGCCAGATTGTGCCAAACAACCAAAAAAATTGATTTGTGCAACGAATGGAAGAATCACAAAATATTTCCGAAACTCTTGTGCATTTGAAAAAGCTCGAAATGAGCACCCCGGTGAGTGTATAATTTTAATTTTAATATTGTCTGAATTGATATGTGTTTGGTTCGTTTAACTGAATTTTACGAGAGTTTTGAATAATGTGATACGATTCAAGCCATAATATCAAGTGCACATAAATTTTTTGGGCATTACTATTTTCTCAAGAGCTCAAATATGTATATTTAATGAAATTATCTCAAATAGCTTGGAGACGAACTTCTCCGGCTGCATGCGCTACTGGAGGCCCGAACCCTCCAGGATGTAGCGATAAATGTGACTTTGCCTGTACTGCACAGTATGATCCTGTTTGTGGGTACGATGGCAAAAACTACAAAATATACGGAAACGAATGCAACTTTAGGCAAGCAGATTGTAAAGCAGGTGGCTGTGAGTATTTTCTTGGTTAGGGTTCGCATACATGATTGCGATGTTATGGTCAAAAGGGTTGCAATATGTAGAAAGGTGTAACTACTGTATGAGTTTTTAATTATCGAATTGATTAGTGTTTTAGAAATCAAAAGCTCAAATTTTCACTATTTGCAAAATGGATACAAATAGTTAGTAAAGATCATATAAAACGATAATTCTGATGATAATTGTTGTGTTTTTGGTACTGCTAAATTTTTTTCTGATTAGACTATCATAAAACTCATATTGCATTTTTTCCTTTATTAACAATGCTATCAATTTCTTTTTTCCTGCGAATATGTTTTTTTATAAGCTTTTTCGAATTATTATTTATTTTCATGCTTCTTTCTCTAAATAGCTCTGATTCTCGTTGACAATAAATGCTGCAACATTCAAACAGACCCGCATTACGGATAATATTCTCTTCACATGAACAAATATATGTATGGATTCTAGTCGGGAAAATAGAAGTGACTATACCATTGGGTCGAATTCGCTCATAATCGATTTTGTTAATATAAAGAATATACTAAACTTAAATGAGTGTATTTATTTGTACAAACTTGCCTGTTGATTACAGATACATATCATCACCATTCAACACTTAAATTCGACTAACGTTTGAATTTCACCGGTAAATTAGGATAGAAAAGCTTGTAACAGAACAACATCGTGATGCTTGTGCGTATGGGTGAAAGTTGAAGCAAAATAATTTCTTGTTTTTTTTTCTAATGTGTATTTTTTTTCTCAGCTTGTAAAAAAATATTTTAATAAAAAAACCGATTTTTCCTTTCGAAGCTGGATATATTTAATTTTGTGACCAACATCGATATTTCGAGGGTAATCTGCCCTCTTCTTCAGTGTCTATCGGTCTAATCTTAATCTAATTTAAGTACGCTACTTATAGAGCTTACTTTTAAAGTATTGACTTCCACTAGTTACCAGCTAATTGTCTACTAATTACTTTACTCAAATACATTTCATTATCTATATTAATTAAATTTTCCTCCTCATTATCAAATGAATGTTCAAATTAACCTGAACAATGGCGGTGCACAGTTTCCTTGGTCTGTGTTTAATCTTCTATTCATTGGGGTTTTCCATATGTTCAGGCTTTCGTACGCATCCAGTTTTCGTACCTGTTGTACCTCCTTAATCACCTCCACGTTGTCCCATGTTATGTTGTGAGATCCTCCTCCAAGATGTGCTTCGCTACTGCTGATCGTACTTATGTTGTATTCCTTTTCCTCGCCGAAGTTGCTTCCCGTTTATGTTCACAAACTAACCGTTTCGCTTGACCGATGTATATTTTGTCGCATTCTGGGCAGGTAGTTTTATAAACTCCACATTTTTCCTTTTTATCCTTTTTGTCTTTCACGTGACATAGTATAGTACCAAATTTTTTAGCTTTACTGGTTAGAACTGCTTTAATATCAAAGTGTTCAAGAAGTTCCCGCACTTTTTTGAATATTGAAGAAAAAATAATTGGAACTCTTATGGTTGTTTTTTGTTTTTCCTGTATAAAAAGCGTCGTTAATAGATCACGCTGTATTCTACCCTATTTCTTTTTGATAATATTTTCAATTACTCTCTCGTCAAATCCATTTTTACTCGCCGTATTTTAGTATATTTAACTTCTGAGCTAAAACTTTCCTGATCCATGGGCACTGTTAATAGCCGGTGAGCCATCGAATTATAGGGCGCCATTTTTTGGGAATGCCAATGATCAGACGTGGCTGGTGTTGACCTCTGGGTGTGTGTGTGGGCTTTCGGTAGATATTAAATCTAAGAAGACCTTCTTTCCTTATGACCATCTCCTTATTTCCATTGAAAATTGGATGTCCTTATGTGCTTGGTTCAACTTCTCCAAAGTTTCTCCCAAAGTATCTTTTTTAGCAATAGCTAGAATGTCGTCTACATATCTAAACCAAACCCGAGGAAGCGAACCTTCTTCATAAAATTTCTTCACCAGTCTGTCCATAAATATGTCACTCATAAGTGGGGATAAAGGACATCCAATTTTCAATGGAAATCGAAAAGAATGAGAAACTACTCTTCTTGCTAGGACAGGCGCTGATAGTGAAAACCTTCAAATTATCGACTCTCCTGAAAACTAGTCACTTTTTCGAAAAAAAGCCACTCATATACAAATCTTATACTTTATATATTTAGCCAAAGCAAAACATTTGAAATTTTACAACGGGCAAGAACGGTAACCCTTTTCCAATTTACCTGTATTTTAAGCATCAACAATTTCTGTTCACGAGAATTTACGACCCAATTATCACATACAGTTGAAATTCACAGAATGTATTGGCATTAAGTAGGACCAAGTCTGATAGAAACGATTTGGGAATGCAGGCAACTCTGTGCCAGTGGTGCCATATTGAAAAATTATAAAGAAAAAAAAACTACTTTTTGCCTTATAAATTCTGATTCAGTTTCCAGATTTTTATGAAATTGACACAGTTGCTGAACCTTATTCTAAGCCGCCTTTGATAGAAATATGATTGAAAAATTCGGCTGGTTCTTTCAGTTACGATAATTTTGGTGCCTTGGGTTTTGAAAATTTGCTCAGGAAAATATATAACTTTTTGCCCTATAACTTCCAGTGCAGTCATCAAATCCAAACGAATTTCATATAATAAATAGATCTCTTAATAGGCATTACTCAGAAGGAATATTGCTAAAAAACCATGATAGGGTTGCCAGCTATTGTTGGTTTTGTATTTATTTGCAATATCTTTATTAAGCAATTTTATCGTAAAATTTTTAAACGGTAATGATCTTAGTGAGAATTATGATGGTGATGAGGATGACAATGAAAAACATTCAAGAACAAGTGCTTAGATATGACACTTGGCACAAAAGAATCGACTGGTTTGACGACAAATGCCAAGATTCCCTTGAAATGAAGAATTAGGTGTGCACGCCAAGACGTAGAGAGAACAATAAAAAAGTTTCCAAAGAGTAGTGAATAAGATCATTAGATGCAAGAAACGGAGGTATTATGACGAGCAATGGTAATATATTGACGAAAACTGAACGAGATAAATTATAAATCCTCCGGATTTCAACTGAATTAATCAAATGCGGCGGAAGCTGTGCAATCAAGGCCATCTAGAAACTGATCCAGAACATCTAACATCAAGAGCGAATACCCAATAAAAAATTCCATCAATCACTGGATCGTAGAAAAATATCTTGCGAGTGTAGAAAAATTCAGGAGCCTAGCGAAAATCTAAGAAATCTTGAAAAAAGCACGAGATTGTAGAACAAAATGATTGGAGCCTGGAAAAAATCAGTGTGGGCTACAAAAAATACTCGAAGGTTAGAAAAAAAATACTAGATCGTAGAAAAAATCATCGAAGCCTGAGGGAAATTAGGGCAGTCCAGAAAAAAACTTGGAATTTTCAAAAAAAAATCATAATAGCTTGAGAAAAATCGGGGCTCTCTTTTATTTTTCTACTGTTCAACTTTTTTCTTGAGCACGTGATAAGGAGTATACTTTCATATAAATCCAGCCATGTAGTAGCTTACGCAGATGGTGTTAACATTTTGTCACATTTCTGCACATCCACTAAAAAAATCTTGCTGAAACGTGACCAGCAAGCAAAAGAAGTAAGCTTGAAAATAAAATTGATGAAAGCGATAATACTGATGGAAACAAGAAAAGAGACCCCCAACAGACAAAATATCACCCTTGACAAAAATCATTTAAGAAATTTGGACGTATTTACATACTTAAGCATATGACAGACGGCACTTAAATGATCATTTACGACAAATTATCATTTAGACTGCGCTGTCTGTTTAGGCTCTTAGTCGTTATCGAAAATGAGCCTCCAGCTTTGGCTGATTCTCGGAAACTTGAGCCACGATATCCTTGTCCTTATGTTGTTTTCCCGAACTCTTGCCAAAGATCGATATGTTGTGGAGGACATATCGGGAATGCAGGTTTCTTCTCGAATATTTTTGTCTATCTATTTAACGGATAAAATGGGATTTTGGTGTTGAAGTAGTCCAGAACTCGAGGGAGATGCTAAAAACGATATTAAAGAATATATTTTTGGGGCCAAGGACGATTCCAAATCAGGAGTAGCCGAGCTGTTGCATGTCTGCATGGGTAACATGGTATCGTCATCGGTCGTAAGCCAACGATCAGTTTAGTCTGGCAGTAACCGTCATTGGACGCGGACGTCTGAAGCGCGATGCTAAATATAGGTTTGCTGTGTGAAAGTTTATAGAATAACTAATCAATAAAGTTTACTAATACTATTTGGACGAAGTGCTTTTATTTGGACCGTCAGCTCACCTCTCAACATCCGTATTTGACAATATCCACAAAGTCAAAAAAAAACTTTTTGGGGCTGCGGATTATATTCTCGCTGGTACTTTTAATGAACCGGTCATACGTTTGGTTGAACTTTTCATGGAAGGCCACCTAGTTGCATTTACGATGGCTAGAGTTTACATTATTTTTATTGGTTTGTAAAGTTTATTTCTGTGGTTTCTCAGACGTTTCAAAATGTGGTCTAGCCAAGACTTAGAAAGTTTATAATTTGTCATAATTTAAGGGACATATCTTTCGACCGCTTCAAGCATATTTTTGCTAAATGAGGTTACAGCATCGTCAAGAGATTGGAATGTGATAGTATTTGTCCAATCAACATTGTCAAGGAAATAGTGGTATCATAGCCAGTATTACGAACATCGTACACTATATAATTATTGTACGTTTGAAAAGCTTTAGAATCTACAGTGGATAGTTCAAGAGTAAGATTGAAATGGTGAAGACTATTAAAAAAAATAATTCCTGCATCACTAGTCTGGCTAACCACTATTTTATCATTAAAAAAATCAGAAAGTATCAACCAACAAATAGTGAACATCATTAGTGCAATTATGCTAACGAAAAGTTTTCTGAAATTCCTAAAAGTAGTAAACATGAGAGTGGTTCCGAAATTGCAAAGGGAAACCACTTTCCAACAAAATAAAAGGCTGATCAGATTTTGCCCTTAATTGATAAAATAACAAACCACATTATACTTTTTTCCCAAAAATTAAATAGAAATATCACTCCCGAGGAAAGATTTGTCTTCAGCACTTAACATTCCTCCATTTTAACATAAACTTTTCAACTGATATATGTAGCTATGTTGGATAAAGTCTGATATGCGGGGCTCTACTTTCAAATGCATGATTTGAAAGAATATGAATTGGCCTAAAAATTAACAGGATAAAAATTGACATGAAATTTGTTTTGAAATCTGAAAGCTAAGAACGTTTTTAAATTCCAAGAATCACAGATGGAACGCATTTCGATTTACAATTTGCTTTCATTTACTGCAGCTTTTTCTTCTTTGAAACTCCATGACTGTTAACTACAACCATCTTTTTGTAGTTCAGCTAAAGCTTTTAGTATAATAGAGGCTTAAAATTAAAAAAAAAATTAAGTTCTCTTTACGTTTAGGCTCTAATATAGTTTTGCATTGCAGCCTGTAATGTTATATAAAAATATTCATTGTTAAATTTCATATGTCTTTTGTTTCGTTTGTTTTCAAAATGAATAGACTAATTAAGCAAGAAAAGTAAATGATGTGATCTGTTTTTGAAGCTTGTTGTAGAAATAGCTGTATTTAATTTAAATATCTTTAGTTAAAATATTCGTTTAAGCAAATTTAAACAAATGTTTTATAAGTCAATTGAAGAAAAAAATCATGTTTTTAATATGTTAAGAAATATTTTTTACATGCAATTTTCTACCAAGGATTTGATATAAAAGGGGTGGTTTGGTTTCTTGCATGTTAGTCTTTATAGCTTCAATACAATGAAGATCATTTTGGTGTTGTTTGGTAAGTGAAAAATTATCAGATTTACGATTAGATCATGCAAAGATCAAACCTGTAATCCTCGTATCATTAATAATAATAAAATTAATAGCTTTAGTGTGTTTTGCTGGCTTTGCGATTGGTCAGACACCCTGTCCCACGGCATATATTTGTCTATCTAAGGGAGAATACACAACCATTTTTGACAACATGTGTGCTGTCGAAAGGGCTCGAAGAAATGGTAAGAATACAATTAATTTTACACATTCAAACAAACAAATGGGAAACATATGAGAGTATGAAGCTACCTTTCATATTTTCTGTTTAGCATTAAATAAATGTAAGATGATTAGTGTTGAAATCAAGGCACAAAACATACTTTATTTCTAAACTGTCTCTTAATTATCAGTTAAAATATAAATTTGTCAGGATATGTTGTATAAATTATTAGGGGCGACTCTCTTATAAAAAACCTGTTATTTTTTTTTATATCTAGGATGGTGTGTTGTGTCATTTGAAGTTTGCACGAGGAAAGTGTCACAATTGCTACGATCAATTTTTGGAGAAGTTTTTAACCCATCACCTCAATCTGCATAAACAGAGCCGAGACTGAAAAAAGAAATTTAAATATTTGAGAAAAACCGACAATAAACTATGGTTTTTGAATAAAATTGAAATAAATGTGATTTTCATCACTTTTGACTTTGTTATGATTTTTATTGCAACATTGTTGGCTTTAGGCTTCATATAGAGACACAACATTGATATTATCATTTTTTTTGTGAAGCAAGAAGTCAATAAAAATGCGAAAGATAGTAGCATTCCATGTAGCTAATTTTGAAGAAGAAATTATTATGAGCTCAACGATAAGGATAGATATTAGGCGTGTTTTTTTTCTCCTCTATCCAGCAGAGAATAGAGTATATGCATTGGAAACAACAACACTCCTGTACCAGTGAATTCACTAGTACAGGAATTATATTCCTCATTGGTAATTCACGTGCTGAACTGTAGAATGTGCTGATAGAAAAAAGAAAAGCTGTCTTTTTTGCTGTGAGGTGGCTTTGGGTTTTTTATGGTAATGTTGAATATTTTGGTAGTTAGGAAATAAGAAAAAGCCCTCATAACGTGTAGAAAGTTAAAGAGGTAATTTCCTGTTAGTTCTTTTTCGATTTTTCATCGATTGTGGTAGTGCATATTCGTTATTTTCTCCCTTTATTTTCAGCTGTTGTGTGCTACCACAGCAAATACAGCAGCTTATGACAGTCTTAGCGAATGCACTCCTGTTTCATACTAGATAGTTGCTTTTGCGGCATAGTTCTATTCTATTCTGTATCGGAGCAAAAAAACACGCCTATTAATGTAATTTGATATACGTACATTTCCTACAAAGGAAAAATTTATATATATATATATATATATATATATATATATATATATATATATATATATATATATATATATATATATATATATATATATATATATATATATATATATGAAATCAACTATTTCAACTTAATGTATAACAGTAATATGCATACTATCTAAAATACTTGAGTGTTATAAGTATATTGTAGGGTGAAATTAAATGTGAACAAATTTTCTCCGATATATTTAAAAGACAAAAACTCTAGCGCACCTGAACCGCTGAAAACACGAATGTTCGAAGAACAGTAGAAGAATCGGGCAGGTTTTGAGTGCATATTCCACCACATGAGCTGCTTATTACGGCCAAACTGTTTCAAACGATACGTTTTACTTTGGTCTCAAGAATGCATTATAACTCATATGGTGGAAAGGTTTCAGATATTACCACTGGCATGAATTTCAACGTTTATGAGAGCAAAACACGGGTTAATTATATTCGTTATCAGTTGCTTATTTCACATAATTTTGAAAGCAGCATCTCATATAACACCAATGAAGAAAATGCTCAGTGCCTGCAGCACTGTAACTGAAGTTGGTGTTTGGAGCTGCGATCCGAAAAGTTTGCAGAACTTTGGGAATTGAAACATTGGTTATTTATTTTCATTGTAAATGTTTCCGGTATGAATACTAACTGTAAGCATTTATTGATACAAAAGTAGCACAACCGACTCGTGCTGGCAACCTTTTGCCAGTATCAAAACCAAGAATATATCACATCTGCTTCACGTTGTTATATTACATTCGAAGTTATAGGAGTATAAAGAAACTTAGGGTTACCTGCAGCGAGTTTTTTCAAATAATCGAAAACTTAATATTTGCTGTATATTGTCACTACAATATCATTACCATTTGAAAATTCTATGATAAAATCGCTTAATAAAGATATTGCAATTAAACACAAAACCAACAATAGCTGGGAACCCTATCGTGGCTTTTCAACCAAATTTGGCCTGAACAATGTTTATAATAGGTTCCATTGACTGCACTGGAAGTTATAGGGCAAAAAGTTTTATTTTCCTGAGCGAATTTTCAAAACCAAAGACACAAAAATTACCATAGCTGGCAGCACCAATTGCATTTTTCATTCAAATTTCTACCAAACAGGGTTTAGAGTAAGGTTCAGCTACTGTGTCAATTTCATGAAAATCTGGGAACTTATTCACATTTCATAGGGCAAGAAGTAGTTTTTTTCTTTGTAATTTTTCAAGATGGCACCACTGGCACAGAGTTGCCCACAATTCAAAATCGCTTCTATCAGATGTGGTCCTACTTAATTCCAATGCATTCTGTAAATATCAGCTATATCTGATTACTGGTTCATGAGTTCCCGTAAAATATAGGTTAACTGGGAAAGGGTTACCGTTCCTGTCCGACATGAAATTTCCAAAGTTTTACTTTAAACGTGTAGATAAAGCATAAGATTTGTATACAGATTGGTTTTGTTGTAAGAAACGGACATTTTTTAGGATATTCGATGGTTTGAATGTTTTCACTTCCAAAATTATCATAGCTCCAACCGAATTTTTCGACCAAATTTCTACCAAACGTCGTTTAAAGTAAGGTTCAGTTCCTTTTTGACTTTTGTCAAAATCGAATGAATGAATAAGATTTTATAGGGGTAAAAACAGTTATCTGTTTTAGTGATTTTTTAAGATGGCACCACTGGCACAGCATCGCCTTCATTTCAAAATCACTTCTATCAGACCTGGTCCTATTTAAGACCAATACATTCTGTAAATTTCAATTAATTCTGCTCATCGGATCGTGAGTTTCCGTGAACAGAAGTTTTCGATGCTAAAAATATAGGTAAATTGGGCAAGGGCTACCAGGCGTGCCCGTTATACCATATCAAATTTTTTACTTTATCTATGTAAACAAAGCATAAGATTTACATATGAGTGACATTTTCAAGAGAGACGATGACTTGGAGGTTTTCACTTTCAGTGCCTGCCCTAGCTACAGGGTTGCCAACACGCTCATTAAAAGCTACAAAAATTTACAACTAAACAATACCAATGTGTCCTGAAAATTTTGTAATGATTGAATAGCTCTGTCAAAGGTTATCGCAATTTAAAACTTTCAAATTTTCCCGTTCTCTTTTTAGGCACCTAGCGCACACATGGGGTTAAAAAATTCCAAAAAATTATCTGATTCGCATTTAAAACACGTTAGAAATTTATTTCGTCAACTTTATTTTTGCAAAAATCATTTGCGTACAGAATAATAGGTATATTAAAAATATCACTTAAATGGCCACCGGCGCCAAAGAGTTAAAAATAATTAACATTTAGTGAGACTTGGACCTATTCTGCATATACACCAATGTATTCTGAAAGTTTCAGCTCAATCGGATAGCGCGTTCCCGAGAAATAGTAACTGAATTTTTCTGATGATGATATATATATATATATATATATATATATATATATATATATATATATATATATATATATATATATATGTAAATATGAATTTTTGGCCGAATCGATTTTAGTGTTAATGTTCTTCGAACATTAGTAAAAAAGAGGAGACATTTTTTTTATAAATTGTGCGTGCTATGTGTTATTTTTTAAATAGTGTGCACGAGACGTGTGCTGATTTACATAATTTTTGATAGTAATATGATTTTAATGAAATTATTTATTTATAGCGAAAGGGTTGAATGTTGTGCACAATATTCCCAGTCACTGTTGATGAACTGTCCTTTCACTAAAGGAAAAAAAAAAGAAATGTTGAGTTTAATTTCTATGTAAGATATCGCTTAATCGGAGTCGCGTATCTATTCTGGTAAAACATAAGAGTAGCAGAAGAAGCAACAGGTCCTCGTATAGCATTCGCTCCATTCAAGAGTGGTAGATATACATATATGTCGATGAAATTAAGAGCATTGATATATATATATATATATATATATATATATATATATATATATATATATATATTTATATATACATACATATATATATATATATATATATATATATATATATATATATATATATATATATATATTTGAAGTAAGATTTATATCGGGAAAGTAGTCGATCTGAAATAAAAAGCCGTGAAAAATAATATGCGCCAGAGATAATTTAAATTTAATATAAGCAGATAAAAAGATTGAAATACGTAAAAATGTAAAATCTTAGAACGAAAGCAACTTACCAAAACAATTAACTCAGTATGTGTGATAATTATTAGTAAAAGAAAGATTTTTATTTTCGCCAAGAATATTACTATAGTTTTTTTTTTGCTTACATCACATCGTCATAGACAGACAGAAATATATGTAATGATACGCGAATCGTAAAGAAAAAGAATCTAGTACATTAGGTTTTCAGTGGATGGCGAGACCCCCTAGCATCTGGGGTCTTCGCCCCGCCAACATCAGGGGCCTGAGGCTGTCTACCTCATCCTCGGGTCTGTCGAAAAGAGGCAGTTTTTCCAATGGCAAATTTTTGCGTTTTTTTTCGGTTCCCCTTTCAGCAGAATACTAGCAACGTGCTTCGTCACGCCTCGGCTGGATCTGGTTTACAGCCCATGCCTGAGAGCTACATCTTGTCCTTTAAGCATAGTACTGAGTTCGATTTCACGTGAAATTTTCATACAAAATTTCACGTGAAATTGGTTTCGGCGAAAATTTAGCTTGAAAATAAGCAAGTTTGGTACTGTGTTCTTAGCATGAAAAGTTGCTTTGAAGTTGCTTTCGCTTTGAAAACATAGATGGCACTGAAACATGTTGTCAATCATTTCACGCCAATTTAGTTTGTGCAGTTCATTCTTTCGAGCGAAAAAGTGACATTTAGTGTTTCAGTTTGAAAATTGAGCAGTGCAAATGACTTTCCAATAAGAAAATCGATCGAAAAGTGATATTCTTGACATTTTATCCGTCAAGAATGAGCAGTGTCTCTGCTTTTCTCCGGTGTCAAAATTTTCGCTCGAAAGAATGACCAGATAATGGAAACATGTCAAAATTTCACGTGAACTCGAACTCAGTACCAGCCTTTACCGACAAAAGCCCCTTTCCTTTTTTTGTTTATTTGTGGCTAGTATTTTGATGGATGAAATATACGTAGCGTTCCCTTTTGTTTTCTGGGAGCGATTCCGCCCCTTTCTTCTTAATCCACCCCAGCCGCGTAGAGCTAGACTACAAATTGCTCCACTTATGCGGACGATGGGCCTTCACGGTCATTTCTAGGGCACCCTGCTCCTTGAGCACTTCTCTTTTTTTTATTTGCCTCTGTTGATGGTTCGCCATCACCTTTTCCTGCTAGTCAGGCACTCTTTTGGACTTTGATTCAGTTGAGGCGCCTGTAAGCATATCTCTATTATTAAATCGCTACAAGTAACATAAAATCATAAAAGTTCTACATATGTGTCCGTCAAATGAGTTCCGAGCAAAAAACAAATTTTAGTCAATTTTTCATTTGAAAGCTTATACAGTAAAGCTAGGTAATGTGCAATGTTTGGTTTAATGTCTGACACGATTGTTAGAAATATGAAATAAAATCATTAAATTAGGACCAAATCATCAAGAAATATTTTTAAGGAAAACAAAAAGTGAGCTTTAATATCAAGATCTTATCATTGCGTCTGAAAAAATAATAAATTTAATCAAAACGCATCACATTGTTTCAAATTCACTTTAATAATAAGTACTTGATTATTTTTTTGTTCAATTGGCTCAATTTGTTAGAAAATTTTAAACACATAGTTTTTGGGTGGATTCGATTAAATTTTTGAGAAAATTATCAATATTCTTTTGTGTATCTCATCATAAGAAGTAGGATTTTATTCGTTTTGAGAAAGTAGATACAAATTAAGATTTATAATGGAAAGATTTTGATCGATCGGATTGTTGGCATCTTTAGGTTTCAACTGCAGAGATTTCCTCGGAAATGAGCGTAGACACTATCAACGAAGATGGGCCGTCTGCAAAAAAAAATATTGCGGTAATCAGGGTGTCTGGTAAGCTGAGCCTTGCTCAACGAATCGAACTCTAAATCAAGATTAGTAAGTGACATTCACAGCCTGTCTTCGACGAGCTAGCTAGTTTTGCATTGTTCCTTCAATACTTGTTAAAAAAAACACTTCTTTTAATTTTACAAACACTTTTATTTCCCGACTTAAAATTGGCAGAGTGATGACTACAATTGAACACGACTGAAACTGAACTCCCCGATAAGCTACACATACTCCACATTTATGGAAATAATTCTGCTGACCTAATGTCCGCAATTCTGTGAGAATCTGCCAGTCTTGCGTATTTGTCGCTTACCTATTGCAGGTGCTTGGTAACATCTTGCAACAGGGTATCATATTTTTGTAGTAATTCTAGTGTGGAAGTTTATGTAACTAGCTTGGACTCAAAAAGGCTTGAGCCAGACTTAACTTTCTCCAGGTCGAAAAGCTAACAAACTACTATAACACATTTACTTGAGTTTTCAAATAGTTCACAATGAATGCTCATTAATGCTGGCGAAAGCGCTTCTAAAATATCTAATAAAAATCACTACTAAAATAAATATTAGCATCTTAGCTTGATATCCCGTCTTGCTATCAATTTTTTTCAAATTTTCATCTTATTTCAGCCCTTTTATTCAGCACTTTTCTGCGAAACATAGATTTATGAGTTTCAACCCCCCAAAAATGTTTAGTACCACATTCGATCGATTTGTTGATTGTAATTTCAACAAAAATTTCACAAATTTATACCGTAAATAAATTCAATATCCAATGAACTGATCTCAATAAAATTGGCACATTGCCAAAGTTATTAACCACAAATGTTCACCGTTGGAAAAATGCGAGTCAGTTTCAGAGTTTCACCAACCACTTCATTCGGGTGATTTGTTGCAAATTTCCTTTTCGTTTTCCGAAACCAAGGCAACTCGTGAAAAAACCATTATCATTTAACGACTCCAAAGAATGTGAAAAGAATATAATTTATTACAGTGAAAACTCAAGCAACAGTATCTCTCCACAACAAGTATTTATTCTTGATGTACTTACATTCTCCTACAGCTTGCCTTGCAGACTTTCCGAATGCACTTTCGAGCAAGTACAATTAAGTGGAAATACAAAATCGGCAGACACAAATGGTGCAGACATCCAAGTTTTTCAAAACGTCCTTAGAAAAATGAAATTCTGAGGTGAAATTATGTTTTAAGTGAATACGTTGGAAAACTTTTCAATTCATATAGATTTGCCCGCTAGCAGTACTACAAAATTTCGTTTTAAATGTCGATGAAAGCAAATGCAAGTGAATCTACGAATTCAATTTTTTACCAAATGTTAAGATTTGTTTACAAATACTTTGCATTAAGTAGCCAAAAGAAAGACGAAAAATCACCGCGTTCCAGTGAAACTGAAAGTTTATAGAAAGTTTGATGGTAACAAACTTCTAGCAGCAAGCAAAATAGTCGAGAGAAAGCTGAGAAGCAAAACCAATGGCTATTGAGAAGATTTTTAAATTTCTTTTAAGTACTTTCGTTGGAAACAAAATAATATGATGGCTACTTATTTTCTATTTCTGCTTTTTGGAATCCACTTAGAGACTTGGAAGTCATAGGAACTTGATAAACTTTAAATTGTTGGATTCTGGGAATTGTTGCACTTATTGTTTGAATGTTTGAATTTCATTTGCATTAGTTTTCAGAACATGCTTTTTTATGTTGTGACTATGACAAGAGAGAATGCTGAGACTTGTAATAATATTGAGAACGTGAGAAAATCTCAATCACAGCTACAGGGCTATTCATTTCATGTTTGAATAAGTAAACTGAAAAAAACACACAAAATATTCGGAAAGTGATGGATTTTTTATTTCATTGTGAAGATTAATCCTTATTATTATACACACAAAGAAACACAGTATCGTTCAAATATTCTCCACAAGATTTTCTACAAGACTCAACTCTTTTGAGGTAATTTTCAATGGCTTTCCGGGACATTTCGGGCAATATATCGGCCATGACTTCAAGAATATTGGCTTTGAGTTCGTTCAAAGTTTGAAGATTGTTCGCATAAACACGATCTTTTGCATACCCAAACTAAAAGAAAACCACAGGCGTTAAATCGCAAATCTTGGCGGCCAATTCACATCAGCCAGTCGCAAAATTACACGTCCTGGAAATTTCTCTTGCGAAAAAGCTCGACTTGACTGTGTTACGTGACTTGTTACCCTATCCTGCTGAAACCACATATCGTCAAGATCATATAGTCTTCGATTTCCGTCCAAAAATAATCGATTAACATGCGGCCATAGAGCTCAGAATTGACGGCGATGGCTCATCCTTGATCGATCTCAAAATAATACGGCCCAATCATGTCTCCAGACTATAATGCGCCCTACACAGTAACTTTTTCCGGATGTAATGGCCTCTCTACGATCACTTATGGATTGTCTGAGCCCCATATTCTACAGTTCTGCTTATTAACGTATCCACAAAGCGAGAAATGGTCCCCATCACTGAAGAAATTTTTTTCTCGAAAAATCAGTATCAGCAGCTTGTTCCAACGTCCGATTCACGTATTTTTTGCGTCCATATTCTAAAATGGCAAACCTTCAACTAAACAAATAATACCGTGGTTGAAGTGTATTTTCAACAGATGTCAGTACGTAGGGTTTTACTTTTCAAAAACGAAATGAAAAACCCTTTAAATTAGTAGAAAATAAGATACATGATTTGCGAAAGCTAAAAAATCAAATCAGAAAACACTAGGGCACTTTTAAGAAATAACGTTTGCTTTTTTAATACAGCACTAAACTTCGGAAAATGAATCTTCAAGTTTTTGAAAAAAACGTAATGTATGCGGATTAGTATTTAAAAATTTTATAAATTATTTGAACAATATATTACATATCTTTTATGAATCATATCGTAATCAAGCGAGTCAGGAATAGGCCGGGTGTGGCTGAGCTATCTGCTGCCCACATTGTGGCAACGAGGGAGCTGACCAAGGCCATCACGAGAAGCAAACGTGTCAAATAGGAGGCTCTTTGTGAAGAGGTCAATTCAGACCACTGGACAGATGGCTACAAATTGGTCACTCGTAGACTTGTGCCGGCCGAGGCGCTTAAAGTCGTGGTGGAGAGCCAACCACGTCTATTGTTGGAGTTGTATAATTCATGTCTAGTTGCGGGGGTCTTCCCGTTGCGGTGAAAAGTAGCTCGACAGGTACTTGTAGACAAAAGGAAAAGTAACCTGGACAATCCATCAGCATACCACCCACTGTGCATACTGGGCATTGAGGGGAAGCTTCTCGATGGGTTGGTCAAGCCACGGCTGCTGTCAGCAGTGAGATCTGCTGGTGATCTTTCTTGCAGGCAGCACGGTTTCCGAAAAGGGAATTTAATAATCGATGCCATCTCAGCGGTTGTTAGGGCAGTAGCAGAAGCTTAGCAGGCAGGTCATGACACCTGACGTACAAAACGCCCTCAACTCAGCGAGGTGGACAGACAACCTTCTTGTCCTTTAGCAGAGGTTTCGTATCCATTGTCAATGGGTAGCTATGATGCGAGACTACCTCAAGAACCAATGATTACTCAATAATACCGCAGAAGGAGTCAAATTAGTTTGGTACAGTTATCAATCTTAGGGGACCTGTTCTTCGGAACGTCACATCGAGAACTCAAGGAACGGTACCTCGTTTGCTCAGAACTGGACAGAACTGTTCAATTTTGGTAACAAAGTAAGAATGAAAACAATAAAGAACGTTGGATGGCTAAGCTAATTGACCTAATAGAGTCTTGGTTAGTCATAGCCACATGAAGATAAAGGGCTACCCTGTGGTGTGGAAGTGCATGACCACAACTGGTTTTTGCTTCAAACTGGTTTTCACTTCTGCTATACAGTGGTAGACCTTCGTATGAGCGCACAAAATTTTTACTAATGTTCGAAGAACATTAGTATTAAAATCGATTCGGCCAAAAATTCATATTTCTATATATATATATATATATATATCATCAAAAAATTTCAGTGAGATAATCTCGGGAACGCGCCATCCGATTGAGCTGAAACTTTCAGGATACATTGGTGTATATGCAGAATAGGTCCAGGTCTCTTTAAAAGTCAGTTATTGTCAACCTTTTGGCACCGGCGGCCATTTAAGTGATATTTTTAATATACCTATTATTTCGTGCACAAATAATTTTCGCAAAAATAAAGTTAACGAAATAAATTTTTAACATGTTTTACATATGAATCGGATAATGCTTTGGAATTTTTTAACCCTATGTGTGCGCTGGGTGCCTAAAAAGAGGACGAGAAAATTTGAAAATTTTTAAATTTCGATAACTTTTGACAGAGCTATTCAATCATTACGAAATTTTCAGAACATATTGGTATTATTTAGTTGTAGATTTGTGTAGCTTCTGATGAGCGTGCTGGCAACCCTGTAGCTAGGGCAGGCACTGAAAGTGAAAACCTCCAAATCATCGTCTCTCTTGAAAAAATGCCGTTTCTTCAAAAAAAAAGCCACTCATATGTAAACCTTGTGCTTTGTTTACATAACCAAAAAAAAAAAAAGATATGGTATAACGGGCACGCCTGGTAACCCTTGCCCAATTTACCTATATTTTTAGCATCAAAAACTTCTGTTCACGGAAACTCACGATACGATGAGCAGAATTATTTGAAATTCACAGAATGTATTGGTCTTAAATAGGACCAGGTTTTATAGAAGTGATTTTGAAATGCGGGTGATTCTGTGCCAGTGGTGCCATCTTGAAAAACCACTAAAAAAGATAACTGTTTTTAGCCCAATAAATTCTGATTGAATCGTTCGATTTTGACGAAACTCACACAATTGCTGGACCTTACTTTAAGCCACGTTTGGTAGAAATTTGGTCGAAAAATTCGGTTGGAGCTGCCAGCTATGATAATTTTGGTGTCTTCATTTTGAAAAAAAAAATTTGGAAGTGAAAACATTCAAACCATCGAATATTCAAACAAATGTCCGTTTCTTACAATAAAACCAATCTGTATATAAATCTTATGTTTTATCTACACGTTCAAAATAAAACTTTGGAAATTTCATGTTTCATTCATGACAAGAACGGTAACCCTCTCCCAGTTAACCTATATTTTTAGCATCAAAAACTTCTGTTCACGGAAACTCACGAACCAATAATCAGATACAGCTAAAATTTACAGAATGCATTGGACTTAAGTAAGACTAGATTTGATAGAAGCGATTTTGAATTGTAGGCAACTCTGTTCCAGTGGTGCCATCTTGAAAAATTACAAAGAAAAAAAACTGCTTTTTGCCCTATGAAATGTGAATAAGTTACAAGATTTTCATGAAATTGACACAGTAGCTGAACCTTACTTTAAACTCTGTTTGATAGAAATTTGGTTGAAAAATTCGATTGGTGCTACCAGCTATGGTAATTTTTGTGTCTTTGGTTTTGAAAATTCGCTCAGGAAAATAAAACTTTTTGCACTATAACTTCCAGTGCAGTCATGAAATCAATACGAATTTCATACAATTACTGGAACCTATTATAAACATTATTCAAGCCAAATTTGGGTGAAAAGCCATGATAGGGTTGCCAGCTATTGTTGGTTTTGTGTTTGCTTGCAATATCTTTATTAAGCGGTTTTATCGTAGAATTTTCAATTGGTAATGATATTGTAGTGACAATAAACAGCAAATATTAAGCTTTCGATTATTTGAAAAAACTTGCTGCAGGTAACCCTAAATTTCTTTATACTCCTATAACTTCAAATGTTATATAACAACGTGAAGCAGATGTGATATATTCTTGGCTTTGATACTGGCGAAAGGTTGGCAGCACGAGTCGGTTGTGCTACTTTTGGATCAATAAATGCTTACAGTTAGTATTCATACCGGAAACATTTCCAATGAAAATAAATAACCGATGTTTCAATTCCCAAAGTTCTGCAAATTTTTCGAATCGCAGCCCCAAACTCCAACTTCAGTTACAGTTCTGCAGGCACTGAGCATTTTCTCCACTGATGTTATATGAGATGCTGCTTTCAAAATTATGTGAAATAAGCAACTGATAACGAATATAATTAACCCGTGTTTTGCTCTCATAAACGTAGAAATTCATGCCAGTGGTAATATCTGAAACCTTCTACCATATGAGTTATAATGCATTCTTGAGACCAAAGTAAAACATGGCATTTGAAACAATTTGGCCGTAATAAGCAGCGCATGTGGTGGAATATGCACTCAAAACCTGCACGATTCTTCTACTGTTCTTCGAACATTAGTGTTTCTAGCGGTTCAGGTGCGCTAGAGTTTTTTTCAAATTATGCTCCTAGCAACTGTAGCAGTTTGGACCTTGCAAATTGAATTTTTTTTCATCTGAAAAAATTACTTTGTCCCATTCTAATGTCCAAGCCATGTACCTTTTGGCGCATTGCATTCTTTTCTCTCTGTGAACGGCAGTTAATCGGAACTGTCTTTTGAGTTTTTCCATCGTACATCTGGCAAAGAGAGTAAAACACGCGCAATGTGAGAGAATTTGTTTTGCAGATAGCCGATAAGCCGTTGCCACATGCCGAATTCCGCTTTTGTCACGCAAGGATAATTTTGTATTGCCCTTTGTTGGTGCTTTCAAGCCATAGCCATTACCTTTTTTGAAGAAATTCCTGATTGCACATTCAAAGTGAGCTATTTTTCTAGTAATTTGTCTATTGGAGTAGTCTTCGTTTTTCAATAAATTGATAGCAAGTTGCTTCGCCTTATCTAAGCGCTTTCCAGAAATTATTGCTGCAAAAACAACGCTCATACTAAATACTATTGCAAAATATACTGTGCACAAACCTTTAATGAAAATTCTTCAATGTTATTTAGAAGAAAATTTGCAAAAAAAAAAACATTAAATTTCGCATTCAAAGCTCAATTAATCCTAGATGCGCTCATACGAATGTCACAGTTCATACTGAGCTCCATGTACATTATCGCTTTTTCTTTCACAATTGTACCGTTAGTTGCATCAGTTTTGCTGTCGGGTTTAACTCATCCATACATAGCGATTTCAAAAAAAAGAGACAAAATTTTTCTTTGAAATATTCTACAGTAGGGAGCACAATTTATGATACATTTTCAGATGCGCTCATACGAATGCCTACCACTGTATATGCAATTGTTTTCTGTTATACACATAGTTTTGACATCAAGGCACATATTTTCAATTGCTATGCTTATAGTCTTGGCGTACATCATTACAGCAAGATGTATAACACCAAATACTGAATAAGCTCGTGCAGTTTAGTGGACTACTGGTGTGGCTTAGCTTATATTCTTTTCTATCAATCCAATAGTTTGACGATATAAAAATTAGACTTGATTCAACTTCTGCCTTAGAGACGTGATTACTTCTTTTCGCTTAAAAGTAAAACAATATTATTATGTCGGAGGTGTTTTTCGTGCTGTAAGCTATAGTTCTCTTTCAGTAAATAACACAAGTAGACAAATACTTCATATTTTTTCATGCTCGTTTTTCGAAGAAAATTAAAAAAGTTAAAAAAAATTAATATAGTTTTTTTTTTAATAAAGTAAACTTTTTCCACTCTACTCTTCTCAAAAATTTATCTTCATCGGAAGTCCAAACTACTAGCTAGAACCACTTCGAGAAAAATTCAAGAACATTTTTTCATGCTTAATAGTCCCAGCAATTAAACACAAACACTTTATCACTTCATGCCGTGAATAACTCCAGCGTTTATTTTTCTTTCCTTGACTTTCATTGGCCTAGCATGAAGTTTCAAACTTTCTCAGCTCATTATCAGTTCTTGATGAGTTTAATATAAGTTTCCCGAGACGGAAGAAATTCAGGAATATTTCGAGAAAATAGTTTGAAATAGAGAACGTATCTTACTAAGTTAAGCAAGTCGGCCTTATGTACTCTTTAATAAAGAGAATTAATGAAGAGAAAGTTTATCTGGTTCTCACCGAAAAACGAATCACTTTAGTTATCTTCATTCATTCATAATCACTTTAGTTATCTTCATTAGCAAACTTTGAGAGTTTGTATTAAAACTCAAGTCGAAGAAAATGTTGAAGGAAAATTCCGCAGCTTTAAGTCAGTGAATTGAAAGATTTTGAATCAAACTAGGGTACGTTACAGTCAGTTAAAAGAATAATGTTCGAATAAATCTGCATGCGATGTATTTCAGAGAACTGGGGAAAGTATACGCATAGAAATTCAATAAAAGTTAATAAGGGATTAGGTGGGTTTCGAAGACTAAAAAAAAGATTATTTTTCTAATATTTTCCTTTTATATCAAATGAAATATTTAATTCAAAAATTTATTATATAAAAGATACATATCTAACAAGTACTTTGTGAAATTTTCATTCAAAATTTTTAAAAATTCAGCCACTGGGATCTCATTTCCCATGACACTACAGAAAAAAGTTACCTCTGCGTTGTTAGGATAACTCATGACAGATTCACGCGAAATAAAAAAATCATACATTTTCTGTTTGTATATATGTATAGCTCATGCTTGGATGAAGGAAAAATAAATAAACTAAAAATTACATTTTTGGCGCAGTTGTGAACAAAAAGCCCCATTTTTTGGTAAAATTTGCACCACGTATTGCCTTGTCATATTAGTTAAAATGAAGAAAAACTAAATTCCTTCATCCAAGCACTAGATAATATTATTCCAAAGAAGTGTGCTATATTGAAATAATAGTTGGATAATAGTTGGCCACAATAATAATTGGGCTGGAAATGATCTCGAAAAGAATAGAAGAGTATAGGATTTTCGTTTCACGTAGATTCAAAGGAAGTTCTGCTCTTAATTGGAAGTGTTTACATGGTTAAGTAAACAGACACAATTGCGGTGGTTTTGCCCGTTAAATAAGCTCCATATTTGAATATAATGCAATGAAATACCTTTAAGATGTAAATTCTGGCTCTATTCAGTGATCAAACGACTCTCTTTTATTAGTATAACTGCAATTATAGTAATTTTTCAATAGCGCCCAGTGTGGGCTAATTGAACGTGCAAACTCATTCTTTCTTAGTTTTATACATAAAATTCAACTGACTGTGTTGAATATTTTCACACAAGCTTTGAAAACAAAACTGCTCAATTAAAATCAAAGCGAAACTAAAGTAATTTGACTAGGTTTATTAAATAAAATAATTAATAATAAGATACACGCAAACCTACTAGCATTATGGTGGCATTATATCTTATGTAAAAGTAGGTATGCATTCTTCGTACAAATTAATTGAACAACATTTACGTTCACTGGCAGCACTAACAACGCTGATGGTAGACTAATTGATAGAGACCTCGGCAAATAGCGTGAACATAATTGGCGAACTAAAATCAAAAATTATACTGCATTAAGTGAGCTACGGTACTTTTTAAAGTGTGTAGCAAGCTGAAGTCATATCAATAGCTTTATTCGAGTATTCTCTCTTAATTAATCGGATCAAATACATATCGTGTCTATCTAATACATGTGTTCGTCCATAACTGCATATATCTTTCCTTGCGCACTAATGACTTCTATACCTTTTCATCTTTATAATTCTTACAAGAATAGTATGACTAACTCTCCTCATTTTAATCCTTTTCAAGCTTGCACTTATACAGGATTCAATTACTTCCTAGGACAATTGATATCACGAAAATGTACCAATTTCAATAGAGTAACGAATCAAAATGTTTCAACACAATATTGTCTGCATGTTGGTTTGCATGGTTTGTTTAATGCGTCTGCATGCATTTTCCACATGGTCTACATTATTCAAACGAATTTAGGATGCTTTGATTTTGTGTAGCACATGTGACCGGAAACGTGTAAGAATATGCCCGTGTTGCCTTTTCGAGGTAAAATATTAGTTTGAATTTGAATATACTTTTATTATAAATCAATTGTACATTCTTAACCTAACTTAAAGTTTAATTAACATAGGAAACTTAAAATCTAGCGGCTATACTATTTTGGCCTGCTGGCTCTTATTGGTTTATTTTTTTGACGTTAGTTTTCGGCATAAATGTTGTTCCTTACACACTAATGGTATTACCCAGCTTGTACATCAGCTGGGGTTACCCTGGGAATAATATGCTTAAACTCTACCGTACATTAATTAAAATATTAGTTTGAATCTAAGCTGTATTAATATTGAAAATGTGTTTTGGAATTCGTCCAAGACAATAAGATATTACTAGTGTTAGAAAATCATTAAAACACGTATATTCTTGAGTTTAGTCTTGAGAAAGCAAATGGAAAAAATCAGCTAAGAACAAATCGATGTTTTCCATAAAATTTGATTTTCTTGCAGATATAACATAGTTTTTAGACTGAATCAAACCATTCGAGATAATCGAGTTATGTTTTCCACATAAAAGAAATCAAAAAGTTTCAACCATGGCTACCCTTTGGTCACTAGTCATGTTTGGTACAGAGCTTCGATTGCGTAGTACGAGACACTATTGTCTTGGAATGTTCCAGGAGTCTAAATTCAATGCACATTCGTCTGAAATATGTAATTTAATAAATATGCACGTGACTTGTGAACTTGCTTGAAAGCAGTGAAATTGAATCTTGTACAATAAATGGTCCTGTATTATTATTTGAACGCGTCAGAGTAGTAGCTTCTTGCTCTTTTTGATAACACATATCACAAATTTTGAATATTTTATATATGTATTATATAAAACCAATTTGATATTGTCACACAAGCTGCGGTTGGAAAAATTGTAATAAATTGACTTCTATTAATTCTGAAAAATTAATAAATAAGTATCTTGTCTCATCTTACTCAATAGATTTAATCACGACTGTCTTTTGATCAGGTTATAGGCATATTTTTCACTTAAACTTAGTAGTCAATTTTTTATTCAAGAATATACATTCAGCCCAGATTGACAAACGCTCAACAGCTCAATTATAGTTAATAATGATTAATCCTACTGAATACGTAATTTTGTAGCACATGCAGCTTTTGTGAACGTCCTTGCAAGGCGATGGGATATAGTTCTTGTAAAAAAAACTGAAAATTGTTTAATGTATAATTGTCCAATGACAAAACAAATATCTGAAGAAAATCGGACCAATTCAGTGAATAATTGAATGGTTTCTAATACATTATGCATGATCATACAAATGTCTTTATACAACAGGGAGGTTATAAATTTTTAGATTGCTATATTATCATGACAAGTGCAAAAGAGATTAATAAAAATAAGTATTACTATACATGTTGAAACTCTATGGTATTTTAAAGATAAACGTTGATCTTACTAAACGAAATTAGGAGGAGATAGTCTAAGAACCCTTGTGAATTCTAAAAACTCTAGCGCACCTGAACCGCTAGAAACACTAATGTTCGAAGAACAGTAGAAGAATCGAGCAGGTTTTGAGTGCATATTCCACCACATGTGCTGCTTATTACGGCCAAACTGTTTCAAATGCCACGTGTTACTTTCGTCTCAAGAATGCATTATAACTCATATGGTGGAAGGTTTCAGATATTACCACTGGCATGAATTTCAACGTTTATGAGAGCAAAACAAGGGTTAATTATATTCGTTATCAGTTGCTTATTTCACATAATTTTGAAAGCAGCATCTCATATAACATCAATGAAGAAAATGCTCAGTGCCTGCAGCACTGTAACTGAAGTTGGTGTTTGGGGCTGCGATCCGAAAAATTTGCAGAACTTTGCGAATTGTAACATCGGTTATTTATTTTCATTGTAAATGTTTCCGGTATGTATACTAACTGTAAGCATTTATTGATACAAAAGTAGCACAACCGACTCGTGCTGGCAACCTTTCGCCAGTATCAAAGCCAAAAATATATCAAATCTGCTTCACGTTGTTTAATTACATTCGAAGTTATAGGAGTATAAAGAAATTTAAAGTTACCTGCAGCGAGTTTTTTCAAATGATCGAAGGCTTAATATTTGCTGTTTATTGTCACTACAATATCATTACCATTTGAAAATTCTACGATAAAACCGCTCAATAAAGATATTGCAATTAAACACAAAACCAACAATAGCTGGCAACCCTATTGTGGCTTTTCAACCAAATTTGGCCTGAATAATGTTTATGACAGGTTTCATTAATTGTATGAAATTCGTATTGATTTCATGACTGCACTGGAAGTTATAGTGCAAAATGTTTCATTTTCCTGAGCGAATTTTCAAAACCAAAGACACAAAAATTACCATAGCTGGCAGCACCAATCAAATTTTTCAACCAAATTTCCACCAAACAGAGATTAGAGTTAGGTTTAGCTACTGTGCCAATTTCATGAAAATCTGGTAACTTATTCACATTTCATAGGGCAAGAAGCAGTTTTTTTTCTTTGTAATTTTTCAAGATGGCACCACTGGCACAGACTTGCGCACAATTCAAAATCGCTTCTATCAAATCTGGTCTTACTTAAGTCCAATGCATTCTGCAAATTTTAGCTGTATCTGATTATTGGTTCGTGAGTTTCCGTGAATAGAAGTTTTTGATGCTAAAAATATAGGTTAACTGGGAGAGGGTTACCGTTCTTGTCCGACATGAAATTTCCAAAGTTTTATTTTGAACGTGTAGATATAACATAAGATTTATATACAGATTGATTTTATTGTAAGAAACGGACATTTTTTTGAATATTCGATGGTTTGAATGTTTTCACTTCCAAATTTTTTTTTTCAAAATGAAGACACCAAAATTATCATAGCTGGCAGCTCCAACCGAATTTTTCGACCAAATTTCTACCAAACGTGGCTTAAAGTAAGGTCCAGCAATTGTGTGAGTTTCGTCAAAATCGAACGATTCAATCAGAATTTATAGGGCTAAAAACAGTTATCTTTTTTAGTGGTTTTTCAAGATGGCACCACTGGCACAGAATCGCCCGCATTTCAAAATTACTTCTATCAGACCTGGTCCTATTTAAGACCAATACATTCTGCAAATTTCAATTAATTCTGCTCATCGGATCGTGAGTTTCCGTGAACAGAAGTTTTTGATGCTAAAAATATAGGTAAATTGGGCAAGGGTTACCAGGCGTGCCCGTTATACCATATCTTTTTTTTTTTTTTGGTTATGTAAACAAAGCACAAGATTTATATATGAGTGGCTTTTTTTTGAAGAAACGGCATTTTTTCAAGAGAAACGATGATTTGGAGGTTTTCACTTTCGTTGCCTGCCCTAGCTACAGGGTTGCCAGCACGCTAATTTAAAGCTACACAAATCTACAACTAAATAATGTTAATATGTCCTGAAAATTTCGTAATGATTGAATAGCTCTGTCAAAAGTTATCGAAATTTAAAAATTTTTAAATTTTCCCGTCCTCTTTTTAGGCACCCAGCGCACACATAGGGTTAAAAAATTCCAATGCATTATCCGATTCATATGTAAAACACGTTCGAAATTTATTTCGTTAACTTTATTTTTGCGAAAATTATTTGTGCACGAAATAATAGGTATATTAAAAATATCACTTAAATGGCCGCCGGCGCCAAAAGGTTAACAATAACTGACATTTAAAGAGACGTGGACCTATTCTGCATATACACCATTGTATCCTGAAAGTTTCAGCTCAATCGGATGGCGCGTTCCCGAGATTATCTCACTGAAATTTTTTGATGATATATATATATATATATATAAAGAAATATGAATTTTTGGCCGAATCGATTTTAATACTAATGTTCTTCGAACATTAGTAAAAAGAAAAAAAAAATCTTTCATTTTGCATGGGGAAATGACGCTATATGAAATGACGCATACTACTGTAAGGAATTCGAAGTCAAAATATTGACATATGAGTGAATTTGGGTGGTACTTATTCAACCACATCAATTAGATAACTTATCTATAATGATGTCTTCATTCAATTCAAATATTTTCTACTAAAGGCTTCTGTTGCTGATGAATTGAAGATGTTATTTTTCTGCAAATTAATTTTTTTTTCACCCGGTAAGCAAAACACATCTGGGGGGCTCTTTTAAAGGCAAGCCAATGTTCGTTTTAGAGAAACCATTTCCTTTCCTATAATAATCATGGTAGCTTAAATAATAACAGTCCATTTTATTTTGAGCTATCTCTATGTTCAAAGCTTTTCCAGCTCCATATATTTAACAAAACCCTCTGCTCGGGACCACGATAAGAGGCCAAGATTTTTCATGTTTGTAAAAGTAAAGTGGCTCTGTGCTTTTTTACTTTTGACAGAACTTGGATGGAAATGATGAAAATTCATTGTGAACTTATGCTGATAAATCCTGCATAACAGTAAAACTTAAGGTACCAGAACGTGACGCAGTACCTTAAGTTGCATGATTAAATTGTTACTCACTTTATTCAGTAAAAATGTTTAACAAAGGTGTGTGCTTCAAAGACCTGGATGCTAGGAAAGTTTCTCTAGCTGATAAAATCTATTTATCCAAAAATATAATACGACTTTTTGCAAGCTTTCTTACCAACCTACAAAACTGCCAGTGTTAAACTAAAAAAATTCTCTCAAAAACACGTGTTACATTAGAAGTTTTACAAGGTTCTATCATTGAACCAATTCTGTACACGATATTAACCTCTCGCTTTCACACTTCAGAGATTAAATCCTAAGTCAAACACTTTCAGTACCAATCATCCTCAATCTATGAACTGGTTAAAGAAGCGAAGAATCTGCACATAAGAACTAAATCTTTACTTTGGCCAATGAGGCTTCAATTATTTAGCAATCTTTCCAGGCATCGGAGATACTAAAAAAATTGCATTTGATCTAGAAACTGTCTAGGTCAGCACTTCGAAAATTGGCCTTAGTTCGGTACTTCAAAATAAATGTTTGATTAGTTTACTTAATCGCTGTATAGAAATAAAGAAGAAATTTTAGTGATAATATCAAAATAATGACTTTTGCTTAAGAGTGGGCATAAACAGGTACCAAAATTTGAAGAGGATTAGTACGTATGCTTAATTACTAGTAAAATATGTGGACCTGCTATTAATTGGGTATTTTTTTTATTAGCGCCAGGTTTTATCTGTAGTATAATAAAAGGACAATTGGAAACATAAATTTATTTATTCAGCTTGGGCTAGTTGAAATGAAAGCACCAAATTTAGCGAAAGACCTTGATTTTAACGACCATTCGTCAAAACCCGAAAAACTTTGAAAATCGAACTGATATAATTTTTTGCGATAATAATGGTAAATAATCGAATTCAAAAGCGTAAATAAATCCAACATTTGCATCAATTGAGCTACTGCCGCAGCGACATATGCAAAACATCGATGGGCCATAAGAAAACCGTGAAAAAATTGTGCAACGTCCAGGAAAGAAACGTGGGCGATAAGAAGTGGTCGACCGTTGGTACTTTCTAAAGAATCAAAAATAAAGATTCGAGCATTGGCTGAAAATAAACCAGGAGTGGGAACGCGAACGGTGACAAAACGGCTTAACAATTCCCCGGAGACCGCCAAAAAAGTTCGAACCATTCAGCGATACACTAACTGGAGCGACAAGCCTATGGACAACGCATCGAACATTTACTTTTCAACAAGAATATTCGAGACCGAAAACTTTGGAATTACTGATGATAATGCCCCTGGTCGAACCTGGCGTGCAAACATCCTTTTTACGGACGAACTTTGGATTCAAATGCATCCAATACCTACTCGACAGAAAAGGACAGTGAGAACCAGCGATCCCGCAAATATTCCCGTAACACAGATGCCAAAATTCGACTTCAAAGTCATGGTAGCTTGCGGAGTGGGCAGTCGTGGAATAGCCAATTTCAGGAGTGCCTGTTAATGAAGAGTATTACAGGGAAAGTATTTTTGATGCATGATGGAGCCAAGGCGCATACAGCTTTGAAAACTTAAGAGTCGATTTATGAGCACTTTTTTTAAGATGTGTGGATTGCTTAGCCTGGCCATTATCCAGATTTAAACGCAATTGAAAAAGTGCGGGCCAGATTAAAGGAGAGTGTCTTTAGAGATCTGAGACCAAAAAAATAGGCAGCAGCTGTTTCGACGTATACAAGTTTCAGAAAGCGAATTTTACACTGTATAGAAAACAAAGGAGAACATATTGTGTGTGTACTTTAAAATGAAATAATCATATTAAACCAAACTCTTTTTATTAAAATTTTATACAAGAAATACTAAGGGCAGAAGCTTTTGCCCCACTCTATAGATTAAGATTTAGATGCAATCAATAAGCTAATAAAATTTATAAGAAGAACAAAAACAAAAGACAAGGAAAGAATAAGAGCCAGCAGTTCGGAGTTGTAGTTTGCTAGTATTTAAATATTTATCGTAAATTGAACTTTGAGCTACGCTAAGAATATGTAATTAAAAAAATAAAAAAACATTTGAAAGTTTATTATTATTTAAATGGGACTCCTAACGAGCGACACCTGTAGGATGTGTCAAGAACTGGTGGTCTCAGAAACAATCCAGCATCTTCTGTGCCCCAGCACTGGGGAAAACCAGACTTCGACATTTTGGTGAGCCGTGGCTGGTAGATCTCTCGCACGCGGCAGAGCAAAAGCTGAAGGACATCCTTCAGTTTGTGAAAAAGTCCGGGGCCGTTGATGGCCGTTTGGACTAAACTTTCTTTCTCGAGGTCCATTTATCACTATGGACCAGTAGGTCTATGTGTGGCCTTGTGGCAGCCAGTACAACCTTATCAATATTTAGAACAAAAAACGTTTGGGTTTTTTTTTGTAGTAATCGTAAAATTTAGATAAAAAATGCAAATTATATACTCATCTTTCCATATGTACATAATAAATCTGTCGCGACTACCTGTCTTCTTCATTAGCATTGTTGTTCATTTAGTGGGAATCCGTAAGGCCAATCAGGTCCTCCATTCTATTTGAAGTACCGTATGCTCGTGCTGACACTTTCTTCTACTCTCCCGTTTTGCGACTCTTACGCACTCACAATAGTCTTCAACTTGGTTCTCTTCAACAATCTATTGCCTTTTTCAAAAATATGGTTCTTAGTAAAATTTTTGATTCTAATTAATTAATTTTATTTTCTATTCTTGTTTATAATGGATTCTTTCTTTTCTTTTTTGCTCTACTTAATTTTACATTATTATTTAATACTTTAAGAATTTTTTGTACATTTTTAATTTTTATATATATTTATATATATGCTTGCTCTTCGGTTCTTAATTGGATTTTGGTTCTTTCTTGTTTTTGTTTTGTTTCTATAGAATTTTATTTTCTATTTTATTTAATTGATTCTTTCTTTTTTTTGTTCTACATAATTTCACTTTATTTAATTTACCCCTTTAATTATTTTTTATACACTTATATTTATATTTACTCATTTACTTTTTAATATTTTCTCATTGTATCCTATTTATTATTGGGCTGATTTCTTGTTGAATTGATTATTCGTGTTTGTAATGGATATTTTTTTTCTTCTTTGTTTTAGTTAATTTTAGTTTATTTTATTCTAACTTAAGTTATTTTATGTATTTATATTTATATATTCTTATTTATTTCATGTTATTTTATTTTGTTCATTGTATCCAATCTGTTATTGGGCAGTTTGTCTGTTGTATTGAATACGCACCAAATAAATAAATAAAATAAATAAATAAATGACATAAGACCAATTTAAGCATTCAATACATCCACTATGAACGGAAAAATGCATTATCGTGTTGAATGTTTTTTTAAATATAACGTCTAGATATGTAAGGCTGAGCAAGGTTAAAATAGAAAGATAGTTTACTGTCTAAAAGTGTAGTTAAATTTCATTTTCTTTGTTCTCAATTGCTTTGAATTTGGGACAATTTAAAAAACGTTTACCTTATTTATGAAATACTTTACTCGATGCACAGCAAGATCATAATCGAGAAACCTGATAGCTTTAGTTAACTTCCAGGTGATACTACCAGGTGTTTGCGTGATCTGAAAAGATTCGTAAATTTTTTGTGGTTATGAAAGAGTGAGAAAATATGCAAGCATCTAGCAATGCAGCAACTGTGGTGCGAATTACACAGCCAGTGATAGAAGCTGTATCAAGTGTGCAGAATCTCCAAAAGGACGCAATTCAAGATAAAAGGACGCAATTTGTGTGTGTGTAGAACAGTCTTGTAATAAATATTATAAAGCAATTGCATGTGACTGTGACCAAACCTTTCGATTTCGGTTCATTTGAAAACATATAGCTGACATTTTAGAACAACCAATTCAAATAATCAATCCTAGCTTAAGCCTATAAAATGGCGTCGATTTTGCAGTCCAAAGACGAGTTACATTTTAGGTATAACGTATATATAAATCCAATTCTTAGAAATACTTGTTGCTTAAGAACTGAAAATTAAAATGATCAACAAAGATACAACAATCAATTTAAGAAAATCAAAACCTTAAACTGCATCTCATAAATGGAGTCTAACTAGAATTTTACAAAAATTCTGTCTCGGCAATTGGAATTAATAAATTATAAGCAATAAACTGAAATTATGAATTTAACGATATAATTTATGGCTCGAATTTGTAAAATTTTCGTAAGGTAACAAACTATTTTTAGGAAATACTTATTTATAGAAATACAACAAAGCATACACATAGTTGGGTCATAAGCGTCTCATCTTATTTTATTTCTTGCTAATTTACTGAAAGACTTTTTGTATTAACATCTTGAGCTCTTGATTTAGTGACTGAATTTTGCAGCCTAACTAATTTTCAGCAATTAAAAATTAACAAATCTTTAAATTTTTCAGTTTTAAATTCGTGCTTATATTTAACCTTGTCCTTTTATATCTTTTCATATCATGTATCTTAAGCGAAAATACAACCTTAAAATAACTCAAAAGTTGTAAAACACAGGACAAAACCAGCTCCGCAATATTGATAAACGATCAAATTTACCTCGAAAGCAATTAAATTTATTTACAGTGCTCGTCGAAAACAGAAATACTTTTCTTTTTTAATTGATCGCATCAATATTCGATTCAAAGCTTTAAGCACTATATTCGGTTTGTTAGCAATTTACAAATAAAAATGTGAGCACAAACAGCTGGCAAACGAATGTCCGCACACAATATATTCACATACAATCTGAATCTTTCATGTTCGAATTTTTCGTTGTGAAGTGATAAAAGTCCATGTAGTTAATGTAAACTGTAATGTTATGTAGATTTTATGGTGAATTTATGTTGATTTAATGTATGTGTATGTATATAGATAGCTTGTAACAAATATCGTCGCATGGTTGCATTTAATCGGTAGAGTTGTTTGTGTGGTCAAGTTATTTAATTATCTGAAATTAAATATTTTCGTATTTTATGGAAGTTAGTTGACCACTTTTGCATGTGAATAATGAAATATTGATGTCCATGTGTACGAACAGCTCATTCATAAACATTGTAATGAGCAGAGAATTCCGATGATTAATATTGGCTTTCAGAATCGCAAAATTTAGTAAAATTGACGATGCGATCCAGAATGACTGCAGTTTTTCCAATTATTTTTTATTTTGTATTTATGTGTAAATTGTGTTTATTTTTTATTTCTGTTATTTTATTTGATTTTCGAAAAGTAACATCAAGCCCGTCTGAACAATATTTTTGTTTGATATTATTGTATATATAAAGTAAAAGTTATATAATAAAATAAAAAATAATATATAATAAAATAAAAAATAAAATATTGTGTCGAAATTCATTTTAAATTTGCTTCCAGATTTAGCACGCTATAAGTATATCATGCAAAAAATTTGAACGAGAACATTAGGTTGAGTATTATTATATATACGGTCAAGTTAAACAAGCATTTTTGATCTTCGAAACCCAGTACCAGGTTCGAAATTTTTGTTTAAATTATCTTTATGGGCCAAAATATCTTCGATGCTGAAATTTTGTTTTGGACCTGTAGAGTATCAATTTACTACCAAAGTTCGGGAAGAAACAGATAATTATTCAGTGTAGAATGGCCATTAAACTCTTTGGTGGAATAACATTTGTTATGTGTTTTTTTTTTATTTTTTAAATGTAATGCTAGAATGTAGTTTATTTTGTTTTTACTTTATTTTATGAATTGTTTTTTACAAAACTTGCTCTTAGAGTTATACAAAATTTACTAAGCCTCTATATCAATCAGATGAATTTTCGAGCTGTCAATAAAATTAATAAAAAAAATCTTAGAAAATAAAATGAATTGTTTTTGGGAGATGATTAAAAGTTAAAATTTAACTTAGTGTTTTTTTGGTAGTATCCACTGTTATCTCGCCAAAAGTGCATTAATTCTGCGTTCAAGAAGAGTGTGAGCTTTCGCTTGTTGCAGCCTTAAGTCTCCATACGATTATTTTCTATTTATGCGGTTTGGATTTAGCGGTTAGAATTAAACAGCTGTATTTTTTGAACGATTTGGTAGGCCTTAATACAGGTATATGAATTTGTTGTCTTATCCCGTAGTGAGACTTTGAGTAGTTTTTGTTTCTTAAATAAAATTTAAAGTTACTCCTTTTGGAGTTCAGTACGGTAGTTAAAGCTCTAAAAGCAACAATATTTTTTGAGTTGTAAACTGGTGATCTCTCTCTCATAGCAAGGGAACAAACTCTTTGAAAATAAGTCGTACTGGGCGCTATGAGGATGTTTTTACGAATGTTCGAAGAACATTAGTATTATAATCGATTTGGCCAAAAATTGATATTTCCATATTTTATATACATATATGTATGTATATATTCATATATATATATATATATATATATATATATATATATATATATATATATATTTATTTATTTATATATATGTCATCAAAAAAATTCCGTGACTATTTCTCGGAAACGCGCCATCCGATTAAGCTGAAACTTTCAGGCTGTACATTTGTGTATATGCAGAATAAGTCCAGGTTTCACCAAATGTTAATTATATTTAACCCTTTTGCACCGGTGGCCATTTTATTGATATTTTAGAACCTATTATTATATCAAAAAATTGTTTTCAAAAAAACTAAGTTTGCGAAATGATTTTCGACGAGTTCTTAAAAAAAATTTGATAAGGTTTTGAAAATTTTTAAGCCTGTGTGAGTGCTAGGTGCCTAACATGAGATCGGGATAATTTGAAATTTATTGAATTGCGATAACTTTTGACAGAGACATTGTATCATGACAAAACATACAGAACATATTATTATTACTAAGTTGCATACTTATATAGGTTTTTATGACCGTTTTGGCAGCCCTGTAGCTGAAAATGAAAATCTTCCAACCATCAACTCTCCTGAAATATATTTGCTTTTCAGAAAACAAGCACCTCATATACAAATCTTATGCTTTGTCTACACAATCAAAGTAAAACTTTGGAAATTCCATGTCGAACAAGAACGGCAACCCTCTCCCAATTTACCTATATTTTAAGCAACAAAAACTTTTGTTCACGGGTATTCATGACCCAATAATCAGATACAGTTGAAATTTACAGAATGGATTGGTTCTAAGTAGGACCAGATTAGATTGAAGCGATTTTGAAATTTGGGCAATTCGGTGCCAGTGGTACCATGTTGAAAAATCACTATGAAAAATAACTGCGTTTGGCCCTATAAATTCAAATTCAGTCACCAGATTGTAATCAAATTCACACAATTGCTGAATCTTACTCTAGACCACGTTTGGTAGATATTGGTTGAAAAATTCGGTTGGTGCTACTGGCCATGGTAATTTTGGTGTCTTAAATTTTGAAAATCCGCTCAGGAAAATAAAGCTCTTTACCCTATAGTTTACAGTGCAGTCACTTAAATTAAACTTATTGTAGGCAATGCTCAGCAGAAATTAAATTGGACAAACAATAATAGGGTTGCCAGCTATGGTTGTTTTTGTATTTTTTTGGTATATCTTTAGCAAGCGATTTTATCATAACATTTTCAAATCATTGTGACCTCGCAGTGAAAATAAAAATCAAATATTATGACCTAGGAAATTTAAAAGATTTTGAGAGTGGTAGCCCTAAATTTCTTTGTATCCCTATAACTTCCAACGCAGGCATCGGATCAACACGAAATTTGCAGAGTAAATTGAGTTCAATGTTAGGCAGATGCGACATATTTTTGGCGTAGGTGCTAGCAAAATTGCTGCTAGCACGAGTCATTTTTTTTATTTTCGTATCAATAAATGCCAACATTAAGAATTCACAACGCGAACATTTGCAATGAAAATAAGTAAACAATGCTAAAATTTTCTAAAGTCTGGACATTTTTCAGATGGCAGCCCTGGACATTTTTCAGATGGCAGCACCTTTCTATCGCTGTAACTTTCGATGAAGTCATCGAAATTAGATTGGCTTAGGGTCTATTATTACTTTGGGTGTATTCGTCTTAAGTAGAAGAAATAGCTAGTGGAAGTGGTCTTAAGTAGCTAGTGGTAAAATACACACTCAAAATCTGCGCAAATCCTCTACTGTTTTATTATTTGTTCATTAATATTCCATTTATTACTTTAATATTTATAGTGCTCTATTGTTATTTTTGGATCTGGTAGTAGACAGTGATTTAAAGAAGAAATTTGAAAATTTAGCAATTCACTAGGTATCGCTTTTCAAAACCAAATAATGTTAGAACGGGAAGACGCTCCATTGTGTTTTCTACTGCATACTGGCTACTTAGTTTATTACTATTATTTTGTATGAGGCCCTCGTTGTTTAATTTTAAAAGAACACTTCCTTTCCTCAATTTGATTAAGAATACAATTGAGATCTTCAACTCAGTGAGTCAAATATTTATATTATTTTTGAGTAATTTAAGGAGTCTTTGGAGTTCTTAGATTTTCTTCTATTTTTAGAAAAAGTATTTATTTTTAAGCTTATTTATTTATGACTGCCCCTGTAACGATGAAAAATTTGAAAAAAGAGTTAAAAATATACCTCAAATTGATACTTTTTGTGACCACTAGTAACTTTCAAGAGTTTTTGTGTTAATAATTATTTTGGAAAAAAACCGAAAAAAATCAAATTTTTCTACACAGCATAGATTTTTTATTACTAATAAACTAGCTGTGAAATGGCAATCCTCTCTTCACCACTTTTTTTTTCGAAAATCAGTCTTTCTTTTTCATTGCGCTTATCCTGCGCATTTTATGTTTGCAATCATACAAAATTTTTATTTTTTTTCATTGTACCGCAAAAGTTTTGATATCAACAGAAATATTCTTCTCCGTTGAAAGTCCTCTTCTCGAAAGCATTCGTAGCCTTCCCTAAAAAATTTTCCAATTAATTTTTTGTTGCTATGATTTGTTGTTTTTCACAATAAGGAAAATATTGAATGCCCGAAATGAACGTGTGCTCACTTGAAAAAAATAAAACCTTAAGGGGAGAAGTACATCTAAAATCGAAAAAAATTTGCTAATTTCAGATTGACTTAAAATGTATATATTGTTTATTCAGAAAAATTTTAATATTAAATCCATAAAGTACATGTCTCACAGTAAATGAAAATATTTTTTTAATAATTTTTCAAAAGAAAAATGGCGGCGATGCGAGCGAATGAAAAAAAACACATCAAAAACTGTCTCGTACAACTTAACGCCTTTTCCGGGGAATTTGGAACGTTCAGAGAAACGAAAATATGCTAAGGGGATATATAATTTATGGGTGAACCAATAAAATTTATAAACAAAAATTAAATTTTTACATTAATTTTAGATTAAAAAAATTGATTTTTTTCGAGAAAATCACGTTTTAAACATTAATAAACAAATAATATTTCCGAAATTACACAAAAATTTGATTCAACGATTAGACAATACTGTTTTGTAGATGTGGTATAAATTTAAGTCGGATTATTTTTTCAGATATTTTGTACGGAAGTTGAAAAAGTACTACTTTGAGAAAAACGCGTTTAAAGTTTGCGTTAGATAAAAATCATTGATCATAATTTTTTACTATAACTTACTCGTAAATCAGTGATTCCAGGTCCATACAGCAGCCTTTCAGCCTCCTCATGCATATCGTTTTGGTGCATTAGAAGGTCACGGCGTGAATTTCGGGTTTCTTTTGAGCTGAAAAGACTTCGACGGCTCTATCGTTCTATCCTGCCGTTATCGACTCTCTTGGCATAATTAAATAAGCTGGGCCTTATTTCGATACCTAAATCATTCATTAGGTGCAAGAGAAATGTATGGCCTTTGTTGAACATCCCAACGGCTATGTTAGCTGATATTTCAACTATTTTCAAGCCGGCAATCTAACGGTTTTTACTACAAGGTTCATGAATACAGGCCCTTTTGTATATTATAAAAAAAAAAGTGTAAATGTACATCTGTATCTATATTTCCTTAGAACTTCATGCTTGAGTTACAATCAATGCAACCAACATTTGCTGCCAAGTTTTGTTGGTGGAACGAGTTACAATCAATGCAACACAACATTTACTGTCATCTGTCACTGGCTATATTAAAGAAATTGCTGTTCGATAATTTGGATCCTTTAAAGTCTCGGAAAGAGATATCAGTGAATATTTTATCCTCTAAAAGCTGCAGAGTATAATGCAAAGCAAAAATGAGACAAAAAAATACAAATTCTGATTGTCATTTGCATATGACATTTCCCATTTCCCGGACTCTCATAGGAACAGGTGGAATTGGATATTTTCAAAAATGTTGTTGCCATGCCAAGTTTGAGATATGAGCAAACTCTGCTGCCAAGCAAAGTTGTGTTGCATCATTGTAACTGCTCTCATACGTTCTCATGAGTTCAAACTCATTTTGACGTGCAACAAATGTTGGTTGCATTGATTGTAACTCTAGCTTCAGATTTATAAGAATGTGGGAGATATACACAATTAGAGAACCGTCCCTAGCACCGAAAAGAAAGTAGGCAGGGACGCGCGGCAGGTATGCTCGACCTGCTGGGGAACGCCGCGCTGCCTATAACTGACTATAATTCGAGAACTAATACGAATATCGCTTCAAAACTTTTTTGGTATATTTTAAGAGTATTTCGAACATTTTGATGATATTTTAGCAGTTACATGTATTTTCCCCCTTAAGCCCAGAAACAATTCATTTAACACCATGTAAGTAAAAAGATGCCAATCAAAGTTGTATTACAACAATCAGCTTCAGTTTTTTGGTTCAATAATAAAAAAATGAAAAGTAACTAATAATATTCGTATTTGTGAAATTTTTATTTATAAAATATTTGACTTTCAAGAAATCAAGAAAATCTTTATATTCTCTCCATAGATTATAGTTTCGTAATTTTGTAAAAGATGCGCTTTATTTGAAATTAAAAATCGATCCACTTGGCAACTTCCATATGCTTAAACTACGTGGATTTGCAATTTCGTTAGTTTAAAAGTTCTTGCTTTCATCACAGCACCACAGCTAAATAAAACATGAAAAAAATCACACGGGCAATAAGTATCAGAATACTAAAAATATCATGCTTTAGATATCATTGCTCTAACCTGGCTATCAATCAGATGCGCAACAGGTAGCAAAAAAGCTACGGTTTGTGACAAAAATAAAGTTTGTTTATAAATTCGCATTGGATGCAAGTCAATATAAATAAATCTTGTGAAAAGCTTTTCGAAGGGGAAACGAGAAAATTCGCTCCGTGTTTCGATAAGCATCGAGTGGTGTGGCGAAAATTTTATTCTTCTGTTATTTACAGATTGTTTGCAGTGTTTACAATTTTTTTAGATACTGTTGTGTCGTCCATTGTCGAAGAAGATACTCAGTAGCGGGCACATGCTCAACACAAGATGATGGTGTGTGTAAATCTAGTTGCTTCGATTTGCGAAATGTTCTTAATGCAGCGCTATGGTCCTTGCCTAAGTATTCGTAGTTGACTTCAAGACATTTTTTTTTTGTTTTGAATCTTTGGATATTGCAGTGAATCTTATATTGAAAATATTTACAAAAGCGATAACTATAACTCTGAAAATAGCAATATGCTGTTGATGATTCCTGAAATGTGCTCATACAGTTATTGCAAAAAAATGCAATTCATAGTAACAAAAATAGGATACAGATTACTATGCCATCCACAATGAATAATCCTACGTCTTATCTTCAGCAACGACAATTTCGGACATGATGAAGCTGGTAGTAACGATAATGATGATGATGGTCGATATTAAGGGGTTACATGGGTTTCAGAGAATGAAAAAAAACGCAATTTTTAAATGTTTCATAAATAAAAAATTAAGTATTAAATTATTATAAATTATTGTTAACAGCTAAAACAACTCTTGGACTATATGTAAAAAAAATTTTAGACAAAAATATTGATAATACGCTCTCTGGCAGCTATTTTACGAAAAGGCTCGAAAAAAATGCGGTGCCAACGATAACCCAAACACTAATGCACCAATCTTAACCAAATTTCGCACACTTCTTGTCAATAGTATTTTCTTGTACTTGAACGAAGGATATTGTGTTTCGTTCATTGGAATTTAATTCACATGGAATTATTTATTGAATTTTTGGGTCAAAAATTAAATTTTTTACTCGCGACGTTGCCAAAAGTTCAGATTTCAATATTTTTACAAATCCTTCGTTCAAGTACAAGTCAAACTCATACTCTAACAGAAACAATTTGATTTTTTTGTTTCAGATGAATCCAGCTCAAGATATCGTTGGCACCGCATTTTTCGAGCCTTTTCGTAAAATAGCTGCCAGAGAGCGTATTATCAATATTTTTGTCTAAAATTTTTTTTACATATAGTCCAAGAGTTGTTTTAGCTGTTAACAATAATTTATAATAATTTAATACTTAATTTTTTATTTTTGAAACATTTAAAAATGGCTTTTTTTTTATTCTCTGAAACCCATGTAACCCCTTAAGAGCACAGATTGGAATTTATGTTTGCAGAGGCAATGATGTTTGGAATCTTTTTATCATTTGCTGTGCAAACAGTTCCGATATTGACTGGCCTGAAATCATCTGCAATATCGAGCAACCTTGAAACTTGTTCGACATCGTGGCTAGAAAGTGGTTTCGTTATTTTTATTGGCATACCATCTTCCCCGCTTTAACCATGGGGATAAAGGGAAATGAATTTTCAGCTTAATAAGCGATACTGGTCATAAATAACAGTGTCGAGTAATTGTGTTAGTCGACATGTATGCGAATATCGGCAGGTGGATGGAATCATGCATAAATAACATAAATTATTGATAGATCGTGTGCTGCTCGTACTGCCAGTAAATTTTACTTGCTTTCGCATCGAGTCGAAGGTTATGAAACGTGAACTTAGTAGAAATTGATTAGATAAAAATCTTCGATGTCTACAGTGCAGAAATATTGTTTGCGGAAAATCGAATTAAATGTATTCTTTCTTGATATTTACGAGACGTTTTTTTCTATTTCATCGTTTGCATGCTAGTAGCACTGTCAATTGATGTTTTATGTAATATATATTACTACTGCATTTGACATTGCTTATGGTTTTCAGATTGATATTACTATGAGACTCATCTAAACGGTAGTGTTACCTATAATGTTTTATGACACGAGGGTTTTTTTTAAATATTTATAATGATGTCAATTAAGTGATTCTGATTTTAATTAGACTGTTGATCGTAGCGTTTAAATTATTTTGATAAAATTTATGAATATGTTGAAATATTTGAGATGAAACATGTTGTATGAAGGTCTTGCAGCAAATTTTTGCTACTACAAGAGATATTTACGAGTAAAATAAAATTTACGTCAATGACACCTTGCAGGATAGAAAACTTTATAGATAAAAACAATTCATATTATAGGTAAGTACAGTTGAATCCGGAAAAAATGTTTTGAAGGAAATGTGTACAAGAATACTTGAATATAATAAGCATTTCAAACACCATGTTGCTCAAGGGATATGGAAGGATTGTGCTAACTTCAATTTATTTTTGTTTCAATTTCATTATGCGTAGGCAATTATTTTACGAATTCGGAAATGAATTCTGTTTTATTTGGCGTGAGAATAGCTGTCAGCGAATTATATTCCCGAGTCTAACTAGTAATATTTCTCTCAGCAAAATGATGTCGAATAAATTTTGGCGAGCGTAAGAAAATGGAACTAAGGTAGCTGTAGCTGTAGAACACCGCCGGAATATTAAATCAAACTTAAGACATTTCAGACTTTAAAGAATCTTGAAAAGAATATTATATAAGTTTCAATAGTAAACTCCTACTGATTACTGGAAGTACGAAGCAAATAATACCAAATAGATACATGCTCAGTAATAAAAAACACTTTGCGTTTAATCTTATTTCATATGGCTGAAAGATGATAGTTTTATGCTTATAAATGCTGTCAATACACAGGTAATAACATTTTTCTTGTGCTGTTTGAATATTTGTAGAATTTATTTCTGGTAAAACTCTAAATAAAGGATCTGAAAAACTATAAAATCCAAAAATTCATGTGTATTTTGCTAATAAATTGTTAGAGATTTTCATCTAAAAAATTTTTTTAACGGAAAAAATATTTAAACTATATTGTGAAGAATGATTCATCTGCCCATGACTTCCGAGCGTCCTCAAGATATTTTTGCCTTATGGCCAATTTGACAGATGTCATCGGTATTCCCATTGAGAAGTAGTAAGAGACCTCCAGTAGTAAAGTTCCAAGCCTTGCTAGTTCATCGGCCTCACAGTTGCCCTGAAAACTCTCATGTCCAGGCACCAAATCAATTAAACAATCAAATGTCTCGATATCTCCGTAATAGATGCACGGTATTCAGCAACAACCATGGACACTGTATAAAGACCAGCAAGGGATTTTTAGCCGCTTGGCAATCTGTGAAAATATCAATATTGACCCCGAATATTTGATTACACTAGTCGACAGCCTGATAAATAGTCGCAACCTCCGCTTGAAAGACACCACAGTGGTCTGCTAGTCGGAGAGACAGCTTGAGATTGAGCTCGTCTGAGTGAGTGATGCCAATTTAACTACATTGTTGCTAGATTTAACTACAAAAGAACCTGTTTAGCTACAAAATTTTTCATTTAGCAATTGGCTACAAATTAAGCTACCAATTTATAGATTAAAATTTAATTTTTAGTTTATTAAAATTTAAAACACTCAGTGCTTGAAAAAAATTTCCTCGAATTCTAAGGTAATCGCTCATGCTTTGGGTCGTACAATAGTACTACTACTATGTACTATGTCTTTCTGGACAAAGAACAATAGTAATCTAATGCGAACAGCTTTATTTCTTTTGTTCCGTGCGAAGAAAAACCGATAGTTTTAACTCATTAGGAATAAACTAAAATATGTAAGACAAACGAAATATGTTTAATATAGAATACACATTATCTGCCTAAATTTGAAGACATAAAGTGGTAATAATACGTAGGCAAGGTATTCGCACAAAACCCTAGAAGGCATTAGGAATCGTGCTCAGTACTAAAACCAAACGTTAGAATTGTGCTAGCTTTGTTTTTTTTTCATTTTGTAGAGTTTCTCAACACAACGAAAAATAATGATTATATTTTCTGAGTTCGGGGCAGCACCTGAAAAGCAACATCGGCAACAAATCAAATCTACAAAGTGTATTTTCGTTGTAAACCGTTGCGCATTAAGATCAATTGACCATTTGAGTGAGATGTGTAAGAAAATGGCAGTTAAGTCCAAAAAATGGAGCAAGTGTAGGATTTACCGATCAAAAGCAAAGCCATATTGATAACTCTATTTCAAGTATTTTAAGTGACGAGTCTACGGACATTTTAGTGATATTCAGCAAAAATGTATTACAATTTACTTGAGAGAGCTAGAAAGTGGAACTGTTGAAAGTATTACTACTGCCATAAATACGTGCTTTGAAAACTATAACCTAAATATTACAAATATGACAGACAACGCAAGTGTTATGGTCGGAGTCAATAACGGTGTATTTAAAAAATTAAGTTTATATTAATAAGATGTGCTTGTCATTTCGTTCAAGTTTCAGTTTCTGCAACTGCAGGATCATTTCTTCCCCGAATGCTAAAGTTTTTACTTGCAGAAATTTATAACTGGTTTTCTGAATTCCTTTGAAGATGGTACGGAGCCCATATCAAGGATCTAAAACCCCACTTCAGTATAGTCCAAACATCAGAAGATAGTAATTTAGCACAAATGATTTACAAGGAATATAACAATTACAAAACCTTTTATATCTCCTATTTCTTCAACCTATTTTAAAGGATGCTTCTATCATGAATAAAAAAATAGAAGGTAATTCTGTTGAACTCACTAAGCTCTTCAACGATTTTTAAACTATTTTATACTATTAAATTAACTTACTACTCATTATACGATGTACATCCAATATTTTTCCAAATGAGTTATAAACATTAGCTTAATAAAACTGTTTTCCAGGACCCTGAGCTTTTTATTGTTGGAGTTAGCTTCACTTTTTAGCTACAACGGGAACTTTTAGCTATTTTTAGCTATGTTTTTCCGAAATTCTAGCTACAACGGCTGGTAAAAAGTTGGCAGCACTGGTCTGAGTATACACCACTCCTGATTCTATTGTTTAGCTTTGAGCCGTCAGCGCACTTTCGAGGGTAATACTCAGAAGACAGAGATATAAGGAAATGAAAATGGCAGTGAGAAGTGAAGCAATTTGCCTAAGCTGAGCGTTAGTAGTAGTAAGGGAATTTGACATTCACTTACTCCGCCGAACAGAAAGATAGAGTGAGATAGATAGAGAAAAATAGTTGGCCATGTGCAAGCGAATTTGACAATAAGTAACTCAGCAACAACAAAATCTCAGGTATCGGGGAAACCAAGGGGAATATCTGAGGTAGCAATTCTCTCGATTTGTTCTATTTATAGATTTCACCTTTGTAGTAAAATTACTTCACTAAATTTCGTTTATGTATACGCTTGTTTCATTTCCTTAGATCTCTATGTTCTGAGGGGTGATACCATCACACTATTCATCCCTACCACGAATGCAAGTTGTGAGCTCCAAATCCAGTAGGCTTTGCGGAGCGATGTAGTCAACACCCGCTGGCGCGGGTATTCCCTTGCATGACCGAACTCTGTTCTATTTCATGCTGAGATACAATTCAGATTGATATTAGTATATTAGTTGGCAGCCAATGTAGCAGCACAAAAAGTGCCTTTGTAGAAGTGGAGTTACCAGTAGCGCAGCCATCCTCCGTACTTTTTTAAGCTGCCGTTTGTATGTAGCCTTAAGAGCAGCCTGCCACCAGAGCGCCACCCAAAACAACAGAATTGGCTCAACCACAGCAAAAATATTACCACATCGTTGCTATAAATCGGTTCATATTGTCTCACACCGTTGGCAAAATAGAACAGAGTTCGTTATTTGAGTTACTTTGAGCAGTGGTTTCAAGAGGATCGCGTGCGTTTAGTTTGTTAAGGATGATGATGAAAATTTTCTGGCATGAAAATCGATCAATTGGATGCCAACTTAATCTGCAAAACACTGTTTGACCCAAAAATTATAAAATTATGAGAAAAGATATACTTTCTGAGCCTTTGCTTGACAAATCATAGAAATAAGCTTCACAAATCAATAAAAAACAGTGTCGACTCTAGTCATGGTATCAAAGAAGAATACAATGCAGTGGCCAAAGAATTCCAGGAAAAGTCTCACGGAGCATATGACAAATCCATTAAAACTGCCGGCGAAAATATAATCCATAGCCCTAAAAAGTTTTTTGACTTTGTGAATATGAAGCGAAAAACAACCGGTTATCCTTCTTCTATGTGTAATAGAATTTCAATGTCTTCTTCTCCTCAAGAAATTTGCAACTTTTTCACAGAAAAATTTCAGGAGGTTTTTAACTCAGCCAGTACCATTTGAGTAACTAGAAAAATTTTCGCTGAGGCTATAATCATTCCCAGATTTGATCTTTTTAAAGCTATCTTGGAGCTTGATTGTAACAAAGCCCCTTTACCCGATCTTCTTCTTTTGAATTTTTTTATTAAATGTGCCCTCTTCATATGGTATTTAATACATCTCTTTCTACTGGGGACTTTCCATCATATTGGAAATCCTTCTACGTTAAACCAATATTCAAATATGGCGATAGAAGATCAATTCAAAATTATAGAGGAATCGCCATTTTATCTACTATTCCTAAACTCTTTGAAAAAATTATATGTGATGAAGGGCGTTCTACCACAACTTCCATGTTCTTTGCAAAATGGAGAAACCTGATCAAATTGACGCAATCTACACTGACCTCAGAAAAGTGATTGATCGTGTTAGCTACTCCATTTTGATCTCCAACCTGCAGTAATTTGGAACCACGGAATCTACTAAGATGGGTTAGCTCTTACCTCCACAGCCGCTCACAACATGTAAAATTCCAAGGGCTTATCTATAAAAAAATTCATGTCAACTCTGGAGTACCTCAAGGTAGCCATCTTGGCCCTCTGATATTTTTATATCAGACCTGTCGGAGGTTTAATTTGATGTACTTCATCTACTCTATGCAAACAGCCTGAAAATTTATTATACTGTAAAGTCGCCATCAGATACCAGCTTTTTGAGCTGAAACTTAATTCCCTGGAACATCGGGGCTACGTGAACAACCTACCTCTCAATATCACAAAATGTCATGTGATTAGCTTAAAAAGTACGCGCGTACATTATATGTACCTTTTAAGCAATACGGCACTTAGTAGGGTTGAAAATATGTTAGACCTCGGTGTGGTGCTGGATGAAAAGCTCCGCTTTAATTTTCATTATGACAAAATGATGTCTCAAGCAAGTAAATGACTTGGCTTCATTAGGTGACGAGCCAGGGAGTTTCAGAAGCTTTGAGCTACAAAATCGCTGCGGGAAAAAAAAGTTAAATACATCTAGTTTCTAAAATAAAAACTGATATTCTGTCTAAAATATTTGGTTTTGAAAGCGGCGAGTAAACACTATTTTTTTTGTTCACGAATTAAAAACCATGTTAATAAAATTTACTTATTTAGGCATGGCGCTCCAAATAGTTTCAAAATTATTAATCGTACTTTCGAATCAGTACGCAATTGAACAATTGAGCTTTCAGTGCTGGAAATCATTCAGTATGGAAAATTGAAATCAAAGCATAAATGCTTCCAGCGAAAAGAATTTAAGATTAATGTTTGAAAATTTAACAGTCTATATTGATCAGGGCCATTTTATTTTTTATCAATATTAAGTAAACTATTGTATGTTATGAGTTTATTTTGCACAATATTGTCGATGAGATTATTGAATTGAACGAAAAGGCAAAGGTTGGCGCAGTTGTAAGAGCACAAACGTTATATTTTAGTCAACTAAAAAAAAATTTAAAAAGTGTCTCTATCAATTTACTTTTAATTTTATTTAATTGAATGTAGGAGTTGCCAAACAATTTAGATAATAATATCTCTTATGGAAGAATCGATCCTTCTGAGAGTAATAGTACAGTAAATATAGTAATTTAGTCCTTTGAATACTTCAATTCTCCATGTTTAGCTAACATTATTATTGACTTTCTACATCTTTTTATCTTCATCATCATATTTTCCCCTCACACTTTTGGCAGAGTCTCTTCCGTAGTTCGGTATAGTCATAAAATATTTGCAGTGTATATATTGAGTCCAAGAACCATATTTGGTGCTTTTCAAAATTTAGAGCACATTAAGGCGGTCGTCTAGTGTGAAGGCCGTTTTTTAATGCTTTTTTGGGGAATTATTTTTTGACAAACCATTAAAATAAAATAATTTATAAATGTTATATAATTTTTATTAACAATTAAGCAAACTTTTTGCATTTTTTGAAGTCATCATATACAAAATAGTCGGAGATACACCGCCCAACACGATCACATATATAAAAAGAGGTGCTCCACTGCTGCCATGATTCCGGCCGTTGTGCTTATCTGAAATTAAAAGATCTAACGCGATTTTGATTGAAAGACTTGAGACTCTAGATGAAAGTAAAATTAAGTTAGAATTCTAAAAAAAATATTCTTTTTTACGGTTTAGAAAAAAAATCAATTATTCGTGTTTTTTTTGGGTTTGTATAGCTTGTTAAATGAAAAAAAATGAAGCAATCTTAATGATTTTTCGTCAACTTATAGTTATATATGTACTAAAAATTCTGTATAAATTTGCACAGAGCCAATCAAATAGTTTTTGAGATATCATGGCAGCAGTTTGTAAAAAAATGGTCTAACCATCAATCTGCTATGCCCAGATTATTAAGTTTGTGAACAGTTCTGGGTACCCAGTAGTTGATAATTAGTACTGTGTACAATTAGTACAATTTAGTTACACAAAAGAGCCAGGTAAGGAGCTGGGCTCGAGAATATTCGATGTGAAAGTCAGCGTATACCTTCTACGGTTTACGTAAGCCTCCTACGGTAACACTGTATACCTCCTACGGTTTACGGCTGTAACTTTGCAATGGCTTCAAATTTCGAAAAATCCTTTTACCCACGTCTTCTATACATGTTTTAGATGTTATTTATGAAAAAACAAAAAACAAATCATTTTATATTTTCTGACACACTAGACGACCGCCTTAAGCACTATAACTAACGTCATGGGTGTTGATATATTATTAGTGTTACATTTACTTTATACTAACTAATAAAAACGACCCTACTTTAGCAGAAACTCTGCTTAGCTTAATTGAATACTTCATAATATTTCTTTACGATATCAGCAAATTGAGTTTAATATTGGCGATGAGATTAATATGTGAGAATGTATCATTATCGAGCACAGAATAGTTTGAATAAATACACACTTAACGAAACACGTTGTAAATTATTTTTCAAATATATGTGACCTCCAAAAACTTGATATCTTCTCTGAACTTAGCTTTAAAAACATCCGTATGATCAATTTTTTTTTTTATAAACTCAGTGTTCGAAGTCCAACTTCAGCTGCATTACTGCAATATTGTACCCAATAGGGCAACAAAACCATAAGAACCAATATTTATAGCAAATTAATGTGTTTCCGTAAACAACCATTAAATTTTTATTCACTTAATTTCCTCTTAACCTATTTTGATAAGTTTATCAGCTTTTTTGCATTCAAGCAATCAATTAAACGACCCGCTGCCGCAGTCCTCCTGGTACCGAAAAATAAGTCCCAAAAAAAAGTTCCACAACGAAATTCCGTAATTTATGCGTGTCAAGTCGATTGGATCCTGGACCAGACATTTGCATACTGTCATTGGCACATCACCAGGCAATATGTTGTGGTGCGCCGTATCTGTTCTAAGTAAAAATATGCCCGGAACCGATAGCGACCAAGGAATGCCCAAAAACAAACAACAGGACGAGAAAGTCGCGTTTTTGCCACTCGATCGCATTCGTTCTAGCGAAGGAGAAAATGTATTGCAAAGCGGATGGATATTCAAATTGCCCAGTGTCTAGAATTTAATACTTTTGTTCAGAAAGAATGCTGTTTTGCAAGATAGCCACAATTCTTTCTAAAAAAAAAATTGGCAAATAAATCCGGACCGGTCTTACGAGGACTGGATGGATGATACTCCTACATTTGTATGCTTGCATATGAATGTATGCTTAAGTTTGTTTGTTTACTTGCAGATACGGATATGTAGATATATCTAAAGTTCCGCATGCAATATGTTTAGATACGAGCGATAACTTTTTCACTGGTGCCGGAACAAATTGATCCGTATGTAAAATATAACTTCAGCGAAAATAAGTGTTATTTAGAGAAAAAAATCTGGTTAAGCACAGATAGTTGCTAGAATGCGATTTAGTTTTGTTTTGGACGGACATATGTAAAGAGCTTCTGCCTCGCTGTCAGATATTTCGTCTGATTTTGGCTTTGATTACGACCCGGATGCTCAAAAAAATCCAGTTTTGCGTCTGATGGATGATTTTTATTGCTTGATTCGCATAGAAAAACATTTGATTGGATTAAATGAACTGAGTCATAACGTTGATTTTGATGGCATTCAAAAGAAATGAAGCATAGTCGTTTAATCTATTTATACGCACACATAGTTGATGTGATGGAAAGTATTTTCTTTGAAATTTCGCATCGATATGTAAATATTAATGAGCCTCACAACGCTTAATAGCTATCTTAAGGTATGTATCCATATGTATCATTTTCGCGTATCGTATCACCGTTGCGTATCAGTGGATACGACAAACGTATCTTCGTTGCGTATCAAAATTTGATACAAATAAACGCAACGAACTCGATCGGTCATTTGGCGGTTTCTTGCCGTCGCATCAAAGGAATGAAACGATACGCTCTCGAATCATATTTGGACAACTTGCGTTGCAAAAGTCGCGTTGCTTGATTTGACATTTGAGTCGTTAACTTGTTAATATTGTAGTGCAGTGCATAGATAATGGAGTGGAATAAAGAAAACATTCTTCAATTTATTGAAGTATATCGACGATATCACATTTTGTGCAAGGAATGATAGGATACTAAGTGGAGTCATGTTTGGGCACGTTGCGTTGTACACTATAGATTCGTGAATAAAAGCGTTGCAGCTGCGTATCGAGCTTTTTGCAACGGATCGTATTGATGATACATGGAATATTGAGTAGTGTGGACACCGTATCTGTTTAGTGAATGATACGCAACAGGGATACGATACGGAAGAAATGCAACATATGGATACCTACCTTTATGGTGGATATTATATGCACTATAAAGTAATCAATATTCTGCAATACTGCTTTATATCCTTTGCACATTTACTTCATTTTTTTTGAACATATGTTTAATATATCACTAAATGACTACCTCATACTTTTTGTACTTAAACCGTTCACAAATCAATTATTTTTATATATTTTCGAATAAAGATGTCCACAGTCAAATGATTTTTTCGTAAATTATAGCATAATTTAACCATCGTCTCTCCGGAAAGCTTCCAATGGTATAAAAATTAACCACCAATTTACCAAAAATTTACCACAGTAGAATTGAGCGGGGGTACACAGGTAGCACCGACTACTTGGTCCCCACTCTGTGTCTCAAGTGGGAATATCAAGCGACTGTGGGAGAATGGGCAGGAGTAGAATCAGCAAATGGGCACAGCAACTGTTAGCATCTACACTTACGGCTCTAAAACAGCTGCCGGAGTGGGTGCTGCAGCATTTTCTGTAGATGCAACTATACACGCTGAAAAATCATTGGTCTACCCGTAATATATTTTGCAGCTAATATATTTATATTAAAAACATTTCTTAATATTATTATATTGACCTAGCAATAACATTAGGTAGTGAATTGTGTAACAAAGGAGTTAGGTTCATTGACTTGCACCATATTTTTAACTTAATCGTTTGAAGCCAAATGAGCTGACCTGACTATCAGTTAGTGCTATAGCTCGTGTCGCTCCTTTTCAGGCACTCAACTTTCATCCATTAGCTATTCTTGGGCTCACGAAACCAAAAATTCAGCTTCCAAAGTTTGAAGGAAGTTACAGAATATCAGCTCTGAAGCGTTTTCCAACAAAAATAAAGTGCCCCTACAATGAGCAACAACAATTTTCGGGGAGCATCCTCTCTGTATTAAGTGTGCTGAATTTATTCAGAAACGACGTCTGAGTGAAAAAGTCAAAGCAAGCAATTATCGAAAAAGTGTAAAAAAAATGCTTCAGTGCTATCTGGGTATTTCAATGAAATAGCCAAAGAGACTTGGTCGACACCAGCAAAGCAAATGGATTTATATTTTTGAAAAACTAACTGGCTTTATTCTGAATCTGCTGCAAACATTAGTAAGTAAGCTGGTGATCTCTTGGTGCAGAGGAGTCAAGGTGGTAGTGTTTAAAACTCAGTGTTAGGCTAACTTTTGACCCTAGACCAGGCGTCAAATTAAGGAAACTGGTTTTGGATTTCTTACTTTCACTCTGATCGAGAAAAAATCTGAAGGTCCTCTGGCTGTTCAACCTTCATCTTCTGACGAAGAATTGGAGGCTTCCAAAAATTAGTAAGCCGCTGAAAATTGACGGAAGGATCTTTTAGACCTTAAAGGCCCGAAAGGGCATCTCTGAGTGCGAGGTTGAGAAATTGTCTCGATACCAAATTTTTCAAAGGCAAGAGTGGAGTTTATATCAATCCTAGAATCATATGCTGTAAGAAACTGGAATCGAGGGTTACGCACCAGTAAATACAAAATGATCACATTCGACAATCTGAAGAGTCCACAAGTTTGAATCAATGAATGAATAAATGGAGTGTATGCGTATGGTTTCTAGCTCTGTAACTTCCTGGATCCATTGTTCCTTCTCAATGCTATGACATAAAATATCCTGACTCCTTATGAACTTCGATACGTCACCAGATGGAACTTTTATAATGTTCTAGATGGAGGGAAATGCGGAGTCAACCAGCTCTAATCTTCGTCTCGCTAGTGATTTGCAGCTCATGCTCTATACTATCTGTCACTTGTGCGCAGTATCTACAGCAATTTGTAATCTTGCCAAAAAGAGAATTAATATCTTTGTTTTTCACAATTGTTCTGAAAATAAGAACATAGCTTTTTCGGCGGAAATCTTTCGGTGGACACACTGGCTTTGTTTTGCTACATGTGATACAATGTTAGAGTTAATTCTCCTTGCAATATAATCGAAGATAAAGTGGCTGCAGCTGCTAATGTTTTGCATCAAGTGTAAGGCAGCTGCGACACAGATAATTGAGATAAAGGACTCTTTGGCTACATCTTGACCTACAATTTTTCGATTGCAAATATGGTCTCCTACTTCACTTCAAATAAGAAGGGCATCCTGCACGTTCCTTATGTCAGCGACCTGAGTGAATTAATGCAAGGTCTTGCAAAAGCGTTTATTTTTTGAGTATAGATCAATATCCTTTAACAAAGTTGGCCCGAGAAAAGAAAATAATAAATTAAAAGCCAAAAAGAATCCGTAGCTCCTCTAGAGAAATAAAGATATGGCTGCCATGCAGAGAGAGTGTAGAGAAGCTATCTAAAGGCTGGTCATAATCAAAATAAAAATGAAAGTTTTTAATTATTCCGTACGCACGGTGAAGAAATCTCCGTGGAGAGCGTGTTGAAGCAACATAGGGGATATCAATAAGTTGAATAGCTTTCGTTAGATTTAATCTGAGCACTGAACGCTGTAGGGCACATTCAGATACCTGTCTCTAAGGTAAGGTAATCATAGCTTGGAAAATCATAGTCTCCCAGCATAAGCGGCACATGATACGTAGCGGGCCATTAACTATTTGCCACAACTACTAACTAACTAACTATATTAACTATTTTCAAACACAACATTGGGTCATATATTTATCGAGTCTTGCAAATCTTTGAACCCGAATGACCTGTTTTTGGCTCATATTCAGTAGTCTGTAGAGATAACGTTACCTTGGCTGAAAGACGGAAATAATTTGTGATTACACTTCTCGTATGTTTCCGTAAGCTGTTGTATTTAGTCCAAAGGTAGGAAATGCTTTAAACATTAAACCAAAGACTGTTGTCCGATATATCTTAGCTCTGTTTCGCAAAAGATTTCGGAAAGAATTATTGAGTAACTCATCAAACATATAATTGATCCTGCGTTAATCTCGTTGTTACAGCATGTTTACACCAAAGATAATACCTAGACTAATGCCCGCTTTGGAGAGTACAAAAAATCTCTCACTTTGAAAGACTATACGCTAGCCGCCTTCATAGACATTGAGGGGCTTTTAGCCTAATCTGATCTGCTGCGATTAAAGAGCCACTCACACGATTGGATGTTAATATGTGGTTGATATTCAGAAGAGAGAGACATAAGGAAATGAAAATGGCAGTGAGAAGTGAAGCAATTTGCCTGAGGCTGAGCGAGAGTAGTAGTAAGGAAATTTGACATTCACTTACTCCGCGACTAGAAAGATAGAGTGAGATAGAGAAAGAGATGGATAGAGAAAAATAGTAGGCCATGTGTACGCGAATTTGACAGTTAGTAACTCAGCAACAACCAAAGCTATGATATTGAGGAAACCAAGAGGGAATATCTGAGGTAGCAATTCTCTCGATTTGTTCTATTTATAGATTTCACCTTTGTAGTAAAATTGCTTCACTATATTTCGTATATGTATACGCTTGTTTCATTTCCTTAGATCTCTATGTTCTGAGGGTTGATAGCTTTAATTGCGAAGCTCTTTAAGAGCAGAGTGAAATGCTATTCATTGAGCAATGTTCACTTGTGATGGGGGGCTAATGCGTGCACATCTCAAGGTGGTTTCCTCTCTCCTCTGCTGTGCAACATTACGATAAATACTCTTCTGCGGAGGCTAGGCTGTGTCTATTGCAAAGGGGTTGCTCATGCGGATGACAAAGCTATAGCAGTGTGAGGAAAGCATCTCTCAAGCCTCTCAATTCCACTTACCGAAGTTGAAAAGAACTGAGCCAAAGGATCATAAACTTGTGACAGATAATTGACTAGAAATTTCATATGGAACAAAAACAGAGTAGAAAGAGCACAGAACGGTGTACGTTGCTGATGCAAAAGAGCCATAGGAGCGAATTGGAGTATTCAGTTCTCCATTGTTGCGTGGCTTTATACCGCTGCGATTGAGTCAATAGTAATGTATCGTAACACTTACGTTTTGATGGCAGACTCCTTTTAAGTTAGCCTACTAATTGCTGCTTGAAAAAATTTAAATTTGGCTGCTTTTATATTGATCGGGACACTCCTAACCACCTCTATTTATACATTATTCATGTTGCTTCATTGGTTGTCATCAAATCTAATAATCCGGCAGCAAGATAATTTGGACTAGAACTGAGTTTGAGGGAGGCACCACCCTCTCAACTTATCTTTGGACACTCCATAGATTTAGAGTTTTGAAATCGCATTTCTCGCATCGCTACTTACTATCAATAATACGAGGGCAGTTTGATGAGTCAGTGACTTCTTGATTGAAAGATTTTTTTTTGCGGCAAAAAAGCATTTTGTCTCTTAACATAGTCTCCCTTTAGCTCGATATGTTTAGTCTAGTGTTTTTCCAATTTTTTTATCCCTTTCTAATAATAGGTTTCATGAAGGTCCTCAAAATAAGCGTTTGGTTCAGTGAGGACCTCTTCATTCGATCCAAATGTCTTACCGCCTAGCCATTTCTTCAGGTTTGGAAACAGGATATAGTTGCAGGGGTCTAAATCTGGAGAATATGCTGGTTGGAGTAACAGCTGGTAGCCCAATTTATGGATTCTTGCCATGGTGACTACACACGTTTGCACCCGTGCATTGTCTTGACGGAACATATTTATTTTCTTTGCCAAATGCGGTCGTTTCTGTTTCAAATAAATATCGAATCTGCCCAAAAGTTCTGAAGAATATTTGCCGGGATTGTTTCACCTTTTGTCAAATGTGAAGGATATCACATGCATCCCATCAAAATTATAATTAATTACATTGTTGGCCGGCCAACCCATTTTGGCTTTCTTCGGTACCCGTTCACCCGAAAAAAACCCGCTGTTTTGATTGTTTCTGGTGTGATGTGATGGATCCATGTTTTGTCTACGGTAACGAAAAGGTGCAAAAACTCGTTCTGATTGCGGCTGAACATTGTCAAACACTCCTTTTAAGTGGTCACACGGTTTTGCTTATGATCGAGGGCGAGCAATCGCGGCTGCCATAACGCAGATAGCTTTTTCATGTCCAAATATTAATGTAAAATGTGATATATCCACTTAGTTGAGATGCTTACACCCTCAACCTTTTTACATACTTTCATTATCTGATCGTTCAATAGCATTTCATGGATTTTATCGATAATTTCTGGCGTGACGACCTCTTTTGGGCGACCTAAACGTTGGGGGTCACTTGTATTGTTACAACCTCCACGAAACTTAGTAAACCACTTCTTAGCCATGGAAATTTATCAAGCCTTTCGTTGGTTTCGATAACGGTATTAGTTCCATTTCAATGGCTGTCAAACGCAAATAAAATGATCTAGATTGCTCAAAATTTGACAGTAGTCTAGTACAGTAGTCTAGTAATATATGGTATTTTTTTCATATTCAAAGTTACTGTGTCACGGACTTATCAAACTACCTTCGAATTATTAATTTCACTATAATCCGAAAACATTAAATTTTCTGACCAATTCTATGGATGCTCGTAAGAATCATTTACATATATTTTTATGAATTTATTATTCATATTTTTGTTCATGCTATTCTGTGGTGCAAAAATTTTATTTTAGATGGTTGAATAACTAGTTTCAGCAAAATCACGAGACATAAAATTTATTATTCTCTTATTATATCGCCGTCTAAATATAAACTCAAAACTCAAACTCAAAAATTTCTCAATAGCTAATTAACTCATGTTTTGTATAAATTTCTATTGTTAATTACATAAATTAAACCACGTGCCGTCAGGTAATTAAACTTTGTGTATCTCGCTGTCAAAGTTTTAGCGTAGCTTTGAATTTCTAAAAATATACATGACAATAAAATCACTCTAAATCCGGAAACTATCTAAATTTGAGGCCAAAAATTAGCACTCAACATTCTTGTGAAGAATGGCATAACAGACTCAACGCTAATTAAAAATTTTGCCATTATCTGTTTTATTACATGTAAAACTTTGTTTGCTAATTTGATGTTTTTTCGGATATTCGGGGAATATTTTTTTCCAGCGTATTTTAAAAATCCTGGTTGGTATGCTCATCGAATGCTGTAATTGATAACGCAAACGACCTTGAAATAACTTTTAATTGAAACATCGGATACACCGACAAACTCTTTTTATCCGAAATTAGTAGCCATCGAAACCTGTTGATGGGCATGCTGAACAAATGTAACCGGCTGTCGTATCGATTGAAAATGTTGGCCATGCAATGGCTTCTTATTGATAAATCTGTCTGGTCTGTACTGTATCTATCGAGGTATTTGATTATAAATGGTAGTCTGGATGTTGGGTTTACCATGATAAGACCAGTGAAACGAGCTTGCTGAGTTTGTTGGATTGAAAATTTTATAATGATATTAATGAAGGGCATCTGTTTTTTTACAGTAATTATTGATGCTTATAACGGTCATTTCTTGGTTTTTTCGGTAAGCTTTCAGCGGGTCGAAGTTATTTGTAATGAATGAACTGTTTGTTGTTGGGTGTTGTGGTTTTTTTCTGAATGAAATATGAAAATATATTGCTGGTAGTAATGTGCGTTCATTGTTGGTAAGAAATAGAGTAAATTCAAGCCAATTCAAGGTGCAGACGACCATATTTCAATAAAAATTTACTTTCGAACTGCGGAAAATGGTCTAAATCGACTGATTTTTAAACATCAGCTCAAGAAAGCAAAAGGGTACGCATATATTTTCTTTAAATGGATCAATATATTGCGAAAAAATAAATTCAACAAATAAAGCAATTTAGTACTACTTAATTAAATATTTGTGAAACACAATGTTAATATTTTTTTCCATAATTCTAGGAAATATTGCATAACGAGCTTGAAAAGAAAATTTTATGCTCTTTAGGCTACATGATTCACGAGCACGCAATCTAGTAATGAGTAAAGGGCAGCCAGGAGTACTTAAAAATCATTGCCTTGAAAATTACATTTTCTCCAAGCATGATAGGTATTTGAAAATTTCTGAAAATTTCGAATAAATCCAATGAATAGTTTTCGGGATATCCTATAACTACTAGGAACCAAGAATTTCCCTCTGATAAAAACTGATTTATAGTGTGTAAGACAAAAGCGCCAATTAGGACCCTCAAATAGGCAGAATGCAATGAATATAATATATATAATAATAATAGAAATTTTATTCATTACATTATACTTAGATAACTTAACTTAAGGAGTAGTTTTCATAATACTTACAATTTATACTTAGCGGCTCTCCTATTTTGGCCTGCTGGCTCTTATTGGATTTTTATTTTAATTGGTTTTTATCATTCATTTATTTTGCGATTTACTCTTATTAACTATTACTCAGGTAGTACAATACCTGGGGTTGACTTAGCAATATAGTACTTAAATACAAACTTAATTTACTAGACTAAATCTAGCTTAAATCTAAATAAAATTAGCTTAGCCTACTTAGACCTAAACTTAACCTAGGTCTTAACTATCCTCTCCGATTCGTCGGAAGGCCAACATAATTGAACAGCATGTCCACGAGCCGCTGCTGACCTGCTATTTCCGCTGGACGCATAAATGGCTCATTAGAGCCAATCATACGTCCGATACCCCGGATCAGTCCCTTTTCATGTCTACAACCCGGTCCCTAAGCGGCCCAAGACCAGAATGCAATGAAGAAAATAGCAGATTGATATTCGAGAAGTTTTCACATAGCCAGAAGAACTAGTGTGTGTGTGTGTGTGCGTGTGTGTGTGCATGTGTGTGAGTTGGGGGAGAGGCGCATTGGCACCTTTAAGCACTCAGAACAATGGACCCATTGTAGTCATTTCCCCCACTCTACCATAGTTTCGTAGACTTCTTGATAACGTCTAGGATCATTGATAGGGAAAAAAAGGAAAATATCCTCTGCATGCGTGCAACATCCCAGCTTATATCTGAGACGCGCAAACGCTGAGCATTCACAAAGTAAATGCTCCGCAGAGTCAGCCTCTTCTAGGCAGGATAAATAGAGATCATCCTGTACAACACCTATTCGATACTTATGTCCTCCTAGACAGTTGTGTCCAATCAGAATGCCTGTTATGGCTCTGCAAACTTTCCTGCTCTTTTTGAGCCAGAATCCTGCAGTCACATGGTTGGGCTCTGAAAGGAAGACCTTCGTGTGCCTGGCCACATCAGCAATCATCCATCTATTTTTGTGAGCAGCATCTACCCACTTCCAAAGAATGGCATGTCCAGATGCGGTCGGCACAACCAAGGCAGGTCCAGGGCCCCGAAGTGGAAGTCCCGAACCTTGCTTCGCAATGACGTCAGCAATTTCATTTCCCTCAACACCACAGTGCCCCGGTACCCAGAGCAGATGAATCGTGCTTTGCACTCTTGGACAATTTTCGAAGTAGTCAGGGGTCTACGCAGCGCCATCAGTGCAGCTTGACTGTCACTGCAAATAGCAATGACTTTGTCCCTCCATCTTTTTTCAATTGCCCAACAAGCAGCTCTCAGGATAGCGAATATTTCTGCTTGAAAAAGCGAAATGTGCTCTCGAAGAGAAAAATTCGATGAATCAGTGGCGGCTTGTGGTTTTGAGACTAAGGGAAGCACAAGCAAAATATATAAGCATATAGATAAGCATACTTATGAATCGCTTAGTAAACTATACATGCGAATTTTTTGGAATATTTTGTAAAAAAAACAATTAGGTATTTCAATGCTGATCATATTTGTATTAAAAGTTAGTGATTTCAGTGATATTCCCCCTCACTAAGAGCAACAATCTCACGAAAGTTCAAAATATGTATACTATTTGGAAGAAAAGATAAATACTACTTTTTCTAATTTATTTTGAAATTATGAAAAAATCAAGTACCAATAACAGCGGGACTTTAAGAACAAAATAAAGTTAAATTTTTTGGATATATGAAAAATTAAAATGTCCTTGGAAGCACAAAGTGCAATCAAAAATTCCATAGAAATTGCTATTGATGCCATTTGCTGGTGAGAGATGGAGACCAGGAACATAAGAGTACTAAAATAAATGTCTTGCCCCGCGAAAAATAAATATCTTGCCCCACTAAATAGCAAATGAATGTGTTGTCCCGTGAAAAATAATTGTGTTGCTCCCCGTGAAATAGCAAATGAAATACTGGCAAAATGTTTTGATTGCCATAAAATTTGTTTTGTTGAAAAGATAATTCTTTGCCATTTTTATTTGAATATGATTTTGCCATGGCTGGTGCTCCTGTTGAAACCAGAAGTTTCTCGCATTCCGGAACGAGAAAGGCATTGATCATGGCTCTGTAGGCGTCACCATTGACTGTAATGTTATTCTCAGCAGTATTTTTGAAGACATATGGACCAATTATTCCACCGGCCCATAAAGCACACCAAACAGTTACTTTCTGCGGATATAATGGTGTTTGGAGAACTGCCTGTGGTTGCTTATCACTCCCAATGCGGCAGTTTTGTTTCTTGACGTAGCCATTTAATCAGAATTGAGCATCATCGCTAAACAAAAAACAAAAAATGATTTTCTCCAATAGAACCGTTGTTTTTTCGAAATAAATCTGCACAATTTGCAAACGTTGCTCAAGCGTCAACCTATTCATGATAAAATGGCAAACCAAACCAACTATAAAGCACATGACAGCTGTCACATCATACGTAGCATTAACAAGTGCTGCCAACTTAAAGTTCTATACCTCTAAAAAAACACCATGTACAAGGTTTTCATCCTTTGAGTATGTTAATCTGAACTACTTCACTTTACCTTGGATGGCTATGAGTTCTCCGATTTCCTTCCTTCCTAGTTTCCATCTTGTATATATGACTGTGTTTGTGTCAACTGCACTTCCTAAGCTTCCATTTTTCTTGTATCTGGAGCTCCGCAAGGCACGATTCCTGCACTTTTACTTATATTGTACATGTGTTAATGATCTTCTTACTTCGATAAATTCTGCCTTTATTTTGTACACTTATACACAGTCAAACCATCTTTCTAAATTATCAAAACCTGCTAATTTTCTCTAACAACTTACTCAAAATGTTTTTAAATATGTCTGACAAGTTTGGTATCTTTACTGTAGATACCTTGTTAACATCTTTAAAAGCGCCCAGCGTGGGTTTAAGTGCTTGTTAAATTGGAATTTTAAATCAAGTCAAAATTTCATCGAAATGATCAAAGTTAATTTGCTTTCAGGCATTTACAGCTATTTATCTCATGGATGGTCTAGTTTTCAGAGATATTTCCTGAAGAAATTGATTCTTCCTTATATTTACTTATTTATTTATTTATTAACATACGGACAAGCTGTCCATTAAAGCAGTAACTACAATAAATGCAGCTTGATACTAACTTACAATAACTTTTAACAATAAATAAATTGAAAAATTTAGAACTTAATTAGTTAATACTCGTTGTTAATAATTCAATCAAGAAATAATTCAAGTTGCTTAAAAACAGCTTTTATCACATTAACCTTAACATCAAACGAATAAACATCGCTCCATAATTCATTACCTGTGCGCTTCATGCGCTCGAAAGGGGAGTGGAGGCTAAAATTTGTTTTTGAAATAATGAAGGTAAAAAATATCGTTGCTTCTTGTCGACCTAGAAGGAGTTCTTAGACCGACATCCACACGCAGCTCAAATGAGTCAATTTCCCCATTTAATAATTTAATTTCCTATATCATTGATCTTATAATTAAGCCCAACATTCTATTTGCTTGGTTAACAATATCTTTTATATGAGGTATAAAACTAAGAGAGGTATCGAAAGTCACACCAAAGTCTTTCACATTGTCAACATACTTAAGTGGAAGATTATTGATTGTGTATGTGTGATTGTAATAAGTTTTACTTCTATTAATGACAATAAATTGACATTTCTTTATATTTAGTTCAAGACAATTCTTCACGCAATAAATGTAAAAGTTGTTTAAATTGGATTGCAAAATTTCAATGTCAGCTAATGATGAAATAGTTTTAAAAATCGTACAATCGTCAGCAAACAGCAAAAATTGAACATCATGGAAAATTATGCTGATATCATTTATAAAAAATTAAGAAGAGTAAAGGGCCAAGATGTGATCCTTGCGGTACACCTGAGGATGAGAAAAATGGATAGATATAGTGATTATTAATTTTAACTAATAGAGACCGTCCTCGTAGGTAGTCGCAGAACCAATCATAAAATTTACCATGAACTCGAAAGTTTTTCAACTTTTCCAATAGCAGCTTTAAGTTAATTTTATCAAAAGCTTTACTAAAATCTGTGTAAATAGAGTGAGCTTGGTGATAAGATTCAAGTGACTTGTAAAGATAATTATGATAAGTAAGCAAATTAGTTGAGATTGATTTACCACTTAAGAAACCATGCTGATTGTGAAGAAGTAGAGTTCTTAAAATTGGGGTTATGTAATCGGTTACGAGACTTTCGAAAGCTTTAGGTATCGTTGATAGAATACAAATTGGGTGGTAATTCCGTACATCAAATCTCTGCCCAGATTTAAATACGGGTATCACAAAGCTTGATTTCCACACATTCGGAAAAACGCCACAGTTTAATGACCTATTGTGTTGGGGCCGAATTAGAAGCACAATTTTTTTTAAATACAGGCGGGATTCCATCAGGTCTAGCATTCTTACTAACATCCAATGACAATAGCTTATCAATAAGACTATTTAAATCGACTACAAAATGTGAAATAGTTATATTCGTATCGGTAGTAGTTGGACTATTATAGTGACATGAAGAATCACTGAAGACTTTAGAAAAAGTGGATGCAAACATGTCTGCTATTGCTTTTCGATCTGAGCTGAAAATATCATCCATAAACATCGTCGTTGGGAGTGATTTTTCTTTCTTAATAAAGTCGATTAAATTCCAAAAGTATTTAATGTTATGAGGTATTGATGACTCCAGTTTGCGAAAATAGCTTTAGGAGTCTAATCCAAGTAACCGTTTACAGTTAGCTCGTAAATTAGAAAAATTATTATAATCATTTAAAGAATTCGTTTTTTTATATTTTAAGTGAGCAAGTTTTTTCTTCTGAATTAGCTTTTTTAACTCCATAGAAAACCAATCAGGAAAAGTGCTTGGTCGAAAATTTATTTATTTATTTATTAGCCAAACAAGGCATAAATACATATATATACATACAATTAAATTATTTAAAAAAAAACAAGTGTACGGTACAAATAAATAACACATAAATAAATAACTAATTGAATAAACAAATAAGTTTGAAATAGACAATAAGTAAAATAACAATGAAATAAAAGAATAACAATTAAACACGATAATTAAACAAGAGCTTAAAAATTATGGTGTACAAATGGCTTGGATAAGGGAAGACTTGAAGGATAGTTTGGAAATCGTTGGGGAATAAAGGTTGCTAAAGCCATTGAAGACCCTGCAGCATCTATTCACCGGCTCATTAGCTGCATATATGGTGGAATGTGGATATTCCTTTGGTAAACGATTGGACCTGGTGTTCCTTAACGGGATATTTATCAGAAATTTACTATTGAGGAACTCAACTCTAATAACGCCTCTAATTACGTCAAATGTGAAGCAGGCCGATATCATCATTATTCTGGATGCAAGTGAAGTTAAGTTTAAATGACCTAATCTAAACTCATATGGGGGAAAATTTTCGAAATCGTAAGGGTTCTCTTAGGGCGAAAAGTAAAAATTGTTTTTGAATGGACTCGAATCTGCTATTGTGAATTTCAAAGGCTGGGTTCCAAATAATACAGGCGTATTCAAGAAGAGGGCGTACAAGCGCAGTGTATAATGATCTTGTGGCCCACAAGTTTTTAAACTCCTTGGCACGTCGTTTAATAAAGCCGTGCTGCTTATTCGCACGGGAAAGAATTTTATCGTAGTGCAAGGTGAAACGAAGTTTCACATCCATCACAACACCGAGATCAACAACGCTATCAACGCGAGTTAATAAGTTGTTGCCGAAAAAGTAAGTGTTCTGCGTAACCGTGCATTTACGGCTAGAACTTATAATTTGGCACTTATCAATATTCAGCGAGAGCTTGTTTATATTGCACCACTGAACAAGAGAATCAAGCTTGGATTGAAGGAAAAGTGCATAAGATTTAGATTCAATGGTGTGGTAGAGTTTGAGGTCGTCTGCATAAAGTAGGTGAGGAATGTTTGACAGGACGTCAGATAGATCCGAAATGAATATGTTAAAGAGAAGTGGGCCAAGATGACTACCTTGTGGAACACCAGAGGTAGCAAATATATTTTTTGATAAAATTCCTTGAAATTTAACGAGTTGGATTCGGTTGTGGAGGTAGGAACTGAGCCAGCTTAGTAAAGATCCAGCAAGTCCGAATTTGTGCAGCTTAAGCATCAATATAGAATGGTCAACTCTGTCAAAAGTAAAAAAAAGTAAAGCAATCCCACGACAACCCTCGTACGGGTCTAGGGGTTGAAGCTGGTAGAGAACTTCATTACAATTTTTTTAATCATTGTAGATACGAGTGTGGAGTGATTAATTCCACGGCTCCAACTCTGTCAAAAGCTTTGCTAAAGTCAGTGTAGACTGCGTCAATTTGATAGCCTTTCTCCATTTTACACAAAACGTCCGAAACTAGGATTGTCAAGTTTGTGATAGTTGAGCGACCTTTTCTAAAGCCATGCTGTTGCTCATTCAGACGGGAGTCAACTAGTGGGGAAAGTTTATTGTATACAACCTTTTCAAAAAGTTTTGGAATGGAAGATAAAATGGCAATGCCCCTGTAATTTTTGACGCAGCGTCTATCGCCATTTTTGAAAATTGGTGTCACATATGAAAGTTTTCAACAGGATGGGAAAACACCGGATGAAAGTGACCTGTCAAAGAAAATATGCAAGGGTGTTATTAACTGCTCTACACACCTACGCAAGAAGGACGGTGGAAGGAGATCAGGACCAGAGCCTTTGTTGCAATCGATCTCCAAGATAGCTTTACGTATTTCTTCGCGTGAAATTTTGTGAAAAGAAAAGTGGTTGGTGCTGAATTAGAAGGAGAAACATTTGAGTTAGATGGGTCTGATACATTGAAAATTCTCTGGAAGTTATCTCCGAATAAACGGCAGATATTTTTAGGAGAAGCAGAAGTGATATTATTGTAGGACATTGACAATGGATAACCGGTGACCTTCCGCATCATATTTACAAAATCAAAGAATTTTTTTGGGTCGTGGATTATACTTTCACCGGATTTCTTAATATAATTGGCATAAGCATCGCGGGACTTTGTCGAGAATTCCTTAGCTACTTCATTATAAGCTTCCTGAATAGTAGGATTAACATCAATATTTTCCTTTATTCGCTTATAAAGTTTGTTCCTGAGATTTCGCAAATGCCTAAGTTCTAAAGTTATCACGGACACGAACCGATTAAGTGAGGTAACAAATGTATGTAGCTTAATCCCACAAAAGCACAGCTTGGCGGTAGTCGATGTGTTTCAATCTTTATAAGCTGAATTTGATATTTGTGATTTATTAAAATCAAACAATATAAGTCAAAAATGTTCGACACTATTGGGATACGAACCCGCAGTTTCTGTATTTGAAAGCCAACACCGTACCCACCGATCCACTTTGATATAAATGTCCGGATGTGTGGATATAAAGCTGATTGAAATTATTCAGCTTTTTATTTGAAATTTTATTTGAAATTTATATGAAATTTATAACAATTGTCGAGTAAGTCAAAAAATACTTCACGCTGTTCAAAATTAAACCCGCAGCATCAGTATCCGAGAGCCGGCACTGTAACCACTGGACTACGTTGATCGATAAAAGGGGCTAAAGGTAGAAAGGATATAAATGTCCGGTAAGTAACGCACTGGGTTTATTGAGAAAAATGTAACTGTGCAATTGAAATTTCTTTGAATGTGCACTTTCGTGCCCGCAAAAGACGAAAAACTTGATTTTGCGACACACACAGCCCGCACGGAAGTCAAATGTTTGCAGCAAAATAACCGAGTTGGATTTTTGAAGCTAAATCCGTAGACGTCATAGAAAACACAGTGTTTCACGGCTGCAAACAGACATTTATTAGGGAGATTCCCGTGGAGTTCAAAGTTTTATTTAAAAAGCCGTATAATGCAGAATTTGGGTGACGAAACGGTTAAAAATACTTGCTAAACACTGCCGTGGGCTTCAAATTTAAGGTTAAGCACTTTTGAGGAAGTATTTTAGCACTTATTATTCAATTTTTAGGGATTTTTTTTTAAATTGACCAAGGGAATTCTTCTACTAATAATTGTATTTAAAATAGGATAACATTTGTCAGCTGACTCGTCTATAGTCGAGGCATTCAACACAGCTAACCAGTTTACGCTCTCGAAGGCACTATTAATGGAATTATAGTCGGCGTGTTTAAAATTACGATGACTTATAACAGCATGTTCATTGGAAATCTCGTTTGGTTGCAAATCGATGCAGATCGATGGGAAGAAAATGATGATCGTTGCCTATTACAGATAAATTATTTAAATTCGAAAAAATTAAATCTAGTCCGTAGTCCAATGAGTTATTAGGGTTTAAAACATTATTAAATTTACTCTAGTTTAAAAGAGAAAAAGCTTCAATTATTGTGCTCTGTTTCAGACAATTTATTCGTTGTGTCCATTCCTGTTAATCCCAGTTAACTCCAGGCAAATTATAATCGCCAGTAATAATGAATTCAGAAGTTGGATATTGATGAAAACAGTGTATAACGTCTTCGGTATGGTTATTATATTTATCGGGTGGTGCATCTGGTTGTAAATATACAGTTGATATAATCAATCTTTTGTTATTGACTTTAACCGATACGAAAAGCTGCTCTACGTCAATATTTTTAGATGATATCAAACTAGATTGAAAGTTATTAGATAAAGCTATCAATACACCACCTTGTCTAATGCTTTTATTAATTAAGTACGAGTAAATGCAATACTGCATATTTTCAAGACTTTTTGATGAATGAATTATATTTGATTGTAGAGCAGAAATATTCAAAGGTGTTTAATAAACTTTCCTCAAATTTGAAAACTGACACAATCAAAATTATGCAATGTACCCACTTGTTCCAAGTATTTCCAAATTGTTCCAGGTTCACGCACTTATCAATCTAGCCCTACTCTTTCAAACAAAAATAACACCCATATTCCATACATATACTGCCACCTCATAAAAATCGAGTTTTCCCAGAACAATCGTTTCTAATCCATTTGAGGTGAATGTTCCATCAAAACCGCTCTTCATCAGTTTCACACCCGACCACTGCCGAGTACACAAAAACAAAACCTCCTCGTTTTCCGATGTTTATTATAACCTTTAAAATAGATCAAGTGAAACCCTGCTACTTAGCGTAATAAATAACCGCACGATTGAACCAAAAGCACAGGCGGCGACTCCTTGCAAACACCAATTGTGTTGGCTATTATTTCGTCCTCGTGCATAGGCACCACATGATTTATATCGTAAACTCGATAGAATTACTTATTCTGTGCGGCTTCCAATGTCGATGTCTAGCACATCGATAGTGCACGAAACCGAAAGATGGTATTTATTCGGTAGTAAAAAACGGACCCGTCCCAACCCGTCCCGGCCATGATCAGTCATATTTCGGTTTATGTTCGTTTCCGGCCGGGTTATTGCAGTTCAAGATGTCGACGCGTTCGAGAAATAAGAAAAGGATAATTTGTTGCTTGGGAAATGAGGTCAGGATGCGTGGCGTACGTAAGCCGTGCTGGAATCTGTTGGGATGAAGTCAATTTATTACGTTAAAGTAGTAGCCATTTATAAGGCGAAATTTCGGTTACGGTTTCATTTTCTGTGAAATTGTACACCAAGATCGCTTGGTTTGATGATGGATGTAGTGGAAGGCGATGAAATGAAATTCGAGCAAAGTGATCAAGAGAATGGGAGATAAATGAAGAAGAATAGATGGTTGTTTGACATTATTTCGTGTTTGGCCTAGTTTTCAGGAAAAATCCAACTTATTGCTTTTCCTCAAGTGGAGGTTATGCTTAAACATGGATAAACGAGTGTGAGCATATTTGTTGGAAGGATAAATGCGTCAAATTATTTTGCTTTATTTTTGTTTCAGAAATAATTTACCAGAAACAATTTGACCTTAACAATAGTGCCTCTGGCGACAGTTCCAAACATACCCACAACCAGAAACCTTTAATTGGATCTCCACAGTAGAATAATTTCTTTGGTTTATTTAGTACATACACACTAATCTTACTGCAGGCATTTCCATTTTCATAAGATTTGAAGTGAGGCACAAAATTCATTTACGTTCCTTGTACGTATGTGGGACGATGAAAAATTAAACATTTTCGCATACAAAAGCCATATGTACGTACGGTATCGTTTCCGTTCTTTCTGTTCTCGGGATTGTATTGTTGGCTTGGTAATTGAAAAGACTTTAAACTTTTACTGTGAGTATTGTTCAAGCAGTTTGTCCCGAAATCGTGAATGATTATTTGGTCCTTAATTGACTGAAGTAGGTTGAAGTTGTCTTGTGTTTGTTATGAATTTGAGCAAATCGCGTAGGATTTAACAAAGAAATCACTTGTTTATGCTATGCAGCACGCGGTATATTAAACATCATCAATTATAAGACTCATTGAATGAGTAAAACAATTATGGAAATGCTTGAATTCCGGAAATTAATAGATGCAATAAAAATGGGAAAAACAAAATTAGAGGAGAGAGTTTTTTCTTAAATTGATTTGAAGCACAAAACTAGCCCATTGTGCTTAAAAAATATAGTGGCCCTTCTATATCCGGTCGTGGACTTGGGTATCGAAGCTGGTGGATATGCTCAGGTGCAGATTTATATATTTAAGAGTTCCATTTGCATACTGTAAATTTTACAAACGATATAGTTATGGTAGCTGAACAGATGGCAATTTTTAAAAGCTATGCAGATTTGTAAGTAATGAACGCTATTGTAAAAATGATTCGCATTCATTGTTAAAGCTTAGTGCATATAAAACTCGCATCAAAGTATTATGGGACGTAACGAAAGTTTTGAAGAAATTATAATACTACTAACTAAACTGAAAGAGGACGAAGTACTGCTATCAAACAAAGAATCAGGTTAACTTATATTCCCATGCTCCCTAGAAATTAAAAACCTCTTCCAATCTCATCGCAACAATCAAAAACTGAAGGTTCTTTTAAAAACGGCTTACGATATTTCAAAAATGGCCTATGTGTATTACATTCTAGGTCTAGGTTTTTAGGTTTTCGGTTCGAATTCAGGCTTAGACGAAAGATAACGCGGCGATCTTGAGCTAACATAGTTGAATAGATACCTGAGTGAAATCCGAGGCAAAATGAGCTGTCAAACTAATCATTTCACAATTGGTAAAAAATTCGATTATTAAAATGGAATTCTACCAAGTACAAAGCTCAAAACCCGTTATAAGCTGCAGTGGGATACTTTGTTCAATAATAAAAGCAGTCCTCACGCATAGCACCAAGTTCAATACAAAAAAATATTTCAAGTGGTGAGAGCCACATTCTATGCGTCTTACAAGAAAACACAAGAAGGTTTTTTTTGTGGATATCTGCTTTCTTTAAATCGGCAGATAATTGAAAAAGCGCGAAACGGTCTTTGAATGCCTAAATGCCTGCAAACATGTTAGTTTTGCTCTTTCAATCACACTCGATTATTAAGATTTCTCCGCGATTGCATTTCCACTTTGCAGTAGCTGTTAGACGAAATATATCTTAGTTTGTCATTTCTGTACCTAAAATATATAAATGTACAATTAATTTACAAAGATATGGCAAAAACAAAATAAAAAATTCTGGTGTGGTACTATCGCATCGTAAAATGACAATTAGCTGATATTTCATCACCAGGGTTCGAATAATTATGAGCGAAAAAACGCCAATATATGCACAAAAAATCACTGACATATGCTGGTAAGCATGCAATGAAACTGACCAAAATATGCAATATTGTGAAATTCTACTCTACGTTGATTTTCGAACAACGGACATTATTTTTGTTTGTATGAATTAATGTTTGTATGAATTAATTCTTCGCAAATAAAGGAAAAAAGTGACAATCAAAATTCACAATACATACTTTTTGACCTTATTTTTTTGCATTCTCTTGATCACATAGTAAGGACGAGTAAACCTATATAACAAACCTAAAAATGCTGACAGCTTAGTATAAGTTCGATTCTTTCGAAAGATAGGTGTGACCATGATACAATGAAGACAAGGTAGTCTATTTCGGGTACCAAAGCTCGTTTGTTCTGCGCGGGTGACAAATGTGAGTGATTTGACTTTAAGCCAATGCAAAATTCGGCAACTTCAAGGATTGCGTTTGGGATGTTAACGAGGCGATATTATTGTTTTGATGATGAGATTTGAAGAGATGATACGTTGTTTTAAATGTCCTTGAAAACCTCGAAGAAAAAACTATTGTATAAAGCACAATGATGAAAAAATCAAAGGGTTATTTTTGCGAAAAAGCTGTGATATTCACTCAGTGCCACGATTCATTTAGAGCTTTTTATGAGCACAATGTTAGTTGTATGTACGTACGATGTTAGAATGAAGTTACCAACCAGAGTATTAACCAGATAAATGACGGTTTGCGTTAACAGTAGAGCAGCTATTCTCGCTCTTGCGTCTTACAGATGTTCTTCAAAAACTGCTACCGCTTGCCGAGTCCTAAATAATAAATGCCTCAAAATTTTTGGTTCTTACTACTTTCAAGGGTTAGCAGAGGGAGCCAGTACCGTCACGCTGAGTCAGCTGATCCAGTTTGGTGAAGCGGTCTCTTGGCAGCTCTAAAAAGCCAGCGGAGGGTGGCAAATGGGCCCACACTGGTGGCCTAATGCAAGCCGCGTTCCCGGCAGCCCTCTTAACTAACCTAACCTAACCTAGGATGAAGATCTATCTAGCCCGATAGGGTTAAAGCTGTAAATGGACATTGAAAAATTCTGGTTTAGTGAGATATGTTTGTGCGCTGAAATATGTGCGAAATATATACGTATGAATGGATTGATGTACTTTTGATTTAGGTTCTTAGCTGGGATTTTGAAAATGTTAGGACAATTGGTATTAGGGCTTATAGTTTGTTTGTTTGCATCCATTTTTTCATACCGCCCATATGAAAATCCTTTATCGACAGAAAAATTAGCACAGAAATACCGGAAGTATTTCGAGTATGCATGTGCTCCTATCATAAGTGCCTAGCTTATGAGCGGCAGGGATTTTTCAATGGTAAATTTACTTTCACCAGCCATGTTTCCTTTACACAGGTCGACATATTATATACTGAATTTTCTTAAACCTTTAACTCTGTTAACCATAGACTCCTTCTTCAAAAGCTTAAGAACTATGATCTTCTATCGTGGTTTACCTCTTATATCTTTGGTCGTATCTGTAATGCAACTGTCAATTCCTGTTCTTCAATTCGCTTTCATCCCGCATCAAGTATTCTACAATGGTCTATTCTCGATCCTATTCTTTTTCTATTGTTCTTAAAAGATCTGCTTTCTTGAATCCAATTTGGTTTAAAAATGGTTTCAAAATGTTCCGAGTGACCGAGTTAAAAAATGACTATACTTCTTACAAACGATCTTGATTATATAACGATCTTATATAACGATCTTCTTATATAACGATTCACGTACTTGGTGCACTGCCAATGCTCCCACTTTGAACATCGTGAAATGTCACAAATTTTCATATACATGTAAAATGTCCTCTGTGATCCTATACTATTTCCGGGTCCCCTCTCAATGTTGTTGATAATTTCAAAGACCTTGACGTATTATTTGATCCAAAGCATAAATTCGATAAGCATATTCTACATATCACTGACAAGGCCTCTAAATTTTAAGGTTTCATGGTGAAATTTTCCAAAAGTTTCCAAAAGTTGAAAGTTTCTATCAAGTATAGTGTCCAGATTTACTCGTACCTCATTCTTTTAATTTCGGCTTGCCTATCTTTCTTATAAAGATGGTTTTTTGTTCTTAATTAATCCTTCTCTCGATAAGGAAGATTTTTCCTATTTGAGCGCCTCATTTTTAAGTTGTGTTTTACAATGGTTGAATCTAACCTCAGTTGCCACGTTTCCGTTCGTATGTTGTGTTTACTTAAGCAGCACAATTACCTACAATTTAATCTTTTGCAGCCAACGATATATGCATATCATTTTTTTTTTCAAAGAATAGTGTTGTGCTGTAATGATTAGTTTTTTTTTAATTTTAATTGCGCTTTTTCATCCTGGTTTCTTTTTATTTTGATTATATATTTTTAACTGGATTTCTTATCTGTTGAATATATTAAATAAATAAATAAATAAATCAAAACTTTGAAGAACCATTCATTGCAAAAACTCTCCTGTCTAAGTGGTGAGCGTTTGATGCATAGTCTCGTTGGTTTCGAATGAATGTACCGCGACATAATACTTCAGAGCGAAAATAACAAATCAGATTAGCCATGACCTAGAATCAAAGAAAACTCACCATAAAACATTTTCCAAATTACTTTCACCGAAATTGGATGTGGTGTTACATGTCGAAAAGTTACTAATGCTAGCTTTGACTATCACCAAAACGTTCCAAACTTTTACGAACAAGTGCTAACTGGATGGTAGAATATCTGACATTAAATCCACATTCATGCATTGTAGCTGCACATACGAATAAAAGTCCACGGACTCGTATCCATTCGCGTTGCAGTGATAAGCTTCTGGCTTAAAAAAAAAAACACTTTTTTATCCAATTGAGAGAAGGATGAAAAAATGATTGTCGGCCCAGCACAAGCTTTGAATGATTTTCAATCCGAAAGAATCAATTCAATGGAAACATGCAAGCAACCAAGGATAGCATATATTCGACAAGCTCGGGATTTGAAGTTTGTCAAAATGTCCATACAGCTTTTAAGAATGGAATTCGAAAGTTCAGTAAGAGAGAAGTGTCAAAAGAATCACAAATATCAAGGACTGGTATGTATGTATGTTGACAAGAATAAAGCCGATCGTTCCAATTGAATGGAATTGTAAAATATACTAGGAACTGTATCTTTCAGAGAATAAGCCACAGGTGATAAATGTTCAGTATGCTATAACGAATTGAGAAGGCTTAGTTCATACTACGTGCGTAGTTTCCTGAGAAGTATTGTGAATGAAACATTCTGTTGAAAATCTGTTTGCTGGCGGTATATAATTGAGACAAGTTTTATTTAAATCCGTATATTAAGCTTATATTATCTTCTTAAACCAATACAAGGCTTTTTCGAAATAATCAAAAATGGCAACTAAATCTGCATAAACTTCCAGGCATTCTTTATTAATGTCATAGTACAAGTTAATAAACCACTATAATCCAATTAATATGTTGCACTGCAAGAACGTTGTCTGAAATTATATACTAAGTAGAACATTCAGTTTTCAATTTATCCCAATTAACAGTAGCTGATTTAACTTTGAAGTAGTCTAATCGTGAGTAATTTATGAATCGTATCTATAAATGGACGTGATAACCATAAATTAACCATTACACCTCGTATCACAAAAAAATACGATGCAAAATTTCGTTAACGACTTTTTTAAAAATTATGTATCTAACTATCTTTCTACCCATTTCTATCTTTATTTTACTATTATCATTTCAAAAAAAAACTATTGCCGATAAGTTATCGCCATCAACTTTATTCAAATATTTCAATGATTTCAACTTGTTATGTAGATGAGCCCACGCTGGGCGCTACTAATTATCTCAAAATGATTCACTAATCATGCAGTCTGCTTCAACAATTTTTGTTAAACGAAACTGAAAACATTGAGAAAAGAATAGTTCACATGCGTGCTTGTCAATTGTATTGCACTTACAGATGTTAAATCACATTTTCCATTGAGCTCGAATCTTTATTGATTACTAGTAGTACAAAAGCTAAGAAGAATGTTATATAATAAATAAACAACTAATCGTATGAAAAAACAAATTATTTCCAACATTTTTGCTATCAATTTAGTTCAATAGCACCATTTTTAAATAATTAAATGTTTCTCGACACTAAATGTGAGGAAAAAATGTATGTAAACAGTATCATAGTAATATAATCTAGCAGAGTGTATAAAATATTTATAAAATATCGGATTGAAAGTAATAATATTTTTGAATTTATTTCTATTGAAAGGTTGATGTTGTAAACATTTGCATTTCATGTTAAAAACTGTAGCGATTTAGAATAACTCAGCGTCTTTTTGTATCAATGGTTAGTAGAGTAGAAAAACACAAATTATGAATTTAGCCCATAAGATATAAGGTGTCGAACGAGTGCATTGTAAAAAAACACTACTGGAAGGTGTGTAGTCTTATGGTACAGGGGGTTGGTTTATTGACTCTATTATTTTCCTGAAGGAACAGCATATAGTTGGAAATAAAATCGAAGAATTCGGTTTTTCAAAAAAATTGGAAGATATATTGGCACATTAATCGCTATCTATTTCTAAAATAACCGCATATTAATTCCGCCAGGTGGTGAGGTATGCCAAGCTTAACTAGTGTCGCAGCTATCAATTTCAAATTTGCTAAACTAAAATTATTTTGGGCGTCTCGTAGAATAAAGACACTATATTTTCGAGGAATTTCTCGAACGAGTCTCATGTAAATGGCATCAATTGTCGAACGCGCTCGGTGGAAGCTAAACTGCACATACGATAGCTCTCCCCTTTTTCCACAGCCTCAAATCGCATGTCGCATATGACTCTCCCTAGGACTTTGCCCAAATGTAGAGTGGTACAGCCTCAGCTCTGCGAAAGGTTTGTTGCGTTCTTAATAAGGTTTAGCGTTCTCCAGCATTCTAAGATGACTAAATTGTTTTACCTTGCTGGAGTACTTGATTGAATGAAGGCATCCAGGTTTAGTTTGAGGTTTCATCTGCAACAGTAGCTCATGTTTTTGCGTCTTTCTGACGTAACTCGTACTTTTTCCTTCCGATTTTAGGCTCAGATCACTATTTATTTGACGAATAATTTCAGTGTACGTCATTTTTCCATTGATGTATATAATAATTTCGTTTCGTCAACTTTTCCTTGCATGCCGCGCCTTTTTTTATTTGTCTGGACTTGATATATCTGCTCTTGAATTTTTCGTTTTGTTTTGGTTCTAAATCCTCAGTCAGATGGCTTGACCATTGCCTTAGAAGGGACTATACTTCACTGTAGCATTTTGGAAGCTTCCTTGCAAGCAAAACTTTGGAGTACCCTTCGCAGCCCCAAAATTCTTAACTACCGACACGATGTTCCGATTGGTACTGTGTTTTGGAGTAACATAGTTCGACTTTTGTTATTGGATGTAACAAATTTGTTCAGACACGATATTACATCTTTTTGATAGCTTTTATCTGTTCTTTAACGACCTTGTGCATATCGCTTTAGGCTTTTGTATAGTTCACAAGTTCAGTGATCATCTCACTTAGCAGGTCAAAGTGGTCAATTTTTTGTTGAGCTCCTAAATAACTGTGCTGTCATTCGCATCACTAGTTGTAGTGCCACTTTCGATGCTCCTGTCTGGTGGTGTTTGATACCATATTGCTCTACGTACAAAGAAATTTTTATCATCATTCATAGTTTCCACGTCGTAAGTTTTTATCCATCCAGCGTTCGATTTTAAAGAAGCCAAGCTGCTAATCTCTGCAATATCAACTCCCTTATGGTTGAGTTTTCCCGAGCTTTGTACTGGGTATCCAAATCCTTTCACTTGCATTGTTATTGTTATTACACTTGTAGTGCTATTTTTATTTTTTTTTTATTTTTTTATAGTGCGTCCCAGACAACTGGTTTGTTGGTATAAGGGATAGCCCAATGTTTTTTTTATTCACTACTAAGGCTAAGCTAACCGCCTTCGTAGCTTTACATTCGCTGGATAACTATGCCCCGGAACTTGCTCGTGCGCCCCTGGCGACCACCAGTAATGGTAATCCAACTTCTTGCAACGTAAGTTCCAACGCGGCTGTGAACCTGAGTGTTTTTCACTGTCTTTGATGTACGATTGAATTATTTTGGAAATTAATCTTTCTAAGAATCTTTATGGGTTTGAAAGAATACATATGTATTTTGATTTCTTGACAGATATCGATACTCTGAGGTAATTCTGACCTCTTCTTCAGTCATGAGTAGCTAAGATAAAAACATAGCGCCCAATGTGGGCAAGATATGATGTCTATGCATTCCAAAAAATACCTTATGTGAACAACATACTTATTTTGAAATTTTCCTTCCAACTTTGCTGCATAGAAACACCACAAACTAAAATATTTTAATTTACAAACAATTTTCACTTTCGAAAACCGATTGACCCACGAAGAATAAGGCAGATTGAGAACGTCAAATATTGTTATCTGTCACGAAATTGAAATACTTGTAGCATCTAAAGGCAAAATCGAACTTTAAATTAAAATGTTTAGTTTTGAAAGCTGGAAAAAGTTGGATCACATTAGAACAACTATTTGAGACTTTACTTTAATCTAAAGCATAGTACTGTCTTCGATTTCAATATAATTTTTTATGCAAAATTTCACGTGAAAATTGTTTCGGTGAAAATTTAGCTTGATAATAAGCAAGAGTTGTGATCAGTTCTTAGCCGTAAAAATTGGTTAGAAATTGCTTTTGCTTTGAAAATGCAGATGGCATTGACACATGTCTCCAATCATTTGACACCAATTAAGTATGTGCAGTTCATTCTTTCGAGCTTAAAAGTGACATTTGGTATTTGAATTTAAAAATTGAATTGTGGAAAATATGTCTTTTCATCAAGAAAATCAATCGAAAATTGAAATTCTTGACATTTTATCCGGCAGGAATGAGCAGTTTATCGACTTTTCTCCATTGCCAAAATTTTCGCTCGAAAGAATAACCAGATAATGGAGATATGTAAAAATTTGGCTTCACGATTAACTCAGTACCATCCTTAAGGCGTGAATCTTGCAAAGCATATTGTAATGGTTTGAAAGAAGTGTTGCATTAGGTATATAAAATAAAAATTTCAATGATAAAGTATTTCAACTAATAATACATATTCTGTTTATTTTCATTACTTTCATTTATGCCCATTGTATGTAAATTATAATCAGAGTAAATAAAAATATTGAAATAATTAAAAAGCAATAAAATCTATTTCGCTGCTGTTTTTTTTAAATAAATTCTAATAAATTAACAGCTTTATTGATTTTATCGCTAGTAAATTGATTTAATATAATACGAAGTCACCAAGCTGAAAAAAAGGTAATTATCAAGAATTTTCACTGGAAAGATATTTGAATTGATTAACGTAAAAGTTTAAACACATATTGTTCAACAATGAATTGACGTTGTCACTTTGACAACGGAGACAGATGGGCAGATAGACAGACAGCTGATCGGGAAATTTAATGCTGTGTTTTAAATTGTAAAATTGGATAGTGGAAATTCAAAAACCAGTAATTGTTCAAAGCTGGAATATACCGAAATTTTCACTATCCAGTTATTTTTCAAAAAGTAAAAGTTAGAATAGAAATTTGAAGTAAAAGTTAGTACATCGTCAACCTTGAAACCGTTCGCATTGTAAATCGTTTTTCGAAATTAGAAAGTAGTTAGTAGTTAGTTAGAATTTGAAATCGTGTCGTTTAAATCAAGTATTTAACCGAAAAATAGAAAGTTTTAGAATTTGAGATTAGAAAGTGTTTTGAAATATTAAAAATTGAATAAATTGGTGAACTGAACTTGCTTTGGTGTTTTAAATTTAACCGGGATTCTTATAAGGTGAAATTTTTTAAGATTCGAAAGAAACACATATTGTGACAACTTTTAACTTTATTTTGATGATTTCATTTGTAAAAATAGTGATTTACAAAACATTTGTAAAAATAATGATTTCTAAAGATGCCGCGGCCGATCTCCGGGAGTTCTTCAAAAAAATCGTCTTGCGAAAAGAAAAATATCCTTGAGTTATCTTTTTAATAGAAAAACTAAAAAAAATCATTAATTTAAATTATTATCTAGTGAATTGCCGAAGGCATAAACAAAATAATAATTTTTAATGAAAGGAAGACTTTTAAAAAATTAATTGTCCATAGCATTTTGGTTTCAAATTGTTTATAAAATGGAAAATATTTTTCGACGTGAAAAAACCTTTAATAAATTTACAAGATAATATATTTAAAGTTTTTATAAAAATTTGAAACCTAATCAATCAAGCTGTTCCTGGGAAATATTGTTTATTGCATTTTAAAAAAAACGATTTGAGAAAAACAGTTTCAAAGTTGCAAAGTACATTTTAAAATGGTACATTTTTTTTCAACTGACATCGAGTCGTCTATTCCAGGGTCATATAATACATATGAACTTTCCAGTTCTGTGGCAGCTTTTAATAGTCTGTTTTGTTGTTGCCTGCTAATCATTCTTCCTTCTTCGGTCGGAGAACATGACATGCATCCTTCACATCGCTCCAAGACGTTTATAAATATGAGTGCAATTTCGAAAATATCTGTCACATTAACATGCAACTTTCGGTGTAGAAACTGAAATATATGTTCATTACGAGAATGAAATAACTTTTATTGAATCTTGACTGCATTTAACTCTTTAATATATTAGATTCGGTGCTCGAAAATATTAATGATCATTACCCCAGTTTGACGCAGGATCACTCTACTAATTAAAATTTCAGATTAAATGAAAAACTTCATAGAAAACAAAAACAAATCAAACAAACTACACTACTTACGCTTTGACAGATCGTTTCATGCACTATTCTCTATACTTTGTAGTTTTATATTTCCTATTAACGCCACTAGTGACATCTCTCCGTACGACTATTGCTACATTTACATTTAAAATCGAATTTAATTATGCATACTTATACTTTTGCAAAATTTATATTTAGGTATATCGAAATGGAGAATATATACAAAAATGAATTACAAATAATGAGTGAAATAAATATCATTCGTTTTTGTTAAATATGGCGCCTTGTTTCAAATTGTGCATGAAAACATATGGAAAGGAGAAAGACATGAGCATCCTCCAACATCTCTCAAGCTCCACTCAAATTATAGCAAATCGAAAGTAAAAAAAACGTCGCTATTTGCCTTGAGAATAAAATTATGGCAAACATGAATTTTTATTCAAATTCAATCAAAAGAATTTAATTATCACGAAACTCAATTAATAATGAAGTAAATTAAATTTAACATCTTTCAAGATAACAAGATAAAGATTCTATGATGTAATTGAGCCAAATTTAATGATAATCATATATGGATGGAGAAATTTCCCCACTTACTTTGGAGAATTGAAACCCAATAAAAGGTAGAGTGAACTCTACAATCATTCTATTACGACTTGGCACATCTTGGCAGGAATTTCCAGGTCAAGATACCCACAAGAACAGGCTGGAAGAAAAAGGAAGCTACCACCGATGGGGGTGTCTGAATTTACACGAACGGGTCAAAGACGGACACAGGAGTTGGCTCGGGCGTGTTTTATACGGATTTGAGCCTTAATCTGTGGTGTAGACTGTCGGACCATGCTACCGTCTTTCAGTCTGAATTACATGCTATAAGCATGGCAGTTGAGTCCATTAGCGGAATATCAACCAGATCAATGACGATTTGCGTCGACAGTAGAGCAGCCATTCTCGCTCTTGCGTTTTACAGATGTTCTTCAAAAACTGTTAGCGCTTGCAGAGTGGCTCTCAATGAAAGGGCAAGGCATATTCCTATCCGGATTATGTGGGTGCTAGGGCATAGTGGGGTCATAGGCAGCGAAAAAGCCGACGAATTGGCGAGGAAAGGTTCAGGAGCTAGCAATAGCCCCTGCATCACTGTACTACGGTCAATCGCTGACGCCATATGGGCCAAACTAAAGTCCGAATGAGAAAACAGGATGGACTGCAGGGTGGCCAGGACATTATGGTCATCACCTGATCTAAGCAAAAGTACGAAACTGCTCAAGCTCAGCAGAAACTGCTTGAGAGCCACGGTCGGCTTGCTCACAGGGCACTGCCTTACCGCATCTCATGCGAACAGAATGGGACTGACATCGAGCAATTTATGCAAGAGGTGCGAGATGGAAGAGGACACCATCGAGCATACTCTCTGTGTTTGTCCGGCCCTAAATAATAAACGCCTCAAGATTTTTGATTCTTACTACTTTCAAGGATTAGCAGAGGGGGCCAGTACCGTCACGCTGAGTCAGCTGATCCAGTTTGGCGAAGCGGTCACTTGCCAGCGGAGCCAGCGGAGGGGGCAAATGGGCCCAAACTGGAGGCCTAATGCAAGCCGCGTTCCCGGCAGCCCTCTTTACTAACCTAACCTAACCTATTACGACTAGGACCATCCAAGCAAAACATTCACAGGTATCTTGCTTAGTATATGCTAGTTGTTGTCTCTTTTTTCTCTTCTCCTTTCTCTTCCTTTGGAACTTGGTATAAGTGTGAATACACATGCCTATCAGGCTATTTTCACACAATATTCAAGTTCCGGCTCTAATAGCATGTAGCAAACGTGGTTAGAATTAAGACATGCAGTGAAGTGAATTAAGAATAAAACACGTGTCTTAAATTTAGTAAATTGTGCAATTAATACTGCAATTGTTACACACCTCAATTATTCCTTTTAAGAATAAATATTTTTGTGCGTTGTTTGCACAAGGTTGGGGAACAAAGTTGAAAGAACTGCTTCTGATTACAGCCAAAACACGCTTATCATTTTTCTTTATACATTTTCATTATTCTAGACATTGTATATCGACAACTCGATTGCATTCGGCTGAAATGTAAACATTTCCAACCAATTCATTTTGAAATAATTGCCAACACAATAAACTTTCGTGCTAGTTATCTGATCTCATAGCCGTCACTACTCTTTAATCTTTATCATTATTTCTCTTACAATGCAATACTGGTTGCATTCGATACGTACTACGGCCAATACAATATCTCTTTTGAGAAAACGAGCAAAGCAACCTTATAATACTTTTACACGATATCTCTGACTGTGAAATTTCTCTATAGATTTCTACGTAATGTTGCACAACTAACAATTGAAATAACGGTAATTGCTTCTAGTAGACGCATAACAGCTACAATTAGTGTCGAATTGCCAATAAGCATAAGTAACAGTGTCGCGTGAAGCGTTTTGTGCAATTAATTCGCTATACAAATATTTAATTAGACAAATTAATGACTCGAATGGTAACGAGAACTCTTACGTACTCGTATTATCTGTTAGGAGTCCTGTTTCCGAATATTTTGGGTAAAAGCTATCCTTGCTCTGATTTGCCCGACAAACGAAATAGTTTTCGTCGTTATATGGCAAACGAACGAGGGTTTCATATGTTGGCGCCTGAAATTTGAGGTTTTTTTTCCATCAAGGACTGAAATTATTTTCGAGTTGGGCAAATAAATTGAAGACTAAAGAATAGTTTTCTGGTTGATTTATATAGTTAGATTATTTTCGTCGATGATTCAAGTTTCAATTGATGATGTGACCCAAAAAATATGTACCATGAACGTTTCAATCAAATCTTATTAGCCAATCACTCTACAAAATTACATTTAAATCTCTTATCATTTTCCATCAAAAACTCCAAATCGTTTTTCACAATTTTCTTGCAAAAGTCATTTAGAAAAAAACTAGGATTTACTGTGAAATAAACGCACCAATTGACCTACTTTTGACGTACGTATATACTAATCTTAAGTATGATCATAAAAACTTCTTCTCATTGATACTCTCAATCAGTTTTCGATTTACTTGGATTAAATCTATTGAATAGAGAAAGCCTGCTCGGACTTATTTTGTTTGTCGCATTCGGCGAGATGTCATTACATAAATCCTGATTTGGCGGATAAGCGATGCGTACTCCTAAACAATTTTGCGTTTCATTAGAGACAGTCGTCGAAATTGTGGCGTAATCTCTGTAAATACGAAAGATTGGCGTAGACATTTCGGCAATTTATTTGTCTTGAATTGCTCGAATATTTCAATTTGGATGGACAGGCTAATATTACAGGATTAGCTTGGTAAAATAAAGTGATTTGATGTTGGCTGGGAGTTTTCAATTTTTAGTTTTAGACAGAATTATTTTTGGCAAGCAATAATATTTGTTTTTTTTTTTTGGTTTTTGGGGAATCAATTTTAGGAAAATTCGCAATGGAAAATTCACATTCGAAAATAATAAAACAACAACCGAACATTACGATTGAAATAAATCTCACGTGCTTCGATTTTTTTGGTGTTTCATTTCATTTCATTTTTGCTATCAACTCTGCAATCAACCCTTTCCCATAACGATCACATTGACTAAAAATTGTTCGGCAAAGGAATTTCACATGCAATGCATCTCTCTTAATAGAGTTTAAACTGATTTATTTGGTCGTTAGTTTCACCCGGTACGCGGTCATTTCCACTCGATAAAACAAAAAAAAAACCAAATCAATACGATGCCTCCTATGTTAATTTATAGGCCGCAATACAATTTTCAATTAGGGATGGCTGCTGTACTTTGACTAAAATAAAACGAGCTATTGCTATGCAGCATATGTCCACCGATGTACACATTAAATCGACTGGAAAAAGCCACTGCTTTAATGATTTGCGCACTTTGAACGATAAAAAGCACATGCTTTTGCTACACCGTTAATAGTAATTCTGCATGCGGGTCACTTGTTCAGTTTTAAAAACGAACATTAGCAACGTGATTTGATTTTTAATAATGTTCGAAGAAGAACTTTGGCCAAAAATTCATATTTCTACATAGATATATCATCGAAAAATTTCAGTGAAAAAATCTCAGGAATCCGATTGAACTGAAATTTTCAGGATACATTGATGAATCTGCAGTATAGTGCCAGGTCTCAAAAAAAGCTAATAATCTTTAACCCTTTAGCACCGGCGGCCATTTTAGTGATATTTTAAGTATACCTACTCTTCTGTCAACGAATAACTTTCGCAAAAATAAAGTTCATGAACTGAATTCGGAACGTGTTTCAAATGTGAGTAAGATAATAGGCGCGTTTTTTTGCTCTCTTTATCCATAACAGAAAAATGCAGACGCATTGGAAACAACAACAACTCCTGTTATGGAAAGGGGGAGTTGTTGTTGCTCTCAATGAGTCTGCATTGTTTTGCTAAAGATAGGGGGAGCAAAAAAAACACGTCTAAGGTTTTCGAAATGTTTAACCCTATGTGTGCGCTAGACGCTTAAAATGACATTGGGAAAATTTGAAAATTTTTGAATTGTGATTACTTTTGACCAGATTATCAAATCATTATGAAACTTAACGGACATATTGTTGTTACTAAGTTGTAGACTCGTGTAGTTTTTTATGAACGTGCTGGCAACCCTGCAGCTACGGCAGGCATTGAAAGTGAAAACCTCCAAACCATCGGCTCTAATAAAAAATGTTCATCATTAACAGTGGAAATCAAATCATATAGAAATCTTATGCTTTGTCTATACAACCAAAGGAACATTTTTGAAATTTCACATCGAACAAGATTTACCTATGTTTTAAGCATCAAAAACTTCTGTTGTCAATTGTCAGATTCAAATGAAATTCACAGAATGTATTGGTATTGAATAGAACCAGATCTGATAGAAGCGATTTGGAAATGGAAGCAACTCTGTGCCAGTGGTGCCATCCTGAAAAATTATAAAAAAAAAAAATCTTTTTGCTATGAATTCTGATTTAGTTACCAAATCTAAACAATGTACCAGAAATTGACACAGTAGCTGAACCTTACTTTAAGCCGCGTTTGGTAGAAATTTGGTTGAAAAATTCGGATAGTGCTGCCAGTTATGGTAATTTTGGTGTCCTGGGTTTACAAAATTCGCTCAGGAAAATAAAACTTTTTGCCCTATAGCTTCCAGTGCAGTCATGAAATCAAAACGAATTTCAGATGATAAATCGAACTTTTTGTAAGCATTATCAAAAAAGAATTTAGTTAAAAAACCATTAAAGTGTTGCCAGCTATTGCTGGTTTTGTATTTATTTCCAATATCTTTATTAAGCGATTTTATCGTAAAATTTTTAAATGGTGTGACAATAAACAACAACTGTAGTGACAATAAACAACCAATATTAAGTTTTAAATTTCTTTGTGCACCTATAACTTCCAATGCAGTCATCGGATCAAAACGAAATTCGCAGAGTAGGTTTCTTTCAATGTGAGGCAGGTGTGATATATTTTTGATTCCCATGCTAGCCAAGTGCTGCCAACGCGAGGCGTTTTTGGCTATTTTCGTATCAATCGTATAGAAATTTTTCGATCCCAAACACCTTTGGTTTTTCGATTCTAAACATCTTTCTATCCCTGTAATATTCGACGAAATCATCAGATAAAATCAAGATAGATAGTTATTTGATTTTGACGTGAGGCAATTGTGGGAGACTTTTTTTTGCAGTGCTGGTAAAGTGTTGCAGACACTAAGCATTTTATTTGTTTATGTTATGTTATGCTGCTTTCAAAGTTTTGCAGTGTTTGGCTTTCCTAAATCGAGTAATTCATGCAATTGGTAGTCCTGAAATCCTTTCTACCCTATGGGTTTAAATGCATTGTTAAGACCAAAGTAGTTTTGCCTTTAAAACAGGTTGGAGCACGTGTGGTAATGCAATCAAAATCTGCACGATTATTCTACTGTTCATCGAACATTAGTATTTCTAGCGGTTCAGGTGTGCTAGAGTTTTGTTTTTGATATGAGCTACCCTGTGAGCAATATTATTGTATATTTATTACTTAATAATAATAATATTAATAATGGTAATAATAATAACACTAATAATAATAATAATAATGATTATGGCTTTATTCAGTATTGGGTCAAATTTTGTGTTCACAACAATTTAATGTCTAAAGATTGAACCACCTGTCCTAACATCTATGTTACTACATCTTTAAGGAAGCCTGAGAATTGTAAAATAGAATGTTAGTGCATGTTTGTGCGGATTAAGGAGAAACAGCTAACAAAACCTTATTTTTTTTAGTTAAAGCTTACATACTAGCTTAGACAAACTTATACCTAGCTTACGCAAAAGATTGCTGGCTTTTTTAAAAGAAGCGTTTGTTATAGATACGATGAGTTTGTTGGTAGAAACGCTGCTTTTTGAGATAAATTTTAATTTTCTGTTTTCGACTATCAATGAAACAGGCTTAATGCCAGCAAGTATGAGGAGGAATCGGAATGCAAAATAAAAATGTTTAAGGCATTTGTTTTGACGTAATTGCAGTTTGTTTTTATGACACGAAGCACAACTACTCCAGATGGGAGCTGCCTAAAGAATTATTGATTGCATTATAGATTTGAAAAACAGAATTTTGTTATTCGAAACATTTGTATTTCGAATGTTTGGAATTTCGGCAAATGAAAGGGTAATTGGCTTGAATGCTTTTGATTATTTTGGCCACTACTGTATCAGTGTGAGTTTTGAAATTTAATTTTGCATCTAGGTGAACGCCCAGGTATTTGACCGAATACGTTCAAGACACATTTGCTCCTAAGATGTTCGTATGGGGATTGGGAAATTTTTTCGAGGCTCATTTTTTGCTGAAAAATATGACTTATTTTCCATTTGCAGTGTTGGCTAATGAGAGCAAGCTGTTGCTGGAGTATATTGACTATTTCATCATGCAAAAAATGGCTGAGTCGTCCGCATGCATAGCAATTTTAGAGCTAGTGCAGCGTTGTATATCGGCTGTGTACATATTAAAAACTGTGGAGCTTAGTACTGACTCCTGAGGGACGCTTGCAGGAATGTTATATTTTGTGGACAAAGCATGAGTTTTGACCACATAAATTCTAGACTCGAGCAAGGAACCAATTATTTTAGTAACGTAAACTGGAAAGGAGTATTTGACAAGTTTGAATATTAGCGCTTCGTGTCATACTGAGTCGAAGGTATTTTGTATGTTTAATAGAACTAGGCCAGTTGAGTGCTTGGACAGAAGAAATTCTCTATGGATTTGATTAACTTTTCTCAAAAGCTGGTGATTAGTGGAAAAACCTCGCTTGAAGCGGAATTGCCAGTCAGTCACCACCTTGTGTGCGTTAATTGTTTTTAATAACCTCGTGAGGAATATTTTTTTAACTCTTTCTAGGTTTCAGAATAGGAATTAAAAGTGCGTTTTTCCAATTTTCTGGCAAATTTTAAGCAGCAGTTGAAGATGAAATATAGTGATATGATTGCGTAGTTAGGATGGTTTTTCAACAGTATTATGGGAATTTCGTCTTCTCCGGGGATGACTTAGACTTCAAAGACTTGAGTTGCCTTTTAATTTCAGCTATTGACAGTGTTTTTAACAATAGTCTCTGTTTCTTTGTCACCTAGGCTCTGAGTGATGAAGTGCGCTTTGTGGGTATTTTCCGCTTCTCACTTTCCGCTTTCCAACGAGCGCACTTCAGAGTGAAGCGAAGAAATGTGACGAAATTTATGCTATATCCTTTCATAGGTGCTAAAAATCTTTCTCAGTTCGCTGTTGAACGTCAAAGCATATAGAAGTGTCGTACAGCCTATAGTGTACCCAGTAAAATTTCTCTCGTGATCAATAGCCAAAAACGTGATAAATCTAATAAAGCAAAGTTCTTAAAGTGCTAAAACATTTCCTTAAGTGCAGAACCAACCAAGAGGAGACCAGATGACTCCTCAGATTTAATTCGGGAAAACAAAAAATTTCTCAAAACAATGGCAGCATCCCGTTCCAGTAACTATTTTTCACCGCTACAGCACCTCGATGACGAAGACTGTATTGAAACACAACCGGTTCATTCACCAGAGCGAAAGTCGAGAATACCTCCAATTACATTTACCGATCTAGATCGAGCAACTATTGATGTGCTAATGAACGCATTGAAAATCGACGACTATAGCCTAAAGCTAACATCCACCGGTAAGAAATTATTTTTAAAGTCGACTGAAGAGTTCGAAAAGGCATGTGAACTTTTTGTGAAAAAGGATATTCGGTTTTTCACGCATAGACTCGCGGACGACCGTCCTATCAAAGTAATTCTATCGGGATTGTTTCCTATGGACACTAATACACTCAAAAAATATTTGATTGAAAAAGATATTCCCGTCGTCGACGTTAAACTTATTCAAATGGACCCTGAAAAACGGCGCCACGCAGATCATGCTGTATATCTGCTTTACTTCAATCGCAAATCAGGTATCAAAACGTCTGATTTACGAAAACATAAATCTATTATGAGGGTGATGGTCAACTGGCGCTACTACAAAAACAACCGGTCGGGCCCTACACAGTGTCGAAGATGCCAAAGATACGGCCACGGCTCATCGTCATGCAATTTAGCTGTGCGCTGCATGATATGCAGCAAAAACCACGCACATAGTTCATGCCCGTTGAAAAAATCTGAGCCTGATAAAATATGCTGTGCCAATTGCCGTGGGAATCACTTATCCTCATATACTGAGTGTCCGAAACTTCTAGAGTACAAGCTATTGACTAAAAATGGAAACAAAAAACCGACACACGTGAAGAAATTACCAGCCGAAAATTTTGTTCTTACGGAAAATAACTTCCCGACTTTACGCGGCCACTCAAAAAGCTCTGTACGTAACGCGCAACCAGGCACACCAGTGCAACATTCAAACACAAACGGTCAACCCAGCTTGACAAGATCTTATGCTTATGCTGTACGACAACTGAATGCCATGCAATCCAATGGTCAAAACCCAATGTCCACGAGCAATGACTTATTTACTTGCGACCAGCTGATTGAGCTCTCAACTCACCTGATATCCAGACTTGCTGGGTGTACTTCAAAACAACAACAACTGCAAGCAGTTTTCGAGGTATCGTGCCGGTTTTTGTACAGTGAGATCGTCTCGAAATGAGCATCAGCCAGCAACAGCAACCCAATGTCAGGTGTGTGCTTTGGAATGCCCAAAGCATTAGAAATAAGATTAGAGAAACACTATACTTTTTAGTTAAACATAAGATAGACGTTCTACTAATAACGGAAACGTGGCTCAAGCCTAAAGACAAGCTTTATCTTCCTAATTTTGTTGTATATCGTCACGATAGGAGAGAGCAAAACGGTGGTGGAGTAGCAATAGCTATAAACAGTAGCATTAAACACACATTATTACCTTTACCAAAAACATTAGTAATAGAAACCATTGCAATTGAGCTTACCTGCATCAAAACACAAATTGTTGTCGTGTACTTCCCAGGAACTAAGCTAGATGCTCACAAACTTGATGCTTTTCGCAAAGACATAAAATATCTTTTTAGAACATACTCGCGAGTCTTACTTTGTGGAGATTTTAACGCGCGCCACAGAAATTGGAATTGCTTTTCTGCTAACAAGGCAGGGAGAATACTAGCTGATGAGATAGATAGAACTCGTTTCGCAGTTTACCCGCCTACAGAAGCAACGTATTATCCATCGAACGGAAGATGTTCAACTCTGGACCTCATTCTTAGTGACGGCGTTGTGAATTTCGCACAGCCCGTAACGGTACATGATCTATCTTCAACCCATCTCCCCGTATTCTTCTCGATAACGTCGTGTACACCCATTAACAGAGAAGAAAAATGCAAATATCTAACCTCCAAAACTAATTGGATAAGATACCGCAAATGTCTTAAGAAATTCTTTCATGATTTGGCTCTTAAAGTTCCTAATCCTCTGCATGCTAGCTCAATTGATGAACTGCTTGTAGTCATCAACTTATCAATGCACAACTCCTTTCAAACATTTACACCGAAAGTTCAATCTTCCCGCAAACACCAGTATCTAAGCCCAAATATAAAACACCTAATGAACGACCGAAACATACTAAGACGTCACTGGCAAAGATCAAGAGACCCCGATGTCAAGAAACAAGTTAATCGCTTAAACAAAAAAATTCGAACTGCTATCAATGACGAGAGAAACAAAGGCTGGAATCTAATGCTTTCCCAACTTCAACCAGGGTGCAAAAAGATGTGGCATCTAAATAAACTTCTAAAAAACGGTCGAAACCCTTTACCTCCGCTGAAATCTTCCCAAGGCTACAAGTTCACTAACGACGACAAAGCAAACTGTCTTGCCGAAAATTTCTTCAACACCCAGTCAAACTCTATACTTTCAAGCTATCGAGGTCTTGAGGAAAAAATCCAAGACACCATCAGTTCAATGACTCCATCTTTCATCGTCACGGAAGATCTGAAATGCAAACCAGCAGAAATTAAATCTCTACTTAAGAAAATAAAAGCCAAGAAGTCACCCGGAGCTGATAAAATCTATCCGCTTATGATAAAAAACCTTCCACAATCTGGCATCTCAATGTTGTGTGAAATCTTCAACACCTGTCTAAAGATTGGGTATTTTCCCAAAGCCTGGAAGGAAGCTATTGTGTGCCCAATACTTAAGCCAGGTAAAGATCCAACTTTACCTCAAAGTTTTCGCCCAATAAGCTTACTATCAATTATTGGGAAATTATTTGAGAAAATAATCCTTCTTCGCTTAAGTCAAGAAACAGATAGAGCCAAAATCATGCCAGAGTTTCAATACGGCTTTCGAAAAAATCGTTCAACTGTTCACCAGTTACTCCGAGTAAAATCTGACATCACAAATGCCTTTAATCGTCAAGAGTCCACAGGAATGATTCTCCTAGATATTGAAAAAGCTTTCGACAGTGTATGGCATAATGGGCTCATATACAAGCTACTGAAACTGAGAATATCTTCTTATCTAGTCCACATAATTCAATCCTTCATTAGTGATCGGGTATTTAGAGTCAGAGTAAAAGATGTCCTATCGGATAAAAAATCTATTGGGGCGGGTGTTCCACAAGGATCTTGTCTCAGCCCCCTCCTATATAACATCTACGTCTCTGACATCCCAGCCATGCACAACTGCTCTCTTGCAGCCTTTGCTGACGATACTGTGATATACACATCTGCGGTAGAACAAAGTACGGTAGTCAGTAACCTATCAATTCAACTCAACCATATTCTTTCGTACTATAGTAAATGGAGAATTAAAGTGAATCCCTCCAAAACTCAAGTCATTTTCTTCACCAAACGAAGAGCTGCTCGTTATTTCCCGCCACGTACTTTCAATTTTATGGGTAGCGAAATAAAGTGGACCAAAACCGTAAAATATCTAGGAATACAATTGGACTCCAAATTAACCTTTTATGCACACATAGACTACGTGGTTGAAAAATGTTCGAAACTTATCCGCATCCTTTACCCTCTGATAAATAGGAACTCTTCTTTATCCGTGAAAAATAAATTAATCTTGTTCAAGTCAGTTATCCAGCCTGTGATTCTCTATGGTGCACCTCTTTGGAATAGTTGTGCAAATACACATAAGCGAAAGTTACAAACAATACAGAATAAATGGTTGAAGATACTACTGAATAAACCTTGGCATACTTCAACTGCTGCAATTCATGCTTCAAGTGGGGTGATCCCAGTTAATGCTCTCCTAAGCGCTGTTGAACGGAAATTCTGCTCGCGAACTTTTGATAATTGATAGTATTATTTTTAATTACTGAAATGTAGACGCTAAGTTAGGATAAGTTAGTATAAGCTAGTCTAAGGTTTCTTTTAAGTTAATACCTAAAATAGCTCATTAGGTTTTTAATTGTGCAAATTTTTCCTAGTTCATAAGACCAAAAATCAATGTCAATATGTACCATGTACACATGATTACATTAATGCTGCATAGACTTAGATAAAGTCTGAACTCATAACTGTTAATAATCACTGTATTACCTTGTCAGAAACTCCTCGCACAAATAAAAATAAAAATAAAAATAAAAAAATAAAAATCTTTCTCTTGTTAACACCGGATGTAGTAAAAACGTTAGTTTTTTTTTGGATTTTCAATGTTATGCATATCAGAGAATTTAGTTTGCTCACACGGTTCTTAACATTCAGATCACGGGTACATTCCTATTGACGACTTATATTTTTTCGATGGGTAATGAGCGCCTTAATTTGAGGTGTGGTGACGGAACATGGGGGCTAGGGGGTGCACTGCGGTGTAGATGTGACTTGGGCTTGTTCAATTTTATTGAAAAGGTCTGAGAATAAAAGATAGATTTACATCTCTTTGAAACCTATGACGAAAATACATCCAGGATGTTTTGCAGTAAAGGAAACAGGTATTAAGCTTTAGTGTTATGCTGGAGTTTATAGTGAACTGAATAGGCAAGTGATTGTACGATAGATCATCCATAAATGGGTTACCTCGAGTAGAATAACACGTGGGAGCATCGGGGTAATGAACAACTATGTTTCTCTGTGTGCAGAGATCGAATAATTTTCTCCCCAGTTTGTTGCAGTTCACGCAATATCTTGCTTTGAGATCTCTACTGAAGATGTAACTCGGAGTCAAGAAACTGATTAGCGCATTATCCTCATAGAATGAGCGGGTTTTTTTCTAAGTCGACTTGTCGGGAACGACTAGTTTAACTGCTTTAGTTTCTATGCCATGATTTGCTAAGACTACTGATTTTACTGAATGCGATACCTTTTTTGATTAACTCCTCCAGCTCCTCCAACTGTTTCATTTTTCTTGTCTTTTTTGACAACATTGTAGTTGTTATGTGAAAATTTGTCCCATTCTTTGAGCCAGGATTCACACAAGAACATAATAGGCGTGTTTTTTTGCTCCTTCTATCCAGCACAGAACAGACGCATTGGAAACAACAACACTTCTGTACTAGTGGATTCACTAGTACAGAAGTTCTGTTTTGCAGAGGTAGTTCACTTGCTGAACTATAGAATGTGCTGATAGGAAAAAGAAAAGCTCATAAGTAGTTGCCTTTTTTGCCGTGAGATGGCTTTGAATTTTTCAAGGCTATGTTGTATGTTTTGGTAGTTAGGAAATTAGAAAAAGCCCTCATAATGTGTAGAAAGTTAAAAGAGGTAATTTTTTGTTAGTTCTTTTCCTATTTTCTATCGATTTTGGTAGTTTAGACTCGTTATTTTCTCCCTTTATTTTCAGCTGATTTGTGCTACCTCAGCGAATACTGCAACCTATATCAATCTTAGCGAATGCACTGCTGTTTTGCACTAGATCGTTGGTTTTGCGTCAGAATTCTATTCCGTTCTGTATCGGAGCAAAAAAATGCACCTATTGTGATTAGTGTATTTTTTGCAGCATTGAAAACAACAACCATCCTTCCTCAGTTATTGTTGTTTTCTATGCTGCCTACTCTAACCTGCAATTGATCGAGGCGCAAAAAAAGCACCTTACGTGGCTCTATCGAACTTTTGTGTACTCGACTCATTGTATTTTCAGTAACTTATAAAGTTTAACTGTTCGGTGCTTAAGGTAAGGAGTCTCATCTTTTTAACGACGCTTAAGGTACGCTGCGGCTGCGAGCTGAAACTAAAAACTTAAACCGAAACTTGTTTCTGTTTTAAGGTTAGCAAAGCTTAATGACGTCATTTTCGATTTAGTTAAGTAAGGAAATGCTGCCGCTGGTTGCTAAGTCTATGACACAAAACTTGTAAAATGAGCATCAAAATCTTTTTTTGTGTGTTTTTTTTTATCATTTAACATTTATAACATTAATATCTGTCAAAAAAGAGAAACATATTCTAAAATTATACTACAGGCTACCACACAAACTCCAAACCGCCAAAACTAAAACTGAAAATAATGAACATGTTCATTCCTCACTTTTAGTTTCTGAATTTTCATTCTATTGCAGCAGCTGTATGTGAATACCTGGCCCATTCCAAAATTGAATTAGATTTAGTTTAAGTTTTTAGTTTCTGCTTCCAGCTGCAGAGTACCTTTATCAGCAGGTGGAGCTAATTTTTTTAATGTCTTCGCAGGGAATTTTGTGCTCATCAACTAAGTTTCTTTAATGTCACACAATTCATATCGTGGAGCCCATGCAACATGAATTTTACCGAGCATTCATCTGCGCGAATAGACCTAAAATAATTCTTAAGCGTTAAAATTGCTTTTTAAAGCAATCAATTCTGCTTCAAAAATGCTAAACTTTCACATTTAACAAAAAAACTGTCTATCACAACCACATTTCATCTAAATACTAAGATCATAAGAATGGAATTCTACTTACATCGCCATAAATTTATTGTAGCTCCTCTTCGTATAGGAACATTGCTTATTACCTGCTTATTTGTAAGCTAGTTTATAATCTAGCCCAAACAATTACTCTCTTAACATTCTCTGCAAATATTTCTAAGTCTTTTTTACCTGCAAACAGTATAGAATAGACCAACCCTTTCGAAAAACTCAAGTATCTATGACTTGCCTGAAGAGGCTGTCTGCAGACTTTCTACGGTCAGCTGCATTTTGTTCGTCTGTGGCTCAGCTTATAATTAAGTGTTTTGGTTATCGTTTGTAGCAGCAGGTCGGATAAATGTTTTCTCGAAAAAAAAACCTCAAAAACTGTGGAAATGTTGCAGCCACAGCGTACTAAACTACAGCCATTACTCATCCCCATTGAGAAATGTTGCGATAAAAGCCAACTAGATTTAGGTAATATTTCTCCATGATTGTAACGCAGACCACACCGCTCGCTATCAACGTTTGCTTATCCCAAGTAATAAAATATATTTATTGCTGGAAACGTGTTGTTTGGATTGTATCGAAGGGAGCGTATTATTTCATAAACTGGGAGATTAGGTAAGAACGAAAATATCGAGGCGAAAATATAACAAGAGAGGTCACATTACGTTTCACAAGCACTTATTTTTCACAAATGTTAACTTTTGTGAACAGAGCGATAAACAGATTATCAGTATAGCACCATGAAAGCGAAATAGGATCAGATAAATATGTCGGATGAGCACATCATATTTCTTCAGTAAAATTTGTGTTTTCGTAAAATAGTATTCTTTCACAGGCATATAATGAACATGCGTTTTCACGTTTGTGTGTTTAGCTCGGCATATGAATTGAGATAAAGAATATTTAGACCAAAGCGAATTATTTCCCTTCACTTTGTCTCCATTCAAAAGTCCAAACATACATGTCTGCATAATCCCGATGTCCTAAATTATTTACAAGGACAACGATACTCATGTCGATAATATTAACACGAGCGATAACCTAACCAGCTTTTGCGATTCAGACACAAGCTTACGTTGGAATATAATGGCGGTAGCACCCGGAACACAAAAATCCAGGACACATATCTGAGGCAGCTAGCGAACACAATCCTCTTCACTCGCCATCCTCACCACTTCTAAAGCAAATAAATCAGCTTACTCACCAGATGAATTTCATTTAATGGTCGCTGTTTCTAGGATTCGCAAAGAACCACAAAAACACATTTTCATGTGAAACACTTGAGCCTATTCTACTTTCGGTGCAGGAATCGTTTTGTGGGCCGGCACCAAACGAATGCTATCGAGAAAGAATGCTCCAAAGAATATAATTTCCCATTTCAATTATGACTGTTGTGAATTGTGATGTGTTTCGTTATGCTCTGAAAATAACGGACAACAAAATGTTTGATATGGAGGTCGTTGAATCGAATTATATCTTCGTGTCGAACAAGAAGCTCAGAGTTCAAAAAGCTACTGAACGAATTATTGTAGTTTTGACTTGCTTCTTCATCCTTAAGTTTCGCCTGGGGAGAAATTCAGCATCCATTCACAAACAATGTCAAGCTATCGACAACCAAATATACATCACAATATCAAATACATACATAACGTCTTCTTGAAGCTCCTTAGGCATTTCGCACAGGTAAAAAGTTACTCTCGGAAAATAAGTTTATCTCACGTTTGCTTGCTGCTGCCGCTACACTTTCATTTACCGTTAAATTAAATGACTTCAGAATACCGTTAAATCACCATCCCGCCTATCGTTCGAGCGCGAAAGAAAAGTAGAAAATCGAATCAGGTATCTCTTGCTGTCGCGCAATGACAAAGAGTTTGAAATAGGAGCTTTTGCGGTTTCATCGGCAGGTGAACGACCTCGTTGCTATCAGGCATAAAAAGGATTCACGATTTAGGAAAATGATGGAAATGTATTCACTTAGTTTTTATTGGTAGCCGTGAATTGCGAGTTTTTGGTCCTTTTGCCTGGTCTCATTTCCGTTGGGGGATTTTTTTTCGCGGTAAATTAAATTCTGAAAGTGTGAAATTGGTTTTTATTTATGCAAATGCGGTCAATATTGTGAAGAATTGTTTAAAGTAAGGCGGGTAAATAATTTGAAATGTATTTTCTGAGTTCGTCCATTCAAACAAAGTGTTGAGCAGATAATGGGTAATTACTCAAAACAGTGTGCGTGAAATACCTCTGTGAAAATTTTGTGGCTTAATTTTTTTTTATGTTAAATAACTTTTAACTTAAATAAGCATGCTGTCTTGCGACAGTAAAACCGGGCTATCCATTTCGTGTTTGAGAATGTAAAAACCTGCATACTGACATCTGTCAAAGATACACGTCAAACACGCTTTCATTTGTTTAGTTCCAAGGAATCTAAAATTAGTAACTAAGCAGAGTGGCCGGCTCAATAATATTTGTCTAAGTGAAAGGGAAATCATGAAGAATATAATAAAGGGAGCTAATTGGGGAGTCAGCAAACTTAAATCGACTCATCATTACAACGGACGGAGCTAAGTTTTCTAGGAAGGGGATGTGCGTTTATGTGCCATAACAATAATCAGGTTAGAAAGTTAGAAAGTTTAGATTAAGTCAGGAAGGTTCTATAGTCCACGCGGAATTGACAGAAGAAGTCCTGATCTTAACTGACTCAAATGGAGCGTGCTTAGAACTTATAAAGAATTCACTCAATAAATCGGTCATTAATGACATTTATAAAGTATGCAGATCTGTGCCTAATATAGAAATAATAATTATGTGGATACCAGGACATTGTGGTCTAGAAGAGATGAGTAGAGTTGATGAAGGGGCTAGATTAGGAATGATTGAGGGAGAACCCTATAACAATCAATATGAGTCGGATGAAGCAATAGAGCAAATTACTGCTTTAATAAACAATGAAAACAGAGAAGAATATCGGAGGGAAGTAAGGAAATATAAGCAATGCACTTGGTATAAGGCGTATCTTAGTGGGGAAAAAAAGCTTTGGTTTAAAAATTTAAAATTAAAAAGTAAAATTATAAAACAGCTGAATAGGCTAATAACTAATAAATGCTACAATAACTTACAATTATTTCAAATGAAAATAATAGACAGCCCTATCTGTGCTGCATGTGGTTTGGTAGATGACCTAGATCATCTAATTTTCCACTGTCAGTCATTAAGAAACCAGAGACTGGGCTTTGAAATATTCCAACATTATAATGGTGTAGATTCGATATTAATGACTAATAATAAAAAGCACATCACTGAATTGGGAAAGTTTCTTGAGTTGGCAGATTTGAATTTGTAAACAATTAACTGTAAAGTATAGATATAAGTTGAATAACGTAAATTCATTTCATAAAAATATCCTAGACTTGTCAGGAAGTCATTGAAAAAAAAATTTACCTAAAATAGGTTACTGAGTGGAAAACATTAATTAAGGATAGAAGTTAAACCCAACTTTATGGGTGGTGTCGAACCCGATGGCTGATGCGAATCGTTATAAGCCAACCCTTTCCTCGTAAAACAGGAATTAGTGCTAAAAAAAAAAAAAATTGTTTAGTTGAAGGTTTGCCATTTCAGAATATGGATTGTTCAACAGTCGACCAACAAGTGTTGGAACAACAAGTTGTTGATGATGATTTTTCGAAGCAAAAAAAAACTCTTCAGTGATGAGGCCCATTTCTCGCTTTGTGGATACGTTAATAAGCAGACCTGAGAATATGCGGGTCGGAAAATCCGCAAGTAATCATAGTGAGGCCATTACATCTGGAAAAAGCCACTGTGTGGTGCGCATTATGGTCTGGTGGCGTGATTGCATCGTATTTTTTGAGAACGAACAAGGACGAGCCATTACCGTCAATTCTGAGCGCTTTGGCAGCATGCAAACCGATCATTTTTGGACGGAAATCGCAACAGGATAATATAGGAAAACCGATCTATTTTGCAAGAAAAATTTCCAGGGCTTGTAATTACGCGATTGGCTGATGTGAATTGGCCTCCAAGATCCTGTGATTTAACGTCTCTGGGTTTCTTTTTTTGAGGGTTCGTGAAAGATCGTATTTATGCAAACAATCCCTAAACTTTAGACGCACTGAAAGCCAATATTCGTGAATTCATGACCGAGATTTTGCCCGAAATTGTGGCAGAATGTAATTACATCAAAAGGATTGAGTCCTGCAAACAATTCCGACGAGGACATTTGAACGATACTGAGTTTTACTTATATTGGCAAGCATCCGTTACAATGAAATAAAAATTACATCACTTTCTGAATGTTTGATGTGCACGTCGGGGTCACTTTTATGAGAAGCGTATTTTGACTTCCTATAAATAAATTGTAAAAAGAATGTTAAAATAAAAATATAGATTTTAATTGCTTTAATGCAAGCTTTAATACTTCCTAAACTAACAATGAAATACAGGGTGCGTCAGGTATTTGAGAACATACACATATGTGGTTGTCAATACTAAACTGCATTTTTATTCATCTTTTTATTTTCAGGTTAAAAATGGAGAATAATAAGCTTACTCAAGAAATGAAAAGATCTGTCTTTATCGCTGCCATACAAGCATACCATAGCGATCTTGAAATTGCCACATTTTTGAAAGTCGCCCGATCATTTGTTTCGTCAGGAGTTAGGAGCATCTGATGGTGATGTAGGAAGTATTTTAAAGCGTAAAAAGCATGAGATACGTCCTGATACTGTAAGGACACAGAAATTTGTGAAGCAAGTTCAAGAAATTATCGATGAAAATCCTTCAAAGTCCATGAGAGCCATATCGAGAGACGTCCATGTTTCTGATATTCGTTATCACAAAGATATTCGTTATAAGTCTAACGTGATGCGCAGAGACCAGTTTATGTCAGCCCAAACTAAAGCAAATCGATTTATGCGCTTAAAAAGACTTTTGAATAAGTCAAAACATCCAGAAGTTCCAGACAAGCTATGGCTGTTTTCGGATGAAAAAAATTTTGATCAAGATCAAAAAATAAACCAACGTAATGACAGATGGTTGTGTTCAGAACCCTCAGATGCATACAAAATTATGCATACAAAATTTCCAGCAACTGTCATGGTTTTGGGAGTGGTTAGTAATGAAGGACACGTCATGCCATCCCATTTTTTTGCTTTGTTGATGAGAATATTGATTTTTTCAAATATATCTTAACTATTTTACTCTGCAAGTTTTGTAGAGGGGCAGTATAAGATGAAAGCGCTGCGCCCCAAACAATGATAGCGTACTGGATGAGACTCTGAGTGATTGCAAAATAAACTAGCTTTATTGTGTTAAGATTAGTTTTCTATCTAAGCATCATAAACGCATAAAGTGTTCGACGTACCTTGCGTATGATATTAAGAATATGGCTTTTCCAGCTGAGATCTTCGTCAATTTTAACGCCTAAATAATTGATTTGTTTGAGCTGCTTTATCTTAGCTTTATTTAATGAAATGTTTAAATTCAGATCACTCAAATTATTTTTGGACCCGAATGCTAAAAAACAAGTTTTTTCGATGTTTAACACAAGTTTGTGTGCGCTCAGCCAGTTGTATATTGTTTGACAGACTTTATTTGCTTCATGAGAGACCCTATTCGAAGTACTACCCCTGAAAAGTAAAACAGTGTCATCCGCGTATGCAATTATCTGGCCATTGTATAAGTTGAAAAAAATTGGGCCAAGTACAGATCCTTGAAGAATACCGCATTTGACCTCCAAAGTATTGCTGATATCTGGACCTATTTTAACTTTTTGTTTACGACCATAGATGTAATAATCTGTATGTATTATTCGAGAGCCCCAGATTCCGAATTTTACGTAGCAATATACAATGGTTGACGGTATCAAAAGCCTTTTTTAGATCTAGAAAAACTGCGATTGTTTTATAATTACTGTCGATAAATTGGTTTATAAAGCTGGTTACACAGTAAAAAGCGTCGACTGTACTAGTACCCTCACGAAAACCAAATTGTTTTGGTGCAATTTTATGGGGTACAGCCAATCTAGTTTTTAGGCACTTATCAAAGATTTAAGCCGAAATAGAAATCAATGGTATCGGTGTATAGTTATTCAGATACTTTTTGTCCTGTGCTTTGAAAATTTGACCAACAATAGCTGTTTTGAAACGGTCCGCAAACTGACCAGTCTGTAGACAAGCATTATAAATATGTCGAAGAGGTGTTAAAATTGTTCCTGCTAATTTTTTAATCACTTTAGTGGTTACTAAATCTTCACCGGGTGATTTATTATCATTCATAGAATTAATATGAAACAGTTTTTCTTCCTTGATTATTGCTTTGAAATCGAATGGCTCGAGCTGGTCTACTACTGGTGGCGAAGGTAGAGTAGTTTGAGGGACAGAATTAGTTATATTTTCACCAATTTCTGAAAAGTAGTTGTTGAATTCGTTAGCAATATCACTACCAGATTTCAACAGATTTCAACAGATTTCCGTCTCTAGCTAAGATTTCAGTAATGGATTGATTCTCTTTATAATTCTTTGCTATTTTCTTGTTGAATTGAGGCAGTTATTTGCGCTGAGAGGGATTCTATTAAATAGTTGTTTAATTTAAAGCTCAAATAATGTACCTTAAAAGTTTTATTAAAATATAACATGTTTTCAATAAGATATACGTCTTTTTATTTTGAAGGCAATATGTTCTCAAATACTTGACGCTTCCTGTGAATTTGAAAAGAAAACTTTCTATGCCTACTAATTTGTTGTCATTTTGTTGTCAGTGTAAAATGTTTGTGGAATGTGTAATTATGTAGAATTGTATAAAGCCATAAGAATTGTATAAATCCATAAGAGAATTTGACATTCTAAACAAACTGACACGATTGTGTAGGCTAACCAAGCCAATGTAGCAAGCCAAGTCAATATAGTCAGGTTGCTGTCTAGACCGTCCAACATATTCAATGGGCTCCAACAAGAGAGAACATACTCTACCCTGCCTCCTCTTCAACCTGGCGTTAGAGACAGCAATCCGAGGCTTTGGCATGTCAATGAGAGATACTATCGTCACCAAGTACAGCTCGATATGCAGATGATATTGACATCATTGGAAAATCTAAAACTATATTGTACGAGAATCCTTTATCCAGATCAAGCGAGTGGCATAAAAATGGGGCTGCACATAAATAAAGGCATCTGCAAAAAGAACGCCACTAAGAGTTGGTCAAACCATCAGGGTAGTGGAGCATGAATGCAAAGAACTGTAAACTTTTAGATACCTTCGGTCAATAGTAGCAGACGGGTGCCTGGCCAAATCTAACAAAACCTATTGCAGTGCCAAGGCTCTTCAAATCCCGCAATCTGATTCGGACATCAAAGCTTCTACTGTACAAGACCATGGTCTCGTCAGTACTCACCTATGGTTCCGAGACTCGGGTGCTCAGCGAAAGGCACTCTGAGTCGCGTTCGAAAGGAAAGTATTGCAGATAATTCTTGGCCCTATATGTGAAGAAGGGTTATTCCGGATAAGCTACAACCATAAGTTGTACGCTATGTATCTAGAAGCAGCCATAATTACATAGATGAAGCTCGGTAGACTCCGGTGGCCGCGACACCTACTTCGCATGAGCGAAATGGAACCTGCTCGGAAAACCCTTTGCGGCAGATTTGAGGACGGACGACAGCGGTTGAAATCTGCTTTACTCTTGAGTGATTGCATCAACTAGGTTGCTCGGAGCCTAGAGATACCTAATTGGGTAACATAAACTCGCAAATCGAGACCGGTGGAAAAATCTGTTGATGGAGACTAGGATCGGACACCATTTGTCGAGCCGTTGATGATGATGACTTAATGATGGATACTTGAGATTGGGCGGGAGCAGCAACCTTGTTAAGTGGGGTTTCATTTTCCTGTGAATAGGTTTTTCGCTTAATGCTGGGAAGCTACTGAAAGAAACCACAACTCTAGCGTGTATTGAATCGCTGTTTGTACTAACTCATTTTTGCGCACCTTTTCTTATTTGACAGCGGCGCATCATTCTTCGAGCTTTTTGGCTTCCTTCCACACAACCTTTTTTTCGCTAAATAGGTAGTAATAAAAATATTTTAACTGTAAATTAAGTCAAAGCTTCTTGGCATGTTTCAATATTCGCTGGCATTCAGCTTCATCATTTTAAATAAAATGTGTCTATACCATGATAGGCCAGGAAAATAACACTTCATCTACTAAATAAATCCATGTGGAGATTTTTCAACGGAAATGTGTTTATTGTAGGATGAGGAATGTCCATTACAAAGTCGTGTGATCAACAAATGTTATTCAAGGTCAAAGGTAACGAAAATCAGTTTTTCTTAAATACCTCGTTAACTATTGACTTTTCGTGAATTTCTGTTAACATCAAATTTCAGTCTAAAGAGTATCCTTAAATAGTTTTAAATCAAAGAACAATCAATTTCTTAAAAGGAGTTTTTTAAAGGGAGCAGCTCTTATTTTATTACAAGCAATTCAACTCTCTACTTCGTAACAATTCTTTGACAGCCCACATGAAAAATTAATTGACAACAACCAAAAACATTTTTTCTTAACCTACTTGATTTATAAATTTTGATGTGGTATGTTTGATGTCAAGTAGTGTGGTGAGTAGGGAATGTGAGAATGATAAATGTAGGTGTTTGTGTATCCACAATACTCCTCTGCCAGCGTTTTACGCGTTGTCGCGAGGCGTAGGAGAGTGGCACCTTTGTGGTTCGCCCAGCTAGAGCGAAACGGGGCAAAACGGGGCAAAAGTAACTTTCCTTGTTGGTCTCTTTTCGGGAGCTGAAAGTAGCAATGTGGCGGTCGAGGTTTCCGATGCTTGTTGGTTTTTGGAAGAGTTGCCGACAGGTTCCGTAGAGGATGACTTGTAACAAGGCTTGAGCCTGTCAATGGAAACATTGACGGATTTGTTTCGGATTTCAAGAGTGTAGTAATTATTATGCCTGGCTAGGACTTTGAAAGGACCGTCGTACGGTGGAATGAGTGGTGGTCCAAGTGTTCTAGTCCAAGAAACATCGTTGTGAGCCGTGATAACCGATTTAAGTGTACGATGCCATCTTTCTAAGAAACCGTTGGCTTGAGGGTGGTACGCTGTGGTACGATTGCTTTCGAAGCCCAACAGTGGACCAAGCTCAGCATGGAGCGCTGACTCGAATTGTCTGCCTTGGTCGGCGACAATGTATTGGGGAACTCCAAATCTAGCAATCCAGGTGCTTAGTAAAGCAGTAGCACACTCATTGGCTGTAATGCTGGCTAAAGGAATTGCTTCAGGCCAACGCGTGAGACGGTCGATTATGGTGAGACAGTAAGTGTATCCCTGCGAGTGTGTTAGGGGACCAAATACGTCGATGTGAATGACCTTAAAACGTTCGGAGACCGTAGGACAGGTCGATACAGGTTTGCTCACATGTCTGGCTATCTTGCATTTTTGACAAGAAATACATTCTCGGGCCCAAGTGGCAATGTCCTTGTTCATCGAAAGGCAGAACAATTTGGTTGCAATGTGCTTGCTTGTAGCACGAATATCAGGGTGAGTGATATTATGGTCTGAGTTGAACACCTGTTTCCTGAACGTGTGACGAATATAAGGTCGTATGGTTGGGCCAGACCGTTCACAAAAAATGTCGTCGTTGTTGCCAAAGATTGGTTGTTTCTTTAAAACAAATTTAGAGTTCTTTAGAGTCTTCTGAAACTCTAAGTCCAATGCTTGGGACGAGGCGATTGCGGCAAAGTCGAGAGTACTGGAAAGAATGATTTCTTCTAGACCAGACAGTGCGTCAGCAACAACGTTGTTGCAACCAGAGACATACCGAATGTCAGAAGTGAACTCACTTATATAACTTAGATGTATAAGCTGACGAGGTGTGGCCTTTTCTGGCTTTGGTTGGAAAGCAAAAGTCAGTGGTTTGTGGTCCGTGTATAGTGTAAACCTTTGAACCTCCAAAAAGTATCGGAAGTAACGAATGCCCTGATAAGCCGCTAAGACTTTGCGGTTGTATGCGCTATACTTTCTTTGTGCGTCGCTTAATTTGGCCGAGTAAAAACCAAGGGGTTGCCAAGAGTCTTGACATTTTTGCTGCAAAGCAGCCCCGATGGCGGAATCAGAAGCGTCTACCAATAGACCAAGCTTGGCGTTTGAGTCCGAAAGGACAATAGAGTGGCTTCTGTTAAACCAGTCTTGACTTGGTCAAAAGCTTTCCTAGCTTCTATTGACCAGTCGATTATCTTAGCACTATCTTTCTTGGAGCCACACAGATAGGCGTTGAGTGGTTGCTGCATCTCAGCTGTGTGAGGAAGAAAGCGACGATAGAAGTTGACCATCCCCAAAAATCTTCTTAGGTCTTCAACCGTCTTGGGGAGTTTAGCTGTTGATATTGCCTCAACCCGATCTGGGGAGGCCTTAATGCCTTTCGGCGAAATCTCATGACCAAAGAATTATAGGTCTTAATAAATGCGTATAAAACTCCTCAAAAGCGGAGTGTTTTCACATTTCTGGGGTCACCAATAAAGAGTATCCTTAAATAGTTTTAAATCATAAAACAATCAATTCCTTCAAAGGAGTTTTTTAAAGGGAGAGGCCCTTATTTTATTACAAACAATTCAACTCTCTACTTTGTAACAATTCTTTGACAACCCACATGAAAAATTAATTGACAACAACCAAAAACATTTTTTCTTAACCTACTTGATTTATAAATTTTGATGTGGTATGTTTGATGTCAAGTAGTGTGGTGAGTAGGGAATGTGAGAATGATAAGTGTAGATGTTTGTGTATCCATAATTCATTTATTTATTTCGGTTTTTGGTGAGTATAAGACTATCGTCCCGACTAGTTTTGGGCAATTATGTGGCACTTGACTAAAATTTGGATTGAAAGCTCAGGAAATTTTTTAAATACATTTAGATACGAGACAAACCTTAGCTTCTGGCAGCTTTAGTATACTAATGACTAGAAAAGGAGGTCGCTCAAATCATTGGACATCGGAAATAATAATGGTATTACGACTCATCACTGATATTTGAAAAACACGCCTATTTAACTGCTTCTTATCCTGTACGACGCTTTCAATCATCAACCAACCTTAATTTACTTCAGCCTTAGTATGATTGATAAAGCCATGATCAATTCTTTGTTTTCGGTAATCGACTCTCTGCTGCTTTTTCTCTTTTACCAATTTAACACGTTTAATTTTTAGCGAAGCAAAACAAATCGATAACATAGCTACCTCCAATTTTCCCTACCTAAACTTTGCGGACTTTCGGGTATTACTTGTCAAAATCGTGCACATATGGCCTAGTCAAAAAGACTGTCAAATTTACTACTAACACGCGGAATCAGGCGAATTGCTTCAATTCTCACTGCTGTTTCATTTCCACATTATCACTTTTTTTTAAAAGATTCAACCTCATCACTCATTAAAATGATTTTTAATTTTGTCATTTTATCATTCAAAGCATTGTAGTGCAATGTTGAATGTCGAAATCTCTATAGCTTCCCAGCTATTAAAAATTGATATTCAGCCGGAGACCACTTGGATGGTGGACTTTCAGAAGTGTAAGATAATCTGAAAGACTAGTGATAATATTTGCTGCAAAATTAATTTTGGCAGGTATGTTTCGTTATTTGGCCGTGCTGCCCGAAAACAGTCAACTAGCTGAAACTCACCGTGGTGAATTTCTTCCTTAAGCTGCGATAATAACTGATGAAAATAAAACACTCAATTTTGGAAGAATAAAACCGTTAAATACATTATATTTAACATGAAAGCTTATCACTATTTGAATATTACAAAATATGTTGAGAGGTCGAAAGACTATAAATAAACTTGCCTACAAACTACTCGTACATTTATATCGTCAATATCTGTTGTCTTATTTACATCAATCTAATCTAATAATTATCCTATGGAAATGAGTCTTCGGGAGCAGTTCAGCAAAACTGCTTAAAACATCACATTTAAACGAAACGCACGTATCGACGTAGTATTCGTATATTTACGTCAACGTACCAGTTAATTTACAGGGGGCAATGCGTAAATCCTGCTGTTGGCGAACTATCCCAAGCTGGATCTCCTGGTCGTGCCGGAAATATGCTTGGACTTGATTGATCTTCATTTTCGTTTTGAGTATTGTTTTCAGTTTTCGAGGCAACTGTGTTGTTCGGGCGCAATGAGAATACTTTTCGAGTTCCTTTGCGCAACTTTTCCGACAGGCTTTCAATTGTGATCGGCTTTGAATTGGGCGGAGACGTTGGGATCTCTGGAATTGATTTGCCGTTGGTGTGATTTCCGTTCTGTCCGTTGAAAATGGTTTGGCAGGTCTGGCCATTTTGCTGACCGTTGCTCGTGTTGGAGCCGTTTCGCGTCAGTGGGAATCTTCCACAATTGCTCAGTCGGTTGGTTCCGTTCGACGTACTATGGGTTTGTGGGAAGATATCCTTTTTGAGCGATCCATCACGCAGAATGCTACCTTGGCGCCGGATAGATTGCATTTCTTGTTGTGATTCCGATGAGCTGCCTCCGTGCTCATCACTCGAGATGATTTGCAGGTCTCCACGAATGGCAGGGTTGCCCGCAAACATGTCATTTTTGCTCAGTGACGTCATCAGCGTCGACTGGCTGCTGACCGACACGCATCGGAGCCGATGTGGCTTAGACCTTGTACTATCCTGTAGAGAGAGATCTGATTCACGTTTTTGCAATTTGTCAATTTTAAAATTATTGTGACGATTATTCACCGTAGTTGTTGTCAAACGAACCGAGCCGTTCTGACGACTCAGCGCGCTGTAGTTGTGGTTTTTGACTTGGTACTTGCTACCGAGTCCAAATTGTCGTGCCAACGTGAGCTGTGAACATAAAGGAAGAACGTATTAGGACAAAGTTCAAATTCATGCCGGTCATATGTATGATTTAACATTAATGATAGCATAGCGCCGTGAGAACGTGGAAATTTTGAAAAAGAGCATTGTGCCTTTGTGTGTGTGTGAATGGAAGCTGATGAGAATTTAATGGGCAGTTGCAGAAGCTAGTGTATTAGTGCTGTGCATGATTTGGTTAGAGTCATTTTGTGAAGTATATATCATAGATTATGTGACGGTTATTATATGTACAGTCACTCTTCCTTAAGATATCTTTAGATTGCTATTTACAACAAGGGAACAGAAATGCTTAGCACTGGGTAGAGATTCTATCAGCCATCTTAAATTGAGCTAAGGTAGAAGTTTAAGCTCGCATGCCATTACTCCTCGTCTCTCCTGGATAAGCTGTATTCGCAAGCAATTATTTTGCAATTTTCGTAGAAGCCGTTAACTAATCTAGCATACCTTGAAAGCATCACGGAACTTGTAGCTCATTATGTTGTAGAGCAGCGGATTTATGCATGTCGATAGATAGTACAGGACACCTGAGATGTACGTAAGAACTTTGTAGACTTTATAGAATAAGTCACTGCTCGATGTGACGGATTTCGAGCCGTAGACAGCGACAAGTCGTTGAGCATGAAACGGTGCCCAGCATAGGAAGAAAGCGACAGCGACAGCAACTGTAATGAAAAAAATAAAGTCATATTTTAATGGAATCTGGCGGAGAGATGGAAACTTATAAAAAGTGTGCGGCTATATGGCCAAAGATTGTAAAAGATAATTTCCTGTTACGGACAGTTCAAAATCATTTTTAAATATCCTCTTGAAGCGTTCTATCATGATTAGGATGCATTTAGGAAAATGAAAATCTATTTTCAACACTATTTCAAATTAATCTACTTCCTGCACTCAGAGCCGTCTTTGTTCAATTTGGGACCCTGGGCACTTTAAGACAAATGTGGCCCCTAAAACAGAGGGTTATTAACAACAGGCAATAGAAATCAACAGGAGCAGGTATGAAGAATTCTAGATATAGTTATCAGTTATTTATACATATACATACATATTTAAAGTCACATTAAATCAATAGGTAATTATAATCTGGAAAAGTAATTCTTAAACCATTATACGCAGGTTAGTAATTAAAAAGTCTATGCTGATTGAAGGGGTACTTTTCTAGATTTAAGACAAGCAAAATCATTAATTACTTCTTCAAAGTCAATCTCTTTGAGCACATCACATTCTATGGACATCAGCGACAAACTGGTCAATCTTTCTTGAAGCATTGTACTTCTTAAGGGGACGTAGCACCTTGAAATTGAAAAAAAAAATGTTTTTTTCAAAGGCCTGTTTTTAATTAAATAAAAAGACATATCTTAATGAAACTTTTTACACATACTTTAATTCTTTTGTACTACATTAAAAAAATTGTTACAAATGTTTTGTGGCCCCCTGTCGTCTGCTACAATTTTTTGGAAAATACACCGAAAAAACCTGGCGTGCATGATAACTGTCTTCAGAAAAGTCTAAAAAAACAAACAAAAACGTGGTTTTGAACAACATCAAAGCGGCCTTGGAATGAACTAAAAAAAAAACTCTAGCGCACCTGAACCGCTAGAAACACTAATGTTCGAAGAACAGTAGAAGAATCGTGCAGGTTTTGAGTGCATATTCCACCACATGAGCTGCTTATTACGGCCAAACTGTTTCAAACGCCACGTTTTACTTTGGTCTCAAGAATGCATTATAACTCATATGGTGGAAGGTTTCAGATATTACCACTGGCATGAATTTCAACGTTTATGAGAGCAAAACACGTGTTAATTATATTCGTTATCAGTTGCTTATTTCACATAATTTTGAAAGCAGCATCTCATATAACATCAATGAAGAAAATGCTCAGTGCCTGCAGCACTGTAACTGAAGTTGGTGTTTGGGGCTGCGATCCGAAAAATTTGCAGAACTTTGGGAATTGAAACATCGGTTATTTATTTTCATTGTAAATGTTTCCGGTATGAATACTAATTGTAAGCATTTATTGATACAAAAGTAGCACAACCGACTCGTGCTGGCAACCTTCTGCCAGTATCAAAGCCAAGAATATATCACATCTGCTTCACGTTGTTATATTACATTCGAAGTTATAGGAGTATAAAGAAATTTAGGGCTACCTGTAGCGAGTTTTTTTTGAAATAATCGAAAACTTAATATTTGCTGTTTATTGTCACTACAATATCATTACCATTTCAAAATTCTACGATAAAACCGCTTCATAAAGATATTGCAATTAAACACAAAACCAACAATAGCTGGCAACCCTATCATGGATTTTCAACCAAATTTGGCCTGAATAATGTTTATGATAGGTTTCATTAATTGTATGAAATTCGTATTGATTTCATGACTGCATTGGAAGTTATAGGGCAAAAAGTTTTATTTTCCTGAGCGAATTTTCAAAACCAAAGACACAAAAATTACCATAGCTGGCAGCACCAATCAAATTTTTCAACCAAATTTCTATCAAACAGAGTTTAGAGTAGGATGCAGCTACTGTGTCAATTTCATGAAAATCTGGTAACTAATTCACATTTCATAGGGCAAAAAGCAGTTTTTTTTCTTTGTAATATTTCAAGATGGCACCACTGGCACAGAGTTGCCCACAATTCAAAATCGCTTCTATCAGATCTGGTCCTACTTAAGTCCAATGCATTCTGTAAATTTCAGCTGTATGTGATTATTGGTTCGTGAGTTCCCGTGAACAGAAGTTTTTGATGCTAAAAATATAGGTTAACTGGGAGAGGGTTACCGTTCTTGTCCGACATGAAATTTCCAAAGTTTTACTTTGAACGTGTAGATAAAACATAAGATTTGTATACAGATTGGTTTTATTGTAAGAGACGGACATTTTTTAGGATATTCGATGGTTTGAATGTTTTCACTTCCAAATTTTTTTTTCTTCAAAATTAAGACACCAAAATTATCATAGCTGGCAGCTCCAACCGAATTTTTCAACCAAATTTCTACCAAACGTGGTTTGAGGTAGGTCCAGCTACTGTGTAAATTTCGTCAAAATCGACCGATTCAATCAGAATTTATAGGGCTAAAAGCAGTTATCTTTTTTAGTGATTTTTCAAGATGGCACCACTGGCAGAGAATCGCCTGCATTTCAAAATCACTTCTATCAGACCTGGTCCTATGTAAGACCAATACATTCTGCAAATTTCAATTAATTCTGCTCATCGGATCGTGAGTTTCCGTGAACAGAAGTTTTTCATGCTAAAAATATAGGTAAATTGGGCAAGGGTTACCAGGCGTGCCCGTTATACCATATCAAATTTTATTTTTTGTCTATGTAAACAAAGCACAATATTTACATATGAAAGGCTTTTTTTTGAAGAGACGGCATTTTTTCAAGAGAGACGATGATTTGGAGGTTTTCACTTTCAGTGCCTGCCTTAGCTACAGGGTTGCCAGCACGCTCATTGAAAGCTACACAAATCTACAACTAAACAATATCAATATGTCCTGAAAATTTCGTAATGATTGAATAGCTCTGCCAAAAGTTATCGCAATTTAAAAATTTTCAAATTTTCCCGTTCTCTTTTTAGGCACCCAGCGCACACATAGGGTTAAAAAATTCCAAAACATTATCCGATTCACATAAAAAACACGTTCGAAATTTATTTCGTCAACTTTATTTTTGCGAAAATTATTTGTGTACGGAATAATAGGTATATTAAAAATATCACTTAAATGGCCGCCGGCGCCAAAAAGTTAACAATAACTGACATTTAGTGAGACGTGGACCTATTCTGCATATACACCAATGTATCCTGAAAGTTTCAGCTCAATCGGATGGCGCGTTCCCGAGATTATCTCACTGAAATTTTTTGATGATATATATATATATATATATATATATATATATATATATATATATATATATATATATATATATATATATATATATATATATATATATATATATATATATATATATATATATATATATGGAAATATGAATTTTTGGCCGAATCGATTTTAATACTAATGTTCTTCGAACATTAGTAAAAACCACTGGGTTGAAAAATAACAAAATGGCGGCGTTTTTCCGAAAATCGAGGTTTTTTTTCCCCAGAAATCGGCTATAACTAAAACAATTTAGTGCCGATTTTCTCATCCGTAGTTCATTCTGAGCATCAACATGTGCAGATTAACGTGTTAAAATTTCAGAATGATTGGATAATATTGTTTTTCTTAATCATGCACGCCAACTTGCAAAACATTGTTTCGAGAAAATCGCGCTTAAAGTTAAAATTCAATATTTTTTGCAATAAATCTTACCGAAAATTAATCTGCGATGCCTGGATTATACAATGTACCTTCTTCTTGCTCATACTCCTCCTTTTCCAAAGATTTTTGCTCCCTTCGAGCAGTTCTGGCCTCTTTAGATGCCTCAGTCGAGTGTTTTTCCGCCTGGTTGATTCTTGCAGCATCTCTATATTCTGCATGTTCCAGCGCACGTTCGCTAATTGTAACTCCCATTGCTTGCATTATTTTCAAGATAGCCATAAATCCTTCATTAAATGTACATGCAGAAATATTTGCAGCCATATTTAGCACGTTTTCCCACAAAAAGTATGTTTGGGAGCCAAATTCCAAACACAAGAATTATAGCTTTCGTTATTATTCTGCGTAACATTGCCCAAGCAGCGCTTTAATAAATCTTTTGATGATAAGTCATCATAAATAGGCTTTAAAATTTCTTGTACCTCATCATCTAAAGGTGGAGGATGCTTGAAATTTTTTAATGCATTATCACCAGCTGCCTCCGCCTTTCGCCAGTTACACCAAGCCGTTTCACCAACAGGACAATAAGAGTGTTGAGGTTTCTCATCAGTTGATATTTCGTGGTAATATGCTGCCCAAATTTACTTGCGCATATTTTCAACTGAATCAGGATTTCGTCGTATAGCTAGGCCATAATATGTGCCAAATTTTTCATTAATTTTAGTGTCAGTTGAACTTTTTTCGGACCTTTTTTTTAGAGATTCTACACTTTTTTACAGCAATTTTTTTTTGTTTTCTTGCCAAGCCTAACTGTTTTTTTTGCTTCTTTTAAAGGAGATGACTCACTTATCTTTGTCTACACTTTGGGTTAACTCGATGTAGCGATATAGCCAAGTCAACGAAAATCATAGAAAAAATGACCTTGGGGCGCTTCGCATATATACTGACAAAATTTTTTTTTTAGAATTTCAATTTTATATTATTAAAATCTTGTTTTTAAAGCTCCATTCTAAGATATTCAATCAAAAAGTCTGGTCACTTTTTAAGTATTTTGTTAAGGCTGGTACTGAGTTAACCGTGAAGCTAAATTTTAACATGTCTCCATTATCTGGTCATTCTTTCGAGCGAAAATTTTGGCAATGGAGAAAAGCAGAGACACTCCTCATTCTTGACGGATAAAATGTCAAAAATTTCAATTTTCGATCGATTTTTTTATTGGAAAGACATTTGCACAATTCAATTTTCAAATTGAAACACCAAATGTCACTTTTTAGCTCGAAAGAATGAACTGCACAAACTTAATTGGCGTGAAATGATTGGAGACATGTGTCAGTGCCATCTGCATTTTCAAAGCGAAAGTAACTTCAAAGCAACTTTTCATGCTAAGAACAGAGTACCACTGTTGCTTATTTTCAAGCTAAATTTTCGCCGAAACCAAATTTTGTATGAAAATTTCACGTGAAATCGAACTCAGTACTATGCTTTAGATGTAGACATTCCATTTCCAGCTCTTTCTCGCTAACATCCTTATGATAGATTTTAGTGAATTCTTTGAAACTTACACTCAACTCCTCGGGACTCAAAGTTTTCAAGCGAGATAAAAAACCGAACCGATTATTATTTCCTTGTACGAATTCAATCGCTGTTTTATATGAATGCTCAGGGTATCGATAATGGGAATAAAAGTTTCTACTTTGAATTTCTCTCTCTCTCTCTCTTTTAGTTGGACTGATGGCGCAGAGCCATCAAATATTGCCTGACGTGAGCTTCTACCTCTTATTCTTTGAGATAGGTCCTTGTAGTCACATTTCGGATTTTTCTCTTTAGCGCACGATTCGAAGTCAGCAAATTTGTCCCTGAGGTTAATAACGAAATCTTCAAGTGAAACAAGTGCAACGTCCATTGTTATAGTTTTTTTTTCTGAAGAAAAGTACTTGTTTTGTCTATTCTTTCCAATATGGTGTTCCAAATTTCTGTCAGTAAAATAAATTTCAGGTTTTCCATTTTTTTGGACAAACTAAGAGCTTGGTGCCTAATTTCTTGTCGCTGCTCTGCATCCTCCGCGATCGACGTCAAGGCTTCTATAATTTATTTATGGCCTTGATGTAAGGCGCTTACTGCAACAGCTTGCGCATACCATCTGGTTTCAGAAAGACTTTTAAGAACGTTTTTTGAACCTAAATATTCATTCAGTCAATGTATTCCATGGATGAGTAGAATCCGAAAAAAAATTGTACAAATTCAGAACCATTTGAAAAAAACTTGTTGCCTCTCGTAGCAACATCACATTTCTCCCTGATTTTCGCTTGCAGACCAGCATACTTTCCTGACATATTTGAAGCATTGTCGTAGCTTTGCCCTCTGCAATCTTTGATTTGTATATCATGATTCTCTAAAAATTGCAGGATGGTTTCCGCTAAATATTTTGATTTATGCTCTTTGATAGGTATAAATTCTAAAAACCTTTCAATTGGAGCACGGTCTTTTACGTAACGAATTATAAAAGTTAACTGGTCAGTATGAGACAGATCGGGCGTGCTGTCCACGCTAATCGAAAAATATTTAGCTAATTTAACTTCATTTATAATTTTTTTAGGACCTGTTTTCCCATTACGTCAAAAACTCATTACAAACATTCGCTGATAAATAAGAAATGTGTACCTTTCCAGGATTCCCAATTTTTTTTAGGTGAGCTGCAAGAAACTTATCAAATGCACTTAATAGCTCCACACATCCTAAATAATTTCCATTGTAGGGATGTGCACGATACTCAAGAAATCCAACATGTGGATACCTACCTTGAGATTGATAAGACACTCGTTGCAAGTGGGGTCGTGTACATACATAAATGCTTAAAAGCTTATTTACCTGCGGGTATAAGTTTAAGCATCACTGGTTAATTCATTCGCAAATAATTTAGAGAAATCACCTACTAATAAGCAGATAGAGTTGCCAGTGTTAGGCCCCTGGTTCATGAGACTACTGTAAAAGCAGATAGGTAATTATTATGTATAGTCAGGTAAATATAGTTTAATATCGGTTGGTGATCTGGAAATAAGGGGCCCCAAAGATCGCGAGGCCCTGGGCACTTGCCCAGTGTGGCCATGCGTAAAGACGGCCCTGCCTGCACTAACAAATTATAATAGTGTAAAAATGCAATCTTGATTTTTATTGTGCATGGATATGAGTGGATAGATGAATGTATACTAAGGGGATTTTTGAAACAAGGTGGAATTTTTTAACGTTTGGTGTAAATAATCAAGATTAAACTTTGCATATTAATATGGTAAGCTGTTTCTTCTCTGCTACCAGCTGGTCCTTTTATTTGGTTTTGGCGTTTTTATTACTTGATAATTTAAACTATGGAAGTGTTTGCGTCGCTTGCAATGGCTAATTGAATGAGTAACGATGTCTCCAATTTTGATTTTGCATCATTTTCAATAGTCAAGTCAAATTAAAAAAATATAAAAAGATTTTGAGGCAGAAATAAGGCGAGATATATTTAAAATTTGTTGAAATAGTTCTCAAAAAGCTTCTTGGTCCTATTACTAACGTAGAAGGTTCGTCACTTAACAAAATACGTCTTAATTTAAGGATCGGCTTTAAACCATGCTTTGAAATACTGGTTTAAATCAAGTGTCTACCAAACATTCATTCCCAGGTTTGATACAAGTTGCAGTGAGATTAATTACCTTTTTATAATTACTATCATTCGCTGCAGTACATTTGGAACGACATAAGGATTGTAATCCATTTCTTAAGTGAGATTATTCTGATATGTTTAGCTTTAATAGTTCTATTTTGATCTAATATATTTGGATTTAAAGAGGCCGGTAGCTCTGCTCGCTAAGGCGCCAGTCCAAAACAGCGATCTACTGGCCGTGGGTTCTAATCTCGCCATACGCTCATGGTTGCATTTGTTCTAAACTAAAACGTACTGTTTTTCATCAAAATTTGAAGATCCAAACTATCTATCCAAGTATTGAGTGTATCTGAAAGTTTCAGACATATTTTCCTAAAGACTATGGGAAACTCCATTGTCTCCATTTTAACTCCGCCTTTGAATATGAGATCATTTGTGTTTTATGCGGGTTTCATATTCTCTAGCAATTTGCAATGCCTTTGTGAGATAAAAATCAATCACTTTAGGATAAAATTTCTTGTTTTTAGCGCCATGGCTGCACTGTATTCAAATGTACAGTTAGAATCTTCTTAGATGATATGACATAATTTTTTGAGGCCAACATACGACTAACAAAGATTTCAACCATTCGAATGTCAGCATATGTACTTCTCTATTTGAAAATAAAACCTTTAAGATTAAGTGTAAAATAAAATACTGGACATGTGCCAGCATAAACCGTCCTGACCAACTTATATTCTTTTAATTTGCCATCCGTTCCATTATAATTTTACATCATCGTCAAAAAATATCAGCAGACTGTGGCTACATTTGCAAAAATATACATGCTTTTACACACAATCCACAATTCTCCACAATGCTATTACCAAACTAATAATTTCGTCGCTGATATAGAATAGAATAAAATAGAATAGAATAGGCTATGAAAAGTAATGCCAATAATGAAATAAAATAAGATAGAAAGCATAACCTTTTAGTGCTTATTTTTCTGGAGAAAAACTTCAGACAATAGTATTGGAAAGCATAAAAAAATAGGAGCTTTTTTTACTGCTTGAAATGCCCACGTTGGGCGCAAGAATGGATTATGAATAAAAAAAGACGGTTTATGAATGTGTGCTCTTCTTTACTCCACTAATCGTAGATGATGAATGCGCACTTTTCTTGAGTATCAAGATTCTTGAGCAAAGTCTGTTCAAATATTCACCAGGATTGACAGGAGGCAGTGAGCAGAAAACGAAGACATTCCAATACTTAAGGCGAAAAAATCCCATTCACGTTATAGAGCCCCTCCTCTGGATGCTCAACCCAAAACTTTTAAAATATGGAACAATTATGCATTTTGCGGATGGCCTAGGTGTGGTTTTAGTGGTAAAAGATATGAATTAAATGTATTTTTTTACAGACGAAGCTGTACGTTGAGAAAACTAGTGGTTTGATAGATCTGACTTGAAACTTGCCGACCAAAAATCGAAGACATAAAAAAAACTGACACAATTGAAGCCATCGTTGGGAACCAATAAATGCGATTTGGCTTATCTATTTGGAGTTTAGCCCTCCGAGTACACACCTATTTTTTCGATCATGGAGAACACTTGGGGTCAAATTGACCGCAAGCACTTTTGAACGTCTATAGAATCGCCACCACTGAAGATTTTAATTTGAAAAAATTTGTAGGTATAGTTTGAGACCTTTTCTAGTAGTTCTTATGCATAAGACGTGCGTTAAATGTCCTTACCATACCAAAAAAAAATTCACGAAAAACAGTTTTGCCGAAAATCAGGTTTTTTACTAAAAAAATCATTATTTTTTTTAATTTTCAATATTTTGGGCTAAAAATTTAAACAGATACTCTCAAGATATGACAAAATCATAAAAAAATTAGATATATATTGGACCTTTAAAAAAAGTATTTATTTTGCATATTTACGGTGGCGATTTTGAAGGTTTTTTATAATTGCATATTTTTAAAAAAAATTAATAAATTGATTGATTTTTAATATTTTGAGCTTAAAATCTATATGGTTAGAATAATACAAAAATCATCCCTATATAAAGGGTTGCAAAAAAGATATTCGTTACGCATATTGGTAGAAGTAATTTTGAGGGTATGAAAAATAATGAATTTTTTCATTTTTGAATAGAAAAAACTATTTTTTATTCATTAAAATATATAAAAATAATGACAAAATAAAGAAAAAATTGAAAAATTATTCATATCTAACACAACCATTGCATAAAAATGCCCGATGCTCGTCGCATATCGGTCGATCGCAAGATGCGCACACATCTTTTGTTTTGTGGTCCTGTTTTCGAGAGAACAATAAACATCTTGGTCTTTTACTGAGCTTTGGGCGTTCTGAAGGAACATTTGGGATATTTATTCCTAAAATATTCTCGATCCCTTTTCGAATGTCTACACGTAGAATGGTATTATTTAATTTTTCTCGTAAATATGGCTCGACAAGGTGAGCCACAACTTCTTTCAAGGCAGCAATGGCAGATTTATTTTTGGTAGCGTCAGTGTCAGTGTCTATCGATAGACCGATAGACACTGAAGAAGAAGAGGGCAGATTACCCTCGAAATATCGATATTTGTCACAAAAACTAAATATATCTAGCTTCGAAAGGAAAAATCGGTTTTTTAAAAACAGTTTTTACAAGCTGGAAAAAATTGGTACATATTAAAAACAATTATTTTTTGGCTATTTGAAATTAGTCTATCGATTTATAAAGTAAAAAAAATATTGAATTTTACCTCAAAATTGACGTCGAGTACACATGGGGTCTATTTGACCCCTTGATCTGCTTCAAAGGCTTCTCAACGACGACTGACGACATGGGACTGTATGAGAACGGTTTAAACTAAAAGTCAAGGCACAGAAATACACTAAGGAACCTACAGTACCCCCTTTTTCCCGCAGGTCTAAGCGCTGCGATTGGTCAAAAAGGTCTCTGGGGTCAATTTGACCCCCTGTGTTCTCGGAGGGTTAATAGTCAAAATTATTCCAAATTCAGCTGCATAGCCCAAGTTCAGTATTTTGGCCGCAAAACTATAAATTTAAGTGTTTCAATAGCGAGGATATTGCCAAAATTAGTAGGCCGAATAAGCCCTACTCTTTACAGTACCATTCTGGGCACGCCAAATGAGTGTGAGAGCGAACAAAACAAGAATATGTTCAGTTTATCACCTTAGTGGACTAAAGACAAAGAAGGATTTGTGCTTTTAGAGCTGAATCAAGAGAAGCTGCGTGTAAAATAATGGACAAGGTACTGATTGATATACTACCAGAGCTATGGATTTTTTTTTTTAATTCAAATTTCAATTTATTCACTATAATTTACACTTAACAGGTTTGTTGAAACTTAATAAAGAGCTTTAGACAGATTGCCTTTACAACTATGCAATGAAATTTAGACTTACACCTGAGATTAAATGAACTTAAAGTAGTGAATCAACACAAGGAAAAAAAACAACAATATTTAGATGATTTAATTTTATTTACAGTTAGACATAGTTTAACTTAAATTCACCTCAAATCTATTTTAGAAAAGCGCTAAAACTATCGTTGTTTTATTATCTGTACAATTGATTGTATGAGGGTGTTGCTGCAATGGCTAGATTCCCCAATAAATTTTAAAAATGCCATAAAATGAACAAAATTTAATTTTTTCCATGTATTATGGCTTTATTAGTAAAAATAAACATTCCCATTAATGATGAAACACAATTTCGTTCAAGAGGCTGCCGCGGCTGACTTCGCAGTAGCGCACTCTGTCACTCCAATTTTCTTAAACCTTGTTGATGGTTTCGGGCTGTAACTCACGGATTGCTTGGATGATATTGGCCTTAAGTGCATGAATTGTTTCTGGGTTGTTGGCAAAGCATCGGTCCTTCACGGCTCCCCACAAAAAAAAGTCCAAAGGGGTCAAATCGTAGCTCAGAGGCGGCCAATTGACATTGCCAAGACGGCTGATAGCACGATTTGGGAATGTGGTGCGTAAAAGATCGCTTATGGTATGGACTGTGTAGCATGGTGCGCCATCCTATATGAACCAGAAGTCGTCTAAATCCATGTCTTCATGCATTAGCTTCTCGACAATAACGTGCGGGTTTCCCGGGCCCCAGATGCGGCAATTTAGTTTATTAACGTAGCCGCCGAGATGAAAATGCGCCTCGTCAGAAAAGATGATTTTTCACCCAAAATCATTGTCCAATTCAAGCTGCTCTAAGACCCAAATTCCTACCATCTATCCTGAAACATTCATCAATTTTACTATATGCTGATGACGCTAAAATCTTTAAAAAGGTATCTAATATTCACGACTGCTTGGAACTTCAAGCTGACCTTAATAACCTCACGACCTGGTGTGACCTTAATAAATTAGTAATTAATATTGACAAGTGTACCGTTGTTTCGTACACGCGTAAAATTAATCCGTTGAGCTTTGAATACTCTTTGAATAGTATTTCCTTAAGATATTCTGACAAAGTACTCGATTTAGGAGTACTTCTAAACAATTCTTTTACTTTTGACGATCATATTAACGCCATCTTATCAAAAGCTTCTTCTACCTTGGGTTTTGTGAGGAGGCGATCCAAAGAGTTTCATGACATACATCTTACTAAGATTCTTTTTTGTACGTTAGTAAGACCAATACTTGAATATGCGTGTATAGTTTGGGCGCCTCATCAGCAGGTTTATGTGGACCGTATCGAGTCCATTCAGAAAAAATTTCTTCGGTTTTGTTTGCGTGAATTTGCTTGGTCAGATCCTCTTCACTTGCCTCCTTACATTAATCGACTTAACTTACTGGCCATGAATACACTTAATAAGAGACGAGAAAATTTCAAAACTATCTTTGCTGCTAAGATCCTCATGGGTAACATTTCATGTGAAAACCTTTTAGGTTTATTTGGCCTCAATACCAAGGGTCACAGAATGAGACAAGTCAACATTTTATCTGTCCCTGCGTATCGGACCAACTACGCCTTTAATGAGCCCGTTTCGTGCATCAAAAGAAATTTCAACGATGATTATCATCAATTTGATTTTAATTTATCTGCATCATCTTTGAAAAAGAGCTTAGCCGAAAACAGTCCATTTTGACTGATTTGTTGTAAGTTTTATATCTGTAAATACTACTAGTCTGTATTAGACGAAATTCTTTGAAAATAAATAAATAAATAAAATTGCGAAGCGATAACGAAGCGGATGGTCATGCGCCTTCAATTGCTGAGTCAATTGGGCCTTGTAAGCGAATAATCCGAGATCTTTGTGCATAATGCTCCTTAGGCTATGTTGAGCTGTTGAGATCGACGGCAAATTGATGTTCGTGGAATGAGTCTCACACTCTCGGCTACAGCAGCCACATTCTCGTCTGTGCGCACCGACCGACGACGGAAACCACAAATGTTGTCCACTAACATGCCATTCTCACGAAATTTTTGCACAAACTTGCGTACAACAGGTGCGGTGGGTGCTTCATTTCGGCCAAAACTAATTTTCGAAAAATCCCACTGTTTGGGCTACACAGCACTCACTTTGGAAATAAGTTTTCAATATTTCCCAACGTTGTTCAAGCGTAAAGCGACTCATTTCGTTCCGCGGAGGTATGATACTAACTTTCTGTTAAGATTTCGAGCGGGAAACAGTTTTCAGTGTCAAAATAACTTATGATTTAAAAAGAAAAAGAATAGTTGGCCCACCCTGTATAAAACTTGTGAGTGCGTCATTTGATCAAACTGAAATTTTCGGAAAATATTGATTTATAAAAGGATAGGTCGATTTTACCTTAAAATCAAGATATCTTTAACTCTTTGGCGGCGATGCGCTTTTTAGGACATTTCCAGGCATCCCTCCATTTCTATTTCGGAAGAAGCAAGTATGCAGAGTGAAAACTGATAATGTTTGAGCTTAGCTATGATAACGCTTTGAAAGCTTCTTACCTTATGTGGGCGCAAAGTGCCTAAAACTCAATCAAATTTTTTTTTTCAATCTCTGATTTGGGATAACTTTTGACATGAAATCATTAGAAAATTCACAAAACGTATTGAATGACTTTTATCGAAAATAAGCAAGGGTGATTTTTGATGAACATGCAGACAAATACAGTAGACACGTGATAAAAAATACTTCGGTAAAACTTGACTTGATGTACCACACAGCTGTTGCATGAATTCTGCCGATAGATGTCAGAGTAGTATGTTTGTGTTTTTGTGGTTGGTTGTTTGTTTTTGCGGTTTTATTTTTTTGTTTGTTTTTCTTGACTGTGTTATCTCCTCGCGTATTTTTTTGCGTAATGTTGTGTGTTTTTCTTCAATTTTCGACCCCTGCTACTGCCTATTCGCCCGCTGGTGATAGAATTTCCTGACTGTGGTACATCAAGTCGAGTTTACCCAATATTTCAAATCATCTTGTCTCCGGGAAAGTCTTAGCTTTTCAAAAAGTAAGGCGAAATTATTTTTAGCCTAAAGTTTTTTAAAATTCCACGTCACATAATAAGGGTTGCTCTTTGCAAAATAACCCAATTTTTCAGCACTAGAATTTTCAAAATTTCAATCATCACATCAATCTGAAGATCACAGGGTGTATTTATTTAGGTTAAGAGCTGGTCTGATAGAAATTATCGGAAAATGTGGGCAACATTGTGGCTGTAGTGCCATCTTCAAATATGCTCAATAAAAAGATAGCTAGAGTTTTGGTTGCAAAATGGAAAAGGTTGCAAAATCATTACATTACATTTTCGCACTTATACCAATAACGGAGCATAACTAAAATATTTTTAAAGTTTGTAAAGAGTACAGCATTTTATTTTATTCGAATGAACAATTTTTCCTTTAGAAGCTAGGTATGTTTCAATTTTTTGACAGATATCGAAATTTTGAGGGGTATCTGCCCTCTTCATCAGGGTCAATTGTTCAGATTAATAGTTTGGTAAGTCGTAAATATTTACTGGTCATCAAATTTTGAGAACTATCGGCTTCGGCTGTGAGCTACAGCATTGTGTTGATCTTAGCTACAGTAGTAGACTGATAAGTTATCTAATGTTTGAATTCAGCTTGTAATTCAATGTACGACGCACAAAATTATCCAAATATTCAATGGAATCCTTTCATACTAGAAATCTTAACTTATATTCGAGAGAAAAGGAAGTAAGTAAATGGTTTTAAAGTTAAATTTCGAATAGTTTGTTTGATTCTGTCTAAAATTAAGGGTCGGACATATGATTGCCTTGACTGTCCTAACAAACTTGTGTTCAATTAATGTGCCATTCATTCCATTACAGTTTTGCATAATCGTAAAAAGATGTACTCGGCTACTGTCAAACTGATTATTTCGTATATGACGCACATATTAATCTGTTAAGGCGGTCGTCTAGTGTGTCAAAAAAAAAATCGATTTTTTGTTTTTTCATAAATAACATCTAAAACATGTATAGAAGACGAGGGTAAAAGATTTTTTTCGAAATTTGAAGCCGTTGAAAAGTTACAGCGGTACACCGTAGGAGGTATACAATGTTTACGTAAACCGTAGGAGGTATACGCTGACTTTCGCATCGAATATTCTCAAGCCCAGCTCCTTACCTGGCTTTTTTGTGAAACTAAATTGTACTAATTGTACACAGTACTAATTGTCAACTAACGGGTACCCAGAACTGTTCAGAAACTCAATAATCTGGACTTTCGATTCGAAGCATCTTCATTCTGGTGCAAAAGTCGTCGAAATCGCTACATTTCTTGCTGTGAACGAAGGATTTGAACCTATCCTAAAGGCGATGGAAGTCATGGGAGTAAATATTGGCCTAAATGCCCAAGCGTTCGTTCATCAACGTAATAATTCTCGCATCGACCGCTCAGAGAAATGCCTGAGCAATTTCGCCAAACAAGCCCGGATATCAAACAGAGAAAACAGAACGGCCTTGCATGACTTCTTTGAAGAAGAGGAAGGTGTACTCTATGGTCCAGGCGTAGCAGATTGATGGTCAGACCATTTTTTTATTATGAATTATATACAACAATTTTCAAACGCGTTTTTTTCAAAACACGATTTTTTTAAACTGCTGAAATGATATCTATAAAAAACTATTTGATTTATTCTACGCAAATTTATAAAGCATTTTTAGTACATATGTATATAACTAAAAGTTGACGAAAAATAATTAAGATTGCTTCATTACTTTTCATTTTACAAGCTATACAAACCCAACAAAAAAAACACGATAAAGCGTAAAAAAAAAATTTTTTGGAATTCTAACTTAATTTTACTTCCATCTAGAGTCTCAAGTCTCACAATCAAACTGCGTTAGGTTTTTTAATTTCAGATAAGCAGAACGGCCGGAATCATGACAGCAGTGGAACACCTCTTTTTGTATATGTGTTCCTATTGGGCGGTGTATCTCCGACTATTTTGTATATGATGACTTCAAAAAATGCACAAAGTTTGCTTAAATGTTAATAAAAATGATATAGAATCTATAAACTATTTTATTTTAATGGTTTGTGAAAAAAATTCCCCAAAAAAGCATTAAAAAACGGTCTTCGCACTAGACGACCACCTTAATACATATTTTTTCTCATGGAAAATTTCACAAGCAAATGAATTTGCTTTATTCTCTAAAATACCCACATTGGGCGCAACAATCAGCTATGACTTAAATGATGTTATGACCTAAACTATGAAACTTAATGAGCTTCTAGACAGCAATTGTGTATTTTTGGACTCTTAAGACTCTGAAAAATCTTTTTTTTTAACCGAATTATAATTGTTATTGACAGAAACCAGTGAGTAGAATCAGGAAAACATACAAATATTCCAGGCAAAAAATAGTTTTCACCTGCGTATAGTTTTGTCATCTATTTGGTGGGATATAGAAGGGTTGAATCAATCCCAGCCAAACAATATCCAATTTACTGCAAACTGCTTGAGCCGATACTTGAAAATATTGTCTAGAATGTCAAGAATGGCAGCTCAAAGGCTGGAAGTTTTTAGTGATAAACAATGCTCACCCATCGTATTTGCCGGATATTGGTCCTTCTGATTGTGGTGTATTATACACTCTAGAAAATTATCTGAGCTGAAAGGCTCTGAATCCCGTGAATGAGGTCTGAATGGTACTTAAACCATATTGCTTGATGAGAAAGGTGGGTTCCTAAACAAATGCTTTGGAAGTCAGCCACAAATATGTCAGAACATAATAGAAAAGATAAATGATAAATAAATGATCGATTCAAAATGATGTTTGATCTTGAATCTTGGACTATGGTGACAAGTTTATTTTTCTTTTCATATTAACTTTAATCGGTTGGCGCTTTTGTAGTAGCTAGCGCAATCTGTTTTTATAGTAGCTAGCCTGACATATTCTACATTAACCATCACGCGAGACTATTTACTTCTTATAAAATTATTAAAAAAATTATACTTCTTATATTGAGATTTGCCGGGTATGTGCTAAGTACTTGTAATTTTAATTTTATGTGCTTCATATTTAAATTTAAAAAAAAAGAAGAAGCACAAGCTCCAGTGAATCTATCTAATGGATATATTATTAACTATCATTTTTCATTCAATTGTATTATATCATTTCACTAGAATAATACAAATTTTCTCTATTGTCAACGTCGCATATTTTCCGAGTGCTCCGGCAAATTCACGTCAAGAATTTTCTAATTGAATTCATTTTCCCGACACATAGATGAAATTTCGTTATTAAACGTACTATATGATAAAAGCGCACACAGATGATTGCCCGTGGAAATAGCAGCATTGCTAGCTATTTCAATGTTTATGGGGAGGGATCTGAGCGCGTCAAGTGTAATTGAAATTGATGGTGAAATGATGGCGAATGTCGATGAAACGAACTTGGTTGACTTTTGTTATTTTTAAATTTTCCTTCAGGGAAGAGTCAGGAATTGATTGAATTTTTTAAAGGCTCGAATGTTCTGTTCACTGACAGAAACTGCTTCTATTATTTTTCGGAGCGTGGGTCTAGGTCATTTCTAGGGTACACAGCGTACAAGGCAATTAATTATACGAACCACAATATCATTTAAGAGCTTAGATTTGAATGTCCTGATTTTTTTTCTGTTTTCTTATGTCGGGTCACGAACGTTTCCACAGTATGCCCGTGAACGTAAATCTTTGATACACACGACAAACACATTCTTGTGCTCGATGAATAAATATTGCATTTTCTTTTAGGCTTGTGATTAGCAAACGAGTCTAAGTCACGACTTCCATGTCAAAAAGGTTCATTCATTCGTAGTATATTCATCGAAACGTTTTATGAACAGTGGCTCGATGCAACTAATTCAACATTAACATTGATTTTAGGCTTAGTTTTTCCATTTATTAGTAGTTTCGTTTATAAGGAATAGCTTGTGAACTAAAAATGCTGCAACTAATCTGATTTGCTAGAACATTAAAGTGCTTTAAAGTAATTTACCGGAATTTATCCAAGCAGATAAGCAGAAAACATTCAAAATGAATGTGTTTGATGTGCATACCGTGAAAAATCCAAATGAAAATATACCTGTCATATATCTACTTTAATTCCTAAATCGACAAGCCCATTCAGTGTCACTTTTATGGTATATACATATGTTTTTCTAGTGTAATAAACAACCATCTTTCAGTCTAGGTCGTCTGATGATATTACGACATGATAAATATGCTGCACGCTGTCTGGTATCACCACCAGGGCCCATGCAATCCAATTTTACTTTGTAATTGTCGTCACTCTTTTCGCCGTTATCTTAAACGTGATATGGATAGCAGCAGGAATTTTAAGTCATATTTATAAATAACGGATTTCTTAATTAAGCGTGGTACTTATGTACTGCGTATGATTCTGACGCATAATTAAACAATTTCAGCAATATTCGCGATTTATGTGTGTCGCTAGGTATAAGATATATGTCAATATTTTTTTGCTGTTTGCGTTATTGTGAAAGGTTATCAACCCAAATATTTTTGTGCTGGTTAAGAATGTTTAATTTTGAGTTGAGATTGGGATGTTTGATCTTGATTCTGATATATTACATATACTACATCAGAGTTTGTTTTTTGTTTCTGTGGACTGGAATTGGGAGACGGAAACAATAGCATAATTGATGTATGGACGCAAAATTATTGGCTGGTCAGATCCATGTAAATCGTGTATCAGGAAATATAGTTTTTCATAAAAAGTGTTTGTTATACCGTAAGCTTATACCGTCGTTTTCAGCATGTTAAGAAAGAGCCACCTTTTGTCTCGCCAATCCAAAAACATAGTTCAAATCATCTAGAAACCAGCTAGACACATCAGAGCTACCTAATTCAAAAAGCTTCTTTAATTTGCCATCTGCTGGCGCTGAATGTTTGCCAAAAACTTTAGGCTTTCTTCAATGTTTTTCATTGAAAGTATTCACTTGCTTCCATTGAGCTCAATGGATATTATTGAGTGCTCGATCGAGTTAGTTACCATATACTTCTTGCTCTTGCTCCTAGATAAGGAGTATTTCAAATTCATTACCTGCCTAAGACAGCATTGAGTTTTGGAAGTATTAAATGTGACACGGTTCGTTTCACCCCAAGCGACTATTGTTGAAATGTCACTGTTTAATGATTCATACATATGACCGGCGTTTCCGCACGAGTCAGCCAACGAATCAAAGGAGTACGTAAAATAAAGAGTACTGTCATCAGCAAAATTATGGATTGAAATGAAGGTTTTAGATAATAGACCGACAATAACAAAAAGAAACAGAGTTGGAGAAAGGACGGTGTCTTGAGAAACCCCGGCATTTTCGATATGGATATTTGACACAGTTCTATCAAGGATAACTTGAAGTGAGCGATTATTGAGAAAACTTTCAATCCATTTTAAGAGATTGGAGTCAAAAACGAAAGTATAGAGTTTGGGTAAAAGGACGGCTTGCCAGACTCAGTCAAAAGCGTTTGAAATATCTAGAGCAATGACTTCGACTTCACCAAAATTCTGGAGCCATCGATTCCACTTCTCAGTGAAACATGTTATCAAGTCCTCAGTGGAGCGATCAGAACGAAAGCTGTACTATTTGTAATTGATTAGCCTATTGGAATCTAGATAGCTTATAGGCTTAGTTTTCAATGATATAATAGAGTTCGGCTTGCAGATACAGCCTATGTATACAAGAGTATAGTATAAAAGAGCAGCTTTGCTGAGGCTTGACTGAATATGGTGGGTGGGGATTCAGTGAAAGTTAACTTTAATACAGAGTTATTTTACGGTCTTGGAACGGGCGGTTGTTTGGCCATTAATAATAATTCCAACTTTGTTACTATTTTTCTGTGGCCACTTCTTAAATATACCAGCATACTGCATAATATATTATTAATTGGTTATCGTACCTTTGTAGCACCACTGTTAAAAAGTGTGGGTTATGCAATCGAAGAACACTACATCTACAGAACTCTCTACTTCAGTTCCCAATATCTCGACTCAAAAGTAAGACAACAAAACAATGAATGGTTCTACTGCAATCAGTACAAAAGAAAACGAGACTTCGAACTCCTCCAGTGTATTTACTGGTGAACAGATTTTTGAATCATCACCGTTCTTTTCTTCACAATCAGCGTACTTATTCTTTTTCACTTAGGACTGCGGTGCAACCAAAAGCTCTATTTATATCCCACCTAGCCAAAGGCACGACAAGTGATGATATCTTAATAAATGTCAACAATACACTAAAACGTTTCTTCTGGCCAATTTTATATCCTGTAAGAAAATCGGGAACCACCAGCGTGTATCATCATTCAAAGTCATCATGCCTGAGTGGTGCTTCGATACTTTCGCAAGTAGCAGCTACTGGCCTTCCTCTTGCATTATCAGGGATTTTGTCCCTTAGCATCAACATCAAGGCATGAATACGTCAGGCCTTTAATTAAAAAATAGACAATGGAATTTGTACGTCACTTCATCAGTAATTTCGACATAGTTGGTTTAACTGAAACCTGGCTGTTTGAAAACATCAATGTTGCAGGGCTATTCAACAGCAACTTTGCTGTCATCTTGCCATCTTGGTTGACCCGATGCTCCTGTCGGTGGTGGTATTCTACTCACTGTTGAAAAAGAGCTGCCAGTTTCACGTCTTGAAATAGCTGATAATAGCGACCTTGAGCATGTCTGTGTCACACTAAACTTTGATCGGAGGCATGTTATCAGAGACAGAGGCAATAATATACATCCCACGTCCGCATTTAGCTCCACATATGATTTGGCGTGCAACCTGATCGATTATATTTGCCGTATAATGGAACCCACCGACGATCTCATTCTTGAGGGAGATTTCACTGTACCGCATGCAGAACGGCGACTTTCTGACGAAAGTGAACATTACCATCCTTCGTCTAACAACCAAAGTGATACTTACTTCACTGACTCCGTACTTTCAATAGGACTAAAGCAGTTCAACTGTATTTACAACACAAATCTTTACAATTTTAACTTAAAAAAAGTCGACTTTGATATGCTGAGTAGAGTGCTGACCGAATGCAGCTGGTCTTTGGCTGTGAATGAATCTGACGAAAATGTTGCTATCATCAGCTTTCATTCCATCTTATTCGGTTGCTTTGCTCGCTGTGTGCCTTTGGGTAACTCTGTACTTTTGAAACGATTTCCATAGATCAAACCAGATTTAATCAGCCTTCCGAATTTGAAAATGAAGGCTTGGAAAGTGTACAACTCGTTGCGTCTAGAACATGACTATGAAAAATATGAGGAATTACGAAAAAAAATCGTATCTGAAACCTCATCTGCCTCCTCCCACTACATGGAGGAGCTAAGGCAGTCTTTTAGAAGCCGTCCTAAACGTTTTTGGAATTTTTTAAATTCAAAAAGGTATCATGACGGATACCCTTGTTGTTTTTATCTCGCAAGCTATCAGTTACTTGTTTGCAGATTGCTTTTAATCTGCGTATGGAATACCTATCTGCGACTTCAACATAACTAATTTCAGTTAGTTAATGGACTCGCCTGAAACGACGTTGGGAATACAAGACCTATATATCGACACTGCCACTATCCTAAAGCATATATCTCATCTTGAGAATAGTTTTCATCCTAGTCCTGATGGATTACCAACCATAGTCTTTAAGCGTTATTTAGTATATTGTAGCTTCTTGAATTCCCTAATAAGCTTATTGACTGGATTAAATCTTATCTCACAGATCGTAAACAGAACGTTTGATTTTGTGGCCCTCTATCCACAGACATAATCTCCTCTTCTGGGGGACCACATGGCAGCCACCTCGGTCCGATTTTTTTTTTTCGCTATTTATTTCAACGATCTTATCACCTTTGCTTCTGGATCCTCCATTCTACTCTACGCTGATGGCGCAAAAATTTTCAATGTAATATTAACTCTTGACGATTGTACGATCCTGCAACGCAATGTGTCAAATTTTTTAATTTCATAAATGTATTTTTTGTAGTAACCATTTCGTTGGTGAAACTGTGATTGAATAAATAAATAAAAACAAATAAATAAAAAAATGCTGGGAGTTTCAGAAGAGGATGTCAACTGCGTGCAGATTAACAATAACATCTGTGGGAGAATCGTTCAAGATTCCTGGGATCTCTATAGTGAAAACTTTGAACAGAATCGGTCTAAAAATAAATCCTTGAGATACATCTGATTCAAGTGAAAATTTTCACAGAGAAAGTCCCATTGAAGGTGTTGAATTCCCTTTTGTCACTGAAATAATTATCAACAATTTTGATGTTTCATGTTGAAATATAAAAATTTATCATTATGTATAGGAGACCTTCAATCCATACACAGTCGAAGGCCTTCTGTAGATCAATCAAACAGGCATGTAAAACCTTTTTGTTCTGGATGCTATCTTGGACTGCTCTTTTGAAAATCATTAATATATGATCTGTTGAAAACTGAGCTTTAAAGTCAAATTGTCTTCCGGATATAATGATGTTTCCATCAATGGTCTAATTTAAATTTCCCAGGTTTGTGAGCAGAGATATTGCACGGGCTTTGAGGGCATTATAGGATCCTGGTGCTTTTGGAATAGGTAATATTATTGCTCCCTTCCAAACAACGGGAAGATATCCAATGTTTATGCAAGAGTTAAATAAGGCACAAAGGTGTTTAGAGAAACAGGTTGGACATTTTTTTAAGGTCAAGTTAGATATTTTATCTTCACCAGAAGACTTTTTAGTGGAAAGAGTCGGTACCAGCGTTAAAAGAGATTCTTTGTTCACGGAGATATCGTAGCTTTGCGAACCTGAAGTTTGAATTCATCTTTTTCTTTTATATATGCGCTTACATCACTGTTTTAGTTTGAGTCGACATGCAACTAGTTGCTTATTATGGTATCGACCAGTTACCTACTATCTTCAATGTTCGTATAGCAATAGATCGCTGGATGATCCCAGTCACTAGATTGGATGCATGTTACTGGCGCAAGACAGTTAAAATCCTTTATTATTTTTCGATCTCAAACAGAGAATCACACACTTTACTGCGATTGTAGCTCTAAGCTTGGCGACTTTAACCGGCGTGTAGCAAGAACCCAGTTATAGTCGCTTTGTAATAAAACCCAGTATTCCACAATAAACTACACTTCTAATTATGCAATACTGGATTTTCTTACAAAAATTACCATTTAGATTAATTAGACCGATCAGTTTGGCTTACATACTACTCAAGACTGTGCTTTCATTGATTTTCATTGTATTATTTAAATTAGAGCAATTCATGGACTTGACTAATGTATAGAGTTGGTCTTAAAAAAATATTTTTAAATTTAATTTTTATTAGTTCACCTACCACTCTGTCACGTTAGTTTAAGTCAGTTCCGCTTTTGGCTAAACGTCGCTATTATCGCGTTATGATAAATGCTGGATTTTCTTTATTTAACTTTGGGCATTTGAGAAAAACCTCTTAAATAATTTTTGAACATTTAATTTAATTCAGAAAATTAAATTGCTATTAAAATTGCATTAAATGTACAACAGTGATAATAATAAGCGAACAATCTAGCATTGGGTTTGTTTAAAAAAATATTTTATGCCCATTTAATGTTCATTCAATAATAACTTCTCAACTGTCCTTTGTCTTCAGTTTTTTTCACCATCGAAATCAGTATTCAAGCATGATTGAATCATCTTTTCATAACATTTCGAATACAATCAACGCAATTGTAATACCTCTTAACAAGTGTGCTGATGCAAATACGCATTCACCGAACAAATCGAAAAATAAAATGAATATCGAAAATCCACTTACCCAACATTCGTATAACTCGTGTCTGTCCGCTGACGTTACGGTTCGGTTCGCTGGGCTTTCGCTTAACTTCCTGCAAATATTTGCTTTTGTTCAGCTTGATCCCGATCAGCACGTACAGGACGCAGATTGCAGTCATCGGGCCGATGAAAAACAGAAAGCCAGACACTTCGAAGGCATGTGCCATGTAAAAGTTTTTCTGAAAGCACATAGAAAAAGAATGCTGATGAAAAGCGAATTCCATTTAAAATCAGAACGTTGAAAGCAGCTTCCACTTTCCGCGTCATTAGTGTGACACTGTCACCAAGCTCGGGTAATTGACTTCAACTAGAGAAAACGTCTGACACCTCCTCATCTCAAACCGATAATTCACACTTACCGTCACAGTACATAGATTCCCATTTTCGCCATTTTTCACGCCAAACTGCATCGACTGTGGTATGGCCAGAATAAAGGCAGACATCCATATCAACAAGATGAATTTCACCACACGAGATAGTTTCGACATGGTGTGTTGTCTGCAATGGAAAGGAAACAGTTCAAATACAATTTTTCACACCGTTGTCTTTAACGGTCGAACGATGCGATATTGTTTGTTGTCGATGGTGTAGCAGTAGCAGTTTCTGCTGGGAAATCAATGAGACGGAAATGATGCGTCGAAATCGATACAGTAAACTGGCAGATAACTTTGGGATTTAGTAGGTTAAAGGAAGCTCATATGTGCGGAAGGGCAAACGGTGTCGATATGTAAATTTATGGGTCGATTTATCTATGGGAGTGATTTTCAACTCGTTTCTGAATTCCTTCCGGTCGAAATTGATTATCGATACATTTTGTGCAAAAATCGACGACATTCAGAGAAATGAAAGCTTTTCGAAGGAAGTGCTTTGAATCAAGAACTTTTGTATAGCTTCCTTTCTGAACGTCCATGCATTCACAAATGATACAAATTGTATAGATTGGCTTATTGACATTCAAATTTGAATTGCTGATTTGATTTAACAAAAGAAGGTCATTTGTGTTGACGTCAGTGTAGCAAGAGAAGGTTTTTACTACTTTATTCAATTATTTTTTTGTTATTTGTGTATTTTTTGAGCAACAATTTCACAATGTTACAGTAAATTGGAATATAAATGCATTTTTTAAATTTTTTTCATTGAATTCATTGCCAACGCATCATTGTAAACCTTATCATAACCGTCCATACAGCAATTGAATAGGATTGAATATCTTCAACAAGCAACATACTCGTAGCTATGCACCATTTATTTTTCGCAATTATATCGGAATTGAACATACCTGAAAGGATGACATATGGCAATGTAGCGCTCCACCGTGAATGCAGTTATGGTCAATACTGTTGCATTTGCTGAAGTTTCCGACAGAAGCCCTTTGATTATACAGATAGGGTCCGTGAATGGGAAGGACGACGGGAACCAGATATCATAAACTTCATATGGCATTCCTGGCAATAAATAACAGAATATTGCTTTTAGAAACATCTGCAACCGCAATATGAAATATTTTCTTACTATCTTCAACACGTTAAAGTTATTCATATTTTATTGCAAAATTTTAAAGCCATTGGAAAGTTAGACTCTGGCGAATATTCACGATAAATAAAATTTGATAGCGTTGCACAATTAAATATGTAACTATTAGACATAGGATTATATGCACGAACAAAATACTGAAATATGCATGCAAATATGCAAAAAAAAAACATTAAAATATGCTCAATAAAAAAGAAACATATTTATTTGGAATACACAAGCATTTTATTCAGCATCAAATAAAAACTGCATTTTGTTTCTATATATTTAAAATTGTAATTTAAGTATTTGCTAATCAAAAAATTTAAAAAGTTAGGCCCCCACTCACGAGCAGTCCATCAGTCCAAATGGACTGAGGCCAGGCCAAAATCTCACAGTGTGTGGGAGAACTTGGATGGATTCACGAACTGAAACAACCAATTTGGATTTCCAATCAATCCAAAGTCCATGGACTCCGGCCATCGAGCCTTTTTTTGGCTTGACCGTCTGTGGGAAAATAGTAGGCCGAGTTTGGACAATCCATAAAATGGACTAGTCGTGTGTGTTGAAGCCTCAGTCCAAACAACGTGGCAGTCTTTATTCACACGCTGACCTGTGACTGTTTCTGTGATTATTTTATTTAATCGAAAAATTCAGCATAATGGTTGTTTTGGAAGTATGAATGTATATTATATTACTTGACCCAAAGCCTGCAACCGCTTGCTAAGTACCGCAAAAATTACGAATAAGTTCACCTTTCGTGAGGAGTAATAGTTTGACTCATATTTGTATCCTTTCGTTTGATAAATGGGGTGACCAACTATAGCAACGTGTTATATGTCGTATCATCCATTCTTAAATAATTTTGCCAATCAGAAGGCTCAAGTATGAGTTCTTTTACCAAATTTTACAATTTTTGCCACTTCCTTTTTGGCTATCGTTGCTTTATGTAGATGGGGCGTTCCATGTGAAGCGGACAGGTAAAAAATTTTGAGGTTTCCGATTTTAGTAATATTTGATTATGTTATACCTATATATGTTCTCGATCCAGAGGCAAAATATTTTTACAATATTAAGTCTGGTTAGCGAGCTAGAGGGCTTTAAAAATTTGACTAACCGGCAGGTATACGCTATTTCGAATCAAATTATCCAGTTTAAAAAAGTAGCTATAAAATAAATAAAGCACTCGAGTTGATGCTTCATATAATGGGCATATTAAATGCATTTTTGGGTATTTAAAAAAAAGTTTTTTTTTGGGTAAAAAATATCTTTAAATTTTTGAAACTTCAATTTCACAAACTTCGACCATTTAATTTTTTTAATTTTTTTTTCTAAAAATAGCTAATAGTGTGTAGATAATCCCTGAGGGGGACCTTCAAGAACAGATTTTTCTTTGCAAATAAATAACTATGTTGTCTAATTTTTGTGACAGTGGACAATAATGTATTTTTCCAAATTTTCTATTTGAAATTTGTGCCGTTTCTCGCTTAATATCATTTTGTACGCAGAAAATGAGCGTTCGACGTCAACTGATGTCAAAGGACAAAATTCAAAATTTGGTGTCATGTTCTCCGAAATGCCTTCAGGCAAGGTTTTACCTGAGCTATTGATAGAAGAATTTATTTCCTTGATGGCTTCAAGGCCCGAATTTTTCGAAAAAATAAGTCCAAGTTTGTTTCGAAGGTCTGTAGACAATGATTCTGGAAGCGCATTTGACAAAGCTGTTACTTCTTCTAATAAATGAATCGATTTATTTTTTTTAAGATTTTTTGTCTCTAGCTTTTCGATAATAAACGATAATTGGCTGAAGTGTGTTTTAATTATAGCTAGATTCTTTTTGATCATGGGGTCTGTAAATGCTGCTTGGCTGAGTTTAATCGCCAGTGCATCGGATATATTGAACTGGTTGACCACGTTCTTCACAGCTTCGAAATGCTCCGTATAGAATAAAGCTGCCTTTAACCAAATACCCTACCTGGTTACAATTGGATCTAGAGGTAACGGTACATTCACGAGCATTTGTTTGTAAATTAACACTCGAGAAGGAGCCTTTAAAAATACTTTTATGGTCGATCAAATTAGTTCGTTTACATTTCCAGATTCTTTCGTGATTTCTTCTGAAAATCGGTGCAGTCTATGCGCTACACATGGGACATTAAATTTGGATAAAATATTTGAAGCGCTTTACCGGCTTTTATCATATAAGGTGTAGCATGCAATACGAATACACAAACATTTTCATCGATGGAAGAATCAGGAAATAATGCTTTTATCGAATCCTTGACGAATCGAGCAATTGTCGAATGATTTGTTTTTTCAAAGACTATACATGCAACTAAGTGTGGAATAGATGGTTACATCGTCAATTTTGCAATAATCAAATTTGTTATATAACTTCCACAAGGATAAGTTGTTCCTTCAGCAGATATCCACAATACATTTTTCGAAATGTTTTTTTTTCGAATTTCGTTAAAACATCCTCATACAACGTGACCAAGTATTTTTTGCGAATCATTGATTCCTCAGAAATGATTTGTTTTTTGCAGTACTTTTTCCTGAACTTCTTAAACACATACAGTGGCGGAAAAAAGTATTCGCGGTTTAGATATAAATCTAAAATATGACATTTTTGTTCCTTGTCTTACTCAAAATAACTTAATATATTTAGCTAAATTTATTCTTAAGCTCACACAGATATTCAATAAACAATTAAACCTACAAAACAAAATGTATATCTAAAGCAAAAACAAATTAACATGAAATTTTTGAAACAATTGAGTGGAAAAAAGTATTCGCGGAAAATTTAATTTGGGAATTGTATTTCATTTAGTATTTAGTGTGAAGACCCTTGGCCTTAATAACAGCATTCAGATGATTAGGCATCGAATGAACCTTTTTTTTGTATAATCAGTGGAAGTGTTTTCCCATTCCACCTGGAAAACTTCTTTAAGTTGTGTCCTATTTGTGAGAATATGCTGTCGAATCCTTTTTTCCAGATCATCCCAGAGGTGCTCGATGGGGTTGAGGTCCGGGGATTGCGGTGGCGTACTGAGCATATGCGGAAAATTATACGCGATGCATTGACGCACACAATAAGCCGTGTGCTTGGGATCATTATCCTGTTGAAAGTAATAACTGCTGATTTTCAAGACATCTTTCAGGATATTTAAATACTTTTTTCCGCCATTTTATGTCGTTATTGACCTAATTGAATGGTATACTACAGCCTATCAATAACTCACATAAATCTTTGCAAAATCCTGCTTTTTGTGAAGAAGAGGTAGAGGTGAAAGGGGTCATTTGAGTCAAAAGTTGTTGACGGCTATTGGCGCACTTACTCTTTTCAGCTACATCCGATATAGTTTTCACATGCTGATCAATTTGAAATTTTTTCGACGAGAAGATATGTTTTTCACAAACTCTGCAAAACACTACACTCTCATCAGTCGTAAAATCACCAGGATAACTTTGAATCCAATTTTCCATTAAAATTCGGATTTTATATTTGACGGATGCCATCGGAAAAATTAATAGAATAAGTTGCACAATGTCAACATTTCTAAGTGCGTATTTATCAACGCAAGAACAAACTATCCAATGAAACAAAACGCTCGAATTGTCGTGATAATGCCATCTAGAACACCAAGCCGGCATACTACACAGTTCCTTGACTGTGGTGTGATTGTAGGCAGTGTTGTATTATAGTGTCTGTAATATATCGTCGGGTGTACGCCAAAACCATGAATGTGCTAAAATGCTATTTCGAGTAAAATCAATTTGAAAATTTGATGTAATATTATAAATCAATTTTAAAATATAAGAAACATTTTTTTTTGAATTAAGGAAGATAATATTCTAATACTATTCCGTTACACTAAAAGAATGAATCTGCACATTCATTATTTTGATGTAACGCATTTGGCAAATACTTAGTTTTTAGGTAATTCATAAAATTGAAATTTTGACTTTGCGGAGGCATAAAATGGAATTTTACATTTCCGGTTTTGGCAAATTGTTTGTATAAAAATTCCGCGTACAGTGACATGAAAAACTGAAAATCACCAAAAAAGCACATTCATGGTTTTGGCGTACACCCGACGATATGTTACATACCTACAGTAATGTTGAATTTTTTGTTTTTTGGTTTTTGTATGCCTACCTACTGATTAGTCAATACTTAAGTACTAAGGCCCAGTGTTCTAATGGCGCTGGTCATGCTGAACAGAAATAATCAGTTACACGTATTCCATTGTAGTGAAGAAAGCCAAAGCGTACATATGACCATTTAAAACTTAGTTAGAGTAGGTTTGCAACAGAAAGTTTGCAGTTAAGTCTACAGAAAATTAGATTTAAACTTAAAGTTTTACTTTTTATTAAAAGTTCCCTTGTCGAAACGCTTTTACACTGCCTCGTGAAAATGAAAAAACCCTAGCACATCAGAACCGCTAAAAACACTAATGTTCGAAGAACAGTAGAGGATTTGTGCAGATTTTGAATGTGTATTCTACCACTACTTACTTTTCCTACTTAAAGTAATAAAAGAATCTAAGCTTATTTTAATTTCGGTGACTTCATCGAAAACTACTGCGGTAGAAAGGTGTTTGGGGCTGCCATCCGAAAAATGTCCAGAGCTTAGACAATTTAAACAATGTTTACTTATTTTCATTGCAAATGTTTGTGATGAAAATACTTAATGCAAGCATTTATTGGAACAAAACTAACAAAAAGGCCTAGTGTTAGCAGCCCTTTGCTAGCACCGGAGCCAAAAATATGTCGCATTTGCCTTACGTTGAAGTCAACCTGCGAATTTCGTATTGATCCGATGACTGCATTGGAAGTTATAGGGATGCAAAGAAATTTAGGGTTTTCAAATTACCTAGATTTTGATATTTCGTGATTATTTTCACTATTAGATCACTACGATTTGAAAATTCTATATTAAAATCGCTTACTAAAAGTATGCAAAAAAAATACAAAAACAACCATAGCTGGCAACCCTATCATTGTATTGAACTTAAACTACTGAATATTGCCTACTATAAATTTAATTTACCATTTGAATTTCGTTCTGATTCCATTACTGTACTGGAAGCTATAGGGCAAAGAGCTTTATTTTCCTCAGGAATTTTTAAAATTTAGGACACTTAAATTACCATAGCTGGCAGTTCCATCCGAGTTTTTCAACCAAATTTTTACCAAAAGTAAGGTTCAGCTACTGTGTCAATTTTGTCAAAATCGCATTACTGAATAAGAATTTATAGGGTGAAAAGCAGTTATTTTTCTTAGTGATTTTTCAAAATGGCACCACTGGCACAAAATTGCCCGCATTTCAAAACCGCTTCTATCAGACCTGGTCCTACTTAAGACCAATACATTCTGTAAACTAATTTTGATTATCGGATCGTGAGTTTCCGTGAACAGAAGTTATTGATGCTAAAAATATAGGTAAATTGAGAAAGGGTTACCAAGCGTGTCCGTTGCAAAATTTCAAATTTTATACTTTGGCTATAGAGAGAAAGCATAAGACTTATTTTTGAGTGGCTTTTTTTCCAAAAAGCGATAACTTTTCAGGAGATCCGATGATTTGAATGTTTTCACTTTCAGCGCCTGCCCTAGCTACAGGCTTGCCTACATGCTCATTAAAAGCTACACAAATTTACAACTAAAAAATATCAATATATTCTGAAAGTTTCATAGTAATTGAATAGCTCTTTCAAAAGTTATGCAGGTTGAAAATTTTCAAACTTTCCCGTCCTCTTTTTAGGCTACTAGCGATCACATGGGGTTAAAAAATTCCAAAACATTATCCGATTCACATGTAAACACGTTCAAAATTTATTTTGTTACCTTCGTTTTGGCAAAAATTATTTGTGGACGGAATAATAGATATATTAATAATATCACTAAAATGGCTGCCGGCGCCAAAGGGTTAAAGATAATTGACATGGACCTATTCTGCATTCACACCAATGTATTCTGAAAGTTTCAACTGAATCGGATGGCGCGTTCCCGAGAAATAGTCACTGAATTTGTTTGATGATATATATATATATATATATATATATATATATATATATATATATATATATATATATATATATATATATATATATATATATATATATATATATATATATATATATATATATATATATGAATTTTTGGCCAAATCAATTTTAATACTAATGTTCTTCGAACATTGGTAAAAATCATCGCCACTAGACGGAATTGGATGCTGCTATCGATTTCTCACGATCATTGTTACAAAATCCTATTTTAGATTATAGTAGTTAAAATTGTATGGTGCTTAATTTAAGAACTAAATTAAAATTTGCATATTTTACACAGTATAATGGAAAATATGCACTGCATAAGTAAAAAACTATATTTATGCAAAATATTGCAAAATGTTCATGCATTCTGTACATGCAAATATGCAATTGCATATAATCCGATGTCTAGCAATTATATTTCGGATCCTCTTCGAATCAAAACTGTTAATACTTAAAAAATTTGACAAAAAAAAATCTTAAATGATTAAACTCAATTACCAAAAATCACTTACCTGATAACAATAATAACAAATCCGATATCGCTAAATTAAATAGATAATAGTTGGTTGCGGTGTGCATGAATTTATTCCTAGATATCACAGTACAGGTAATCAAGTTGCCTAGTATGCCAGCAATAAATATTATTATATAGAAGACAGTTATTGTGGCAAGAATGGGAATTGCATCCCGGGACGATTCCTTGACCAGTTCATCGGTCAGGGTCATGCAACTTGTATTGATTAAATGACTTAGATTCAGCTCGGCACTGTAGTTTTGTAGCAATACATCCCATGACGTACTGTCGGCCGATTTATTCACCAGGTGACACAAATTGTCTAACACTTGTGAGATGTTCATGGTTTTTCGATTATAGTTCGATTTATATTAGAATTTGTCCTTCCAAGTGCTAGACATTCGGATAGGTACTGTCTGTTGAATTTTCAGTGTCAGACTTTTGAGAATTATTTTCTTCGTATTGATGGTAGTCAGATGGTTTTAGCAGACGGATTGTAGACGTTGAGAAAAGTCATCACATTCATTCTTCAACAGCTTTGAGGTCTGAAAAGAAATAAAGTGGAATTTAGTAAGAATATTGGTATCATTTGACAAATGGTCTGAGAGTAGGGTTGCCAACTCAGTGGATCGGAAATCCGGGAGGAAAATGACAAAATAAGTGAAAAACAATTTTATTTATTTAAAATGATATTTCTCTACACAACGAGTTGCTTGTAATGTCTTTTGATTTGCAAGGATAAAGCTATAGAATTCTTTACATGTGTAATTAAAATTTGTGCATACCTGAATTTCTGATTTTACATGTGTTTCATTAAGCCGATTACGATTTTTTCACCACAGTAGATATATAATAACAGTTCTGACGCACTTAAGAGGAGCAAAAGAGGAGTAAATAAGAGGAGCAAAGCGGAGCAATAAGGACATGGTGCCTGCCATTATCGGCACGCGCATCCCACGCTGACATAAGCGATGATCTCGAACTGATAAACAGCAGTTGAGCTGATAATTAAGGTAGTTGAACTGGTAAACAACCCTGTTAAGCTAAAAGCCCAGTTGAGCTGTTTATTAGTTCAAAGATCATCGCTTACGTCATGCGCGGGCCGATAATCGAAGGCACCATGTCCTTATTGCTCCTCTTATTTGCACCCCTTTTGCTCCTCTTAAGTGCGCCAGAACTGGTATTATATATCTACTGACCACAGTTCGTTTACTACGCTGAAAACACGATCAGCGGCAACATTTTCGATAGGGATCGATAGAGCGAATGTAGCAAGTTTTTTTATTTCTTTGCTCGATTCTTCTTTACATTTTTCCAAAAAATTAACCCAACGCAAGTCTTCCCTCTTTGTTTTACTTGCGACAAGGCTATGCACTTCTCGCAGCATACAGTAATCGTCGTACAATTTATCCTCATTTATTGGCTCATATAGAGAACCACTTAGATCTTTTATTTAATCAATTGTACAAATCTAGTGCAATTTACGATTTTTAGTTATTAATATTGGATTATTTACAAGCATATAAAAGCTAGCATAAAATATAAATAAAAGTATGGAAATTCCGTGAAAGCAATTTTTGTTTGATTTCCGGGAGAAATTAACTGCATTCCGGGAGCCGGGAGATTTTTTAAGTGAACTTTATTTTTCCGGGAGAATCCCGGAATTCCGGGAGAGTTGGCAACCCTATCTGAGAGTGATGGTGTCAAATGATTGGAATTGAAATAAGCGAGTTATTGCATCTTTCAATTTAATGGCAATAAATACGATACTATAAATGTTTTGTAGGAAAAAATAGCGATACCATAAATGCTTTGTAGGGAAAAACAGATTTTCTTAAAAATGGAGGACATATTTCCATAAACAAAATGAAGAAGCATTTTTAAACGTTCTCAAAAGGAGTTCTTTGGTTAGATCTGGTTTTCATTGATTCGCTACTTGTTTGGGTTCTATTTCTGTTTGGATTTTGTTTGTGGGAACACATGATACACATCCAAAATACACTGCACCCAATAGAAAACAAACTACAAAACTTTAATATAACACTAGAATTATCACTCAATAGGCTGATTCAAAAGGAAAGTATATTATTTTTATAAATGATTATTGAATATATTTTTTTTTAAAGCGCCAGCATGTTTTTACTATATATATATATATATATATATATATATATATATATATATATATATATATATATATATATATATATATATATATATATATATGTCATCAAAAAATTTCAGTGAATAAATCTCAGAAACGCGACATCCGCTTGAACTGAAATTTTCAGGATACATTGATGTATATGCAGAATAATTCCAATTTTCACAAAAAGTTTATAATCTTTAACCCTTTGGCGCCGGCGGCCATTTTAGTGATATTTTATGTATACATATTGTTCTGTCAACATATAGCTTTTGCGAAAATAAAGATTATGGGATGAATTTTGAACGTGATTTAAATGTGAATATGAATTTTTTTTAGAAATTTTTAACCCTATGTGTGCGCTAGGCACCTGAAATGAGATTGGGAAAATGTGAAAATTTTTGAAATGCGATAGCTTTTGATCAGATTATCATATCATTATGAAACTTACAGGACGTATTGCTGTTACTAGTTTATAGACATAAGTGGTTTTTTTATTAACCATGCAGCTGCGGCAGCCATTGAAAGTGAAAGCCTTCAAACCATCGACTCTAATGAACAATTTTCGTCTTTTACAGTAAAAACGAACTCAAATAGAAATCTAATGCTTCGGACAAGAACGGTAATCCTCCTCCAATTTACTTATCTTTTACGCAGCAAAAACTTCTGTTCACGAGAACTCACGATCCAATTGTAAGATACAAATTAAATTCACAGAATGTATTGGTATTGAGTGGGACCAGGTCTGATAGACTCGATTTTGAAATGCGGGCAACTCTGTGCCATATAAAGAATAAAACTGCTTTTCGCCCTATGAATTCTGATTTTTTTCCCTAATGATTTCTGGACTTTCTCCAAAAAACTCTTGGCTTCCTGACTAGCAGACACCAGCCAACGTTTATTCGATTATTGTCATTTAATTGTGCTTATTATTGTTTTATTTTTTATTATTTCACCGATGGGTTAAAATGTATTTACACTTTATGTTCTTTGACCACACTTATCTTATTCACTGTTACCCGCAAATCAATCATAATCTGTCTCCTGTTTCGTTTCACAGGAGACATTTTTTTTCAATTTTATACTATGTTTTATATTTTATTTTATTTTATAGTCTTAAATGTTTTAAGCATGCACGTTGCTTTTATGCTTCAGTTTCTTTACTTTGACTGCCGTGAATTTTAGGTCAAAAGGTCTGGTGCTTACTTCTCAAAAACTTGCAACAGGATAAATTGGAAATTGAGATTATCTACAATCTAAATTTCTTGTCTCTATACAAATTTTCATGCAAGTCCAAACATTCCGTACTCACCCCACACATACATAGTAAAAAACACGGTTAAATTGAACATCCAAAATAAACCCAATCTTCCAGGCTTTCAGCTGAAATCTGAATTTAACCATTTAGGACACATTCTGACTGGTATGGTCCAAAATCCGAATTAAATTGGGATTTCGCATATATGTATGTAACAGGCCCCTGCGAACTAACTTAAAATCGTCTAGAACAAAAAAAGTTATATATACTTAGCACTCGGCGCACTTTCAGACATTTTTAATAACAATTTTAACCAGACTTAGTTCCGATTACGAGCAATACGCAAACGATACTGGCCAACCAGTTAATTGGATAGCAGCAAAAACATTAACACCATTATCGCGTACGGAAGCTGAAACTTTTACTACAATATCATTTGAAAAAAAAAACAACATTTTTATGCCTGGACGCACGATTCAGTGAAGTATGGCTTCTCTCACAATCGTATAGAGGAAAAAAAGTATTCTAACTTTTTCGTTCATTAAAATGGACAGAGATTGCAGAAAAGTTTTCAAAGTATTAATATCAAAGAATTGATTGGGAGAGTGATAAAATTTACACTTGCTTATCTGCACTGTTAGTACATTCTTGAATTTTTTGTTGTAGTTGTTGACGAATAACAATACTTGCTTTTTATGACTAGGGAGAGAGTACTTTGCATTCAGGAGTCTAAATAAGGGTTGTAATTTGCCTTCCTCAACTATAGAAATGTTCTAAAATTTTTCACAGCACTCAAATTTGCTTGGAATTTCATTCTTCTGTTACTGATGCTAATCGCTTTCTGAGCTCTCCTTCACTGTATGCACTTTTATTTGCGACCGTTTTAAGGGGGTATTCTAGTTTAGAAATTTGATGATATCGAAATTTTTTTTTATTTGCATTCTTTCAAAGTTAAGATCTTTAAGAATGAGCTTTTAAGAGGATTTTTGGAAATTCGAATTGTTTTCAGAATTACAGTTTTTTTGTGACACACCAACTAACTCAACAAACGCGATCAATAACGAGAATCAGTCGCTGCGAGCTACGAGCTTCTCACGCTTCTAAAGAAGTTTGAACTGCTCGTATGGCTGAAAAAGCTTCAGAAAATCTCGCTTTTGAAAGGAAAGAAGGAGCATTGCATGAGGCGGGGATCGCTGATTAAAAAAATGTAAATAAAACATACCATTAAACGATTCAGACTGCCCGAAACGAGACTCTAAACTTTAAACGCGTTTTTCTCGAAACTACTATTTTCGATACGGTAGACATGATATCTCTAGTTGGAAGAACTCGATTTACTTGAAATTTTGCACATACCCTCTCAACACTATTAGAATTCGTCTGACGTTGGGATTTTTGAAAAAAAAATTCTACAATTTTTAAAAAATTCCCAAAGTTGAAAAAATAAGGCCAAAAAATGATATCTTCTTTTACATGGACGCCATTTTGCAAAAAAAAAAAAGTTTTTTCAAATCCCCTTCGTCAGACTAATTCCACATTTTTCTTTTTTTAGAATTGACCAAAAATTTATGTATCACATCACTAGGAAGGTTAGAATCGTCAACCAGGACACAACTTTTTTTTTGAATCTCCACTTCGCCGGCCTGTACCTACTTAAATTTAGAATTTTTTTGTTTTTTGAATATATTTTTATACTTTTAAAATGTTAATCAAAAACTGATAAAAAAAATAGATACATAAATTGTTAATTGATTTTTTATTGCGTCCGTAAAATCACTTCAAAATAGAGCCTCTAGACCAGAATACTACCATAAGTTATTCACATGTTAATGTTTCAATTCTGCTTCCTCCAATACTTGGACCTACCGTCTTAAAAATAATTGGCATTAAGATGCATCATCATGTCCAGAAACTAAGTTCAGATCTCCATTTTAAGTTCTCTGAATGGACTATCTGATAACAAAAGTGGATGATCTAAATGGAGTCCTGGAACGATTCATGCTCATATTTAAATTTTTCATTGCAAATCTCAAAGTATCCTGTGACCTACATTCAAAATTTATCTGCCAAATTTATTGCGCAAGTAAATTTCCTCCTTACTTGTCCTATAATTAAGATTTGAATTGATTCAATTCGAATTACTGTTACCAGAAATCGATTCCGTTTCCTTTGCGTTCGATTCAATTGAAATAAGCCTTAGACAATATCCGTTACATTATTCAGCTCAGTCAGGCTTTGTAGGCTATTTTATGTGAAATCAATATCCGATTCTCTCACTGTGCAGCATTCAAATCTCGAAACCGATTTGCATACTAAATTGAAATAAAATATATAGCGGCCGTTTGGCCTGGTCACTTTCCACGAACCGGCACAATTGATTTGGCGACATTTTTATGTGCCGGCGAATCCTTTTGCAAAAGACTCTGCTAAACCAGACAAGTGTTTTCATTTTGTTCGGCCGTCAAAGCTATAAACTGTCATGTCCAAGACCAATAAAAACCAGTCAGGAAAACTGCCTTGCGAAAACATGCTTCCTGTGCTGTTATGATTCGGGGTGACATTTTACGCTAGTCCCTAATTCAATATGCCCGATAACGTAAATTATTGCTAGACTTGGTATTATTTTGCATATTTTCGAATTATTGACAAACGAAGAAAGCATTTATGTATATTCTGTCATCAAGATCATTTTAAATATGATTGAATTTATTATTATGACCTGTTTCGAGGGAAGATTTCAAGGCGAAAATTGCTTGGAGTTTTTTCTTGGAAATTAATGGTTTGAAGCACATTTAGCGCGATGCGTAGTTTCTCGTGGTGGAAAAATTTTTTGGTGAATATTCATTTTGCGTAGAATTTCAGTATTTTTTGTAAATACTCTCTTGTTTTAGAGAAATATTAATACAAATAAAGGCAAAATATTCAATTATTTACTAATTATTGATTTTTTTTTAGGGCATTTCTCCAAATTTGTTTGAGCGTTATCTTATCTGACGATACATACCTAAGAAACTCAGTGAATAGACTAATATTTGCTTTTGAAAACAAACCATGTGGAAATTGCAAGCAATGAAAATCTGGTATGCTAATTGTTGACAAAACTGAACATGCAGCAAAGAACGAAGTAGGCGATGGGACAACACGTGTGACAGGAAGAAAATAAAAAACCAATGAAGGTGGAGAAAAAGTATTCGCAGAGAAAAAGACAATAAAAACAGGTTTTTGTAGCATTTATAAATTATCTTAAATAATTAAATAAAAAATACTACAAAATTGACAAAGTCTTTAAGTTGTGTTAAGCGCAACAGTAATAAAACAAAGCCTCGTCAGATACGAACCAAGCATTCTATAAATTTACTAACTGTAAAATATTTTAGATTTACCAGTAGTAAAGTACTGTCTAAATATTTATTGTTATAAAATAGTTATTATTATAGATATATAGGGTTTTCCACTAAAAGTCCCCCATTTAAATACAACAAAAAAAATAAAAAAATAAAACAAAAACGCTTTCAGATATGAAACATTTTTATATTGTATAATACATTAAAGCACAACGTATAAAACAGAATATCATTGCGCTTACAACTGTGGATCCGCTTAACCTAATTTTCCATGACTTTCGCACAGTGTTGACGACATTCCAGCCATTTCACGTTCGATATTGGGTCTGCGCATCTCTAAAGTTTGCGGGTGGTTGGTGGCATAGACCAATTACTTGACGCTCCAAAGAGTTGACAGGACCATTTCTTGAAATGATTCGATTCTCAAATTTCGATTTCATGTGGCGCCATCTTGTTGAAACCACATGCCAAATAAGTTATTTTCCTCCAATTTAACATGGCATGGTAGCGCTAACCATTGAGCACGACTGGTTTGCCAAGGTCATTAAAAAAAAAGAACGGACCAATAATAACACGAGCATGAAAACCGCACCAAATGATCAATTTTCGCGGATGTAATGGCATTTCGTGAATGGCTTCGGAATGCTCATTTGACCAAATTCGATAGTTTTGCTATTCGATGTCCAAAGACATAAATATGCTATGAAATATATTTCATAGAAAGAAATCAGCTCTATTTAACTGACTGAAACATCCGCTGCTGCAAAATGCCTACACAACATAGCCATAATCGCAAATGGTCATTAAGTGGCGACGTCACTATTCACGAGACACGCACCCACGAAGTAAACTGCGATCTTCAGAAGCCGCCATATTGGAAATTTCCTTACATGTACACGCTTCTACGAAATGAACAGTGATCTTCAGAAGTCGCCATATTGGAAATCTGACTATATGTATGTGCTGATACGAAGCGAACGGCATTCTTCAGAAGCCGCCATATTGGAAACCGCCTTGCATGTATGTATATGCTCAGACGAAGTGAACAGCAATCGTCAGAAGTCACCAAATTGAAAACCTACATGTACGTACACAGAACTATCGTGTACATACAAACACAATGATATTTAAAGAAAGCTCAACGAATCGGGTATACTCCAAATCCCAATTTGGGATGTCGTGTAAAAAGCCTTAATGATTTGTAGCGCGAGATATTAATGACAACTTAAAGCACTTAAGGAGACCACCCTACTTATGACTTTGAAAAAATTGATTTTTTTTGTCTTCATATTTTTAAAGTATAACTATCTAAATATATGTCCTCAAAATGTTAAGTCGATCCGAATAAAATCGAATGAGATATTGGCTTTGAAAGAGAAGCGTGTGTTACACAGACGACAGGCAACACTGCCGCCTACCGCCATTTTTCCCGAAATGGTATTTCTCAAGTCGATGAACAAAATTACTCAAAAACTACTAAACCGATGTTTTGGAAATTTTGCAGGCTGATTTAATACATAAAAATCTAGTTTTTAGTCGTTCGATTTTTTTTTTTCGACGAAAATTTTTTTTTATACAGCCAAAAAAGGCCGCTTTTTTGTAGTGAAAAACGAACCATTGACTTTTATTATCCGCCATTTTGTAAAAAAAAAGGATATTTTTTCACATCGAACGACTAAAAACTAGTTTATGTTGTTATTTAACTTAAGGGGACATTCGCCTTTGAAATTTTCAAAAAATCGATTTTGAAATTTTTACACATTTCGATTCTATATACGTTCAAAAGTTGCCTCCTAAAATTTCATCAGGAAATTCGTAATAGAAAAAAAGTTACAGCTAAGGTAAAAAAAAAGTTTTCGACCTTTTATTCAATAAAATTATGGTGAAAAAAACTTTATACGCGTTTTTCTCGAAACTATCTTTTTCAAACTCGTAGGACATTTTTCTCCGAATCTACTCGACCGATTTTAAAAAACCAAAGAGCATTCGATTACTTAAGGAAAATAGTAAACAATAAGCTTCTAAAAGTTTTAAAAAATACTCCCCTCTTGTTTTTACGGGGATGACTTACCCCCAAAAAATGCCGTTTTTTCGCATTTTTCCAAAACATACATACAAAAACTTCAAAATATGAAAAAGTATGAGTTTTAGAGGCTTATTGTATAGTTTTGAGTCTCAAGAATAGAATCCATTTAGAATTTTTTAAAAATCTGTTACAGGAGGTCCACAATATGTCCTACCGTTTGAAAAGTAGCTTTTGGATAACGCCCTCTACAGCAGCCAAGGGAAACTAAAAATGATATTCTTTAGAGACTGTTTAACAATGTCCAAAAAAAAATTTTGTCAATAAATATATAAGTTTTTTCATAATAAAATTTTGAAAAAGTGTTTTTTTTTCAATTTCAAAGGCGAATGTCCCCTTAATCTGTTTCAATGTTTTGTTTCAAATGATCCAGTTCACCACAGTACTGCTCACTGCGGAACGGCTTTTTGAAAACTTGTTATTTATGATACATTTTTCAATAGTTATCAATCAATAAATTCCTAAATGATCTTCGTTTTCTACATTTTAAGATGGTGTATTGATATTATTCAAAAGTTTAATAGTTTTCATTAAAAAAGCTCAAAATTTTTCAGCCAGCCCTCTTATATCTACATCAACCTTTATAAGTTTTCGGACAAAGTGATCATAGTGCTAATTTTTCCGCAAATCAGGAAAAAGAAATAATTCATTTAATTATATTGATTGTCTCAACCGCTCCAATTCTTTTCCTTTTTGCATTGAAGTTTTGGATACCGATTTCTCTATTGATCACAATCTTTCTCTTCACATAAACTTTGTTTCGATGGCGCCAAAAATAATTCAATTGAGTTTATTTATGTGTCACGTCACCGAATGTTTCAAAATTTTGCACCCGAAAACATAAATTCTGAGGCTCAAAGTTTCTCGCGTTCTTTACATTTTATTGGGATTCTCATTTTCATGCTTATTGGTTCCTTTTTGCCAAGAAACCCAGGTTGACCCGCCGCAAGGCATCCGTTATCGTTTCCGAATATTAACTTATTATAATAATTAGGAGTCTCAGCAAAGCTCAATTTAGACTAGTGGATAGAACACTGGGTTCTAAACTGTGATGCCCCCGGTTCGAATCCAGCCATGGACGAACGATCACACACCAAACTCGGAGCTAACTAAGCTCTAAATTTGCACCTGAGTCAAATCAGGCTCAAAATGGGGAGTAATACTAAATATTTCATACTGGCGAATACTTCAATTGAGAAAATAAAGTCTCTACTACCTCTACTCCCCAATATAGCAAAGGATATGGGATACTTTATTTTTAAAACCCTCAATACTTTACAACCTAGCGAATCGTAAAAATTTATTTTTTTTCTATTATTTTGTTCGAATTTTTTTTCGTCAAAGGGGCATTTCACGTGAAGCGGACAACGAAAAAAAGTCGATGTTCCGGTTTTCTTTTATATTATGCATAATGGTACTTCTAGAGGATATGAACGTGGATGCACAATTTTTTCCTTCTATGAGGTTCAGTTGCCGAGTTATGGGCTTCTGAAGAATTGAAGAAGCTGATGAAGGGTTTTTTTGGAAGCCGATTTTGAGATTGAAAAAAATATATTAAAAACATTAAACATATTGATTGGTATAGAAAATCAACTGTTCTTTTTAATTTTAAAATTATATTTGGAATAAAAAAAATTTTTCCTGTTTAAAACCGGAAGTAACCATTTCAACTCGTTATTTGAGTAACTTGGACCAGGATAATTTTTTTTATTTTTGGAGTAAAACAAAGCTTAAACTATACTTGTTTTATCATAAAAATTTTAGAATGGGATGGCGAGTAGTTTGGGAGGTAGGTGAATTTTAGTACATACAAGTCGTATGAAGCGTGGCACCCGGAGCTTGATTAGGATAGCTAGTGAGTGTGAAAACAAAACATGTTCAGTAAAATTATTGCTATATCGTTAAAATAGTATATATAGAATTAATATAGTTAAAATATAGCTATATAGTTTCAATATTAAAAGTGCTAATGCTAATTTATTTAATAAAAAAACAAACTTGTTTATGGAAAAATGAATTTATTTCACAGTTTTTACAATTACATATTTAATTCACCTACATATAGAGGTTAAAATATAAAACAATTGCTTATGCTTATTTACGAAGTGAAAACAAAAAAATGATTTATGGAAAAAAATTTTTTACTTGAACTTATATGACTTGGACCAGTTTATTTTTTTTTTATTTTTGTAACTATACTTATTTGATGTTAAAAATTTTAGAGTGGAAAGTATATGTAGTTTGCCGTGATACTATATCCTGTATATAAATAGTTTTTATAACATACTCAAAATACATACTTAAATTGTGTTCATACGTAACCGACTACCCTACAGAAATGCGATTAGTGGCGCCATTTTTTAGTTGAAAAAGGTATTATTTTTTCATAAAAAGCCATACAATAGAAGGTTAAAAGCAAAATTTAGCAATCCATCTACATCTACTGCTATGAAAACTACGATACTGACTATAACACCTAAGTCATGGACCGAAAACAGACTTGCACAAGAATTCGGAACATCCAGGTGACAAGCGAGAAAAGCAAAGCAACGTGTGGATCAGTTTGGTATATTAACATCTCCAAATCCCCGAGGTGGCCGTAAGCTAGCAGTTGAAACTATGAACTTAGTGAAGTGCTTTTATATGCGAGAAGACATTAGTCGAATAATGCCCGATAAAAAGGATTGTGTATCTATTAAGTTAGATGACGGAAAAATAACGCAAATCCCAAAACAGCTTTTAATGTGTAACATTGACGAGCTTTACCAAACGTTTAAAAATGAATATCCGGATATCAAAATCGGCCTAACAAAATTTTTCACTTTGAGACCCAAACAATGTAACCTCGCTGGTGACTCTGGAACACATATGGTCTGTGTATGTATATATCACCAAAATGTGAAATTAATGATGAGTGGAGGAGACATTGACAATCTCACATCTGGAACTATTTTGGAACTTTGGAACAAAACTTTGGAACTATTTTGGAACTTTGGAACAAAATGATGTGTCCCAATCCTACGCCGAAATGTCATTTAACAATTTCAACAAAAACCCCAAATGAAAGTTGCAAATCTTGTCCTGGCATAAGTGCAATTCGTGATCATTTGAAAATGATATTTGATGATAATCAAGTGACAACCGTTCAGTTCGAAAAATGGGTTTGTTCAGACAGATTTACCATTTCTACTCATCTGCTTGCATCCGATGATTTTGTGGACAGCTTTTGTCACGCGTTGGATGCCTCGAAACCCCATGCTTACATTGCAGAGCAACAGGCTCATTATTTTAAAAATCTAAAAGAAAATATAAACGAAGGGAAAATTTTAGTACAATGCGATTTTGCTGAGAATTATTGTTTTATTGTACAAGATGCTGCTCAAGTTTTTCATTGGAATAATGACCAGGCAACACTTTTGACATCAGTCTATTATTATAAAGTTGGAAGTAAAATAGAACATGGTAGTATTTCCAGAAAACCCTTCACAAACATCTGTCTGAAGAAACAATAGCTGTGTCAAAAATTATATACATAACAGATGGGGCCCCACAAATTTTAAAAATAGATTTAATTCTGTGACTCTATTTTATTATAAAGCTGATTTCAAGACAGAAACTGAACTTCATTTTCACGCGACTTCGCATGGAAAAGGCCCATGTGATGGTCTCGGTGGTAATTTGAAACGACTGGCAACACGTGCGAGTTTACAATTACCTCCTAGTAAAGCTATTACTACACCTTTACGTTTTTTTCATTGGGCAAAGTCGGCTTTATACCTAACAGCCACTTACTATTGTTCATCAGAGGAACTTCAACGCCAGAGAATATTTTTAAAACCACGGTTTGATTCCTCTATTACTATTCCCGGGACTAAGAAATTTCACTGTTTTATTCCAGTTACTGAAGGCCTTCTTATAAAAAGAACAAGTTCAAGTAATGAGTGTCAAATTGTAAAAATGGTGAAATAAATTCATTTTTCCATAAATCATTTTTTTTCATTTAGTAAATAAGCATTAGCAATTGTTTTATATTTTAACCTCTATATGTAAGTTAATTATATATGTAATTGTAAAAACTGTGAAATAAATTCATTTTTCCATAAACAAGTTCGTTTTTTTATTAAATAAATTAGCATTAGCAACTTTTAATATTGAAACTATATAGCTATATTTTAACTATATTAATTCTATATATAATATTTTAACGATATAGCAATAATTTTACTGAACATGTTTTGTTTTCACACTCACTAGCTATCCTTATCAAGCTCCGGGTGCCACGCTTCATACGACTTGTATGTACTAAAATTCACCTACCTCCCAAACTACTCGCCATCCCATTCTAAAATTTTTATGATAAAACAAGTATAGTTTAAGCTTTGTTTTACTACAAAAATAAAAAAAATTAACCTGGTCCAAGTTACTCAAATAACGAGTTGAAATGGTTACTTCCGGTTTTAAACAGGAAAATTTTTTTTTATTCAAAATTTAATTTTAAAATTAAAAAGAACAGTTGATTTTCTATACCAATCAATATGTTTAATGTTTTTAATATATTTTTTTCAATCTCAAAATCGGCTTCCAAAAAAACCCTTCATCAGCTTCTTCAATTCTTCAGAAGCCCATAACTCGGCAACTGAACCTCATAGAAGGGAAAAATTGTGCATCCAAGTTTATTTTCTCTAGAAGTACCATTATGCATAATATGAACGAAATCCAGAACCTCGACTTTTTTTCGTTGTCCGCTTCACGTGAAATGCCCCCAAAGTAAAGATCAGAATCATTTTGTTGACTTTTTACTGTGCGAATACTGCTAAGTCTCGGAAAATTCAATAAGCTTTTGTTGATTTGTTTTTCGAGTAGAAAATTCTGCTGTAATAATGTGTCACATTTTGCAAAAAAAATTATATTTATAATTGTAATGGATAAATAGTATAAATTTAAAGATACCATATGCACTTTTAATTTCAATGTTTACATGGTTTTTGCAGACATTTTTCTTTTTACATTGTGATAACGGAACTATCTGCTTATGTGGCGCACATGTTTCGAGAATTTATTTGATGTTTCATTATTGCATTATTTCCGCTTTCGTTAATTTACAATTCGCATTTCCGGAAGATTGAAACATTGTCTGCTACTGCAAATTGAAATATTTCCATTTGATGATACCCTAATATATGGCATATTCTTCGTTGCTAAGAGCTCCTTTGAATTTTAGTTCAAAATGCCATAGGTGTGTATTAATAAGTGATTCCTATTTCTGACTTTCTAGGAATGGTAGAATCTATGGCATTATGACCGTAAGCCAGAAATCAAAGGCACCTCCAATAAGCCCCTTCAATAAACTCACTTTTCACATACTACACTTTAAGCTATTTGACTGGGTCACCAAGTAGCATGTTGTTAAACATCAAAAGATGTCAAATACATGTATGTACATATTAGTACGACAGCTTATCGATTTTGTACCAAACACATTTTTAATATCCTTTAGAATTTATGATGTGTTCGAAGTTATAAATTGCTTGCCAGGAACCAATTAAGATTTTCCATCTACTACTACAACTTCAATTCGCCGACAGTTTCATTACGAATTTCTTTGAAATATCGTTTGATATCAGAATCAGAGTGACTTTTTTGATAACGAGTTTTTTTATCGGTATTTTTGAAATAGACTAATATGAAACGTGGATTGGAGATGCGATTTTCAGTAACGACATTTTATCTGAAGATGACAAGTGAGTCGCGTCGATAAAAAATGATAATATCCGAGAATATCGTTATTTTAAGTTCTGTCAATTACATAAGGGTTTTTCCCTTAAAAAACGGAATACTAATCTTGTTAGGTTTCAGGTACATACTAACATATTTATAAGAAAAAAATTATGACTTCAGTTTGATGAGAAAAATATTTTCTTCAGCTATGAAACGAACCACCAAATGGTAAGAGAGAAAGTCTGTCGCTTCCTCGATACACACCACGAGCCACTGGCCATATTTTCATCTGAAAATCCGTCGGACCAGTTGCACTTTGTTTATAGTGGATACTGGGTGCAACTGCTACGCGGTATAAAAAGCAAGAAGTCTACTGGGTATGATGGAATGTATAATTTCGTTATTAAATATCTACCACTCTCTATGCTCAGAATTTTCTCTATTGTATTTAACAATTCCCTGAACAATGGTTACTTGCCCGACTCATGGAAAGTAGCCAAGATTGTTCCCATCCACAAGAAGGGCAAAAGTAAAGCGGCCAGCAATTTCTGCCCAATTTTTCTGCTCCCTAATCTTGGAAGATTTTTGAAAGAATTTGGCTAGAAAAAATAAAAGAACATTGTGAGCTCACGCAGGTGATTCCTGACCACCAATTTGGGTTTAGGTGCAGGAACGGGACGCAGCATGCCATCTCATACCTGCACGATCAAGTCGTTTCTCACTTGAATGAGCCAAATATTCCAACATTCTTTAGATATTGCGAAGGGTTTCGATTCCGTATGGGACGAAGGTCTTCTGTTTAAATTGATCAAGTTTGGATTCCCGAAAGAGTTGATAAAACTCGCAGCGAGCTTACTAAAGTGCGCGAAATAATTATAACATACAAACTATCACTAGGTATTTCTGAGAAAATGAATCGTCTCACACTATTTGTGATGACGTCATATCATTTTCGCAACCGAACGCAATGTAACGGCACTTTAGGCTACTTGTTAGTTTTTCGTTGTAGTCAGCTGGTGTTTAATTTTCTTCAGAAGCCCAAATTACTAGTGCGAAATAAATATAGCGGACAGTTGTACGTGAAGTATATTTTCTAGGTGTAAAATTGATAATTCGTCTAGATTTATAAGACTAGTTAGTTCACCAAAATATACGCAGCCTACTAATGAAAATTAGCATTTACACGTGCAGTTTTTAATTCGCAATTTTTAAAATTACAGTTCGAATCAATAAAAATGCCAAAGGGGACAACATTGACTGCTGAAGAGCGGGCTAAAATTTTAGCTTACAGTGATTGCGGGACAGCAATCAGAAGAATAGCTGAAAAGTTGAACGGGGACAAAAGTACGGTGAATAATTTCTTGAAAAACCCCGAAAATTACGCCAAAATCAAGAGATCCGGTCGTCCGTCCCAAGTCAGTGAGAGGTCTAAAAGAAAGATAAAACGGCTGGCTGTTAATAAAAAGCTAAGTCCCTCACAAATACGGTTTCAATTGAATCTTCTCATCACTACGCGAAGGGTTCAGCAGATTTTGAAGAATAATGAAAATGTTAAATATGGAAAACGCTTGCAAATACCAAGGCTTCTGCCACGTCATAAATCTGCACGTTTAGAATTTGCTAAACGGTATAAATTTTGGACAAATGAATGGGATTCTGTCATATTTAGTGATGAAAAAAAATTCAATTTAGATGGGCCTGATGGCTGCCATGGATATTGGAGAGATATCCGTAAAGAACAGGAAACGTGTCATAGAAGGAGCTTTGAAGGAGGTTCCCTCATGATATGGGCTGCATTCGGCTCTCGAGGAAAGTCTGAAATTTGTTTTATTTCACTTAAAATGAACTCAGCTAAGTATGTTGAACTCTTGGACGACGTGCTTATCACTTTTGCAGTGGATTTGTGGAGAGACGACTGGCTGTTTCAGCAAGACAATGCACCTATACACTCTGCGACGTTCACGAAAGTTTTTTTTTGAGTCCCGGAACATACCGCTACTAAAGTGGCCTGCTATAAGCCCTGATTTGAACCCCATGGAAAATCTACGGGGTATCTTATCACAACAAGCCTATTCACAAGGTCGTCAGTTTGACACCATATTAGAGCTAAAAACGGCCATTATAAAGGAATGAAATCAAATTGGAACATATGTTCTTCAATCCCTTGTTAATTCCATGCCCCGTCGTTTATGTAAAATGATACAAAATAAGGGAAGCCCTATAGATTATTAAAATTTCTTTTGGTGTTAATTATTGTTTTTAATTTTTGAAATATAATACTTATAAACATTTTTATGTGTATTTTTTTTTTTTTAATTTAAACCAATTTTTCCTTTAGAAGCTAGATTTATTTTTATTTTGACATATATCGATATTTCGAGGGTAATCTGCCCTCTTCTTCAGTGTCTTTTGGTCTGATCTTAAAATAGCTTAGATATCTTATTTAAGGTGCTTGCTTTTAAAGTATTTACTAATACTAATTACCTGCTAATTGCCCGCTAATTATCTATTGATTATATACTTAAATCCATTTTACTATCTATTATTAATCACATTATCATCATAAAGTATCTGTTTAAATTAACCTAAACAATGGTGATACACAGTTTCCTTGGTCTGTGTTTAGTCGCCTATCCATCGGGGTTTTCCATATGTTCAGGCTTTCGTATGCATCCAGTTTTCGTATCTGCTGTACTTCCTTAATCACCTCCACGTTGTCCCACGTTATGCTGTGCTCCTCCTCCAGGATGTGTTTCGCTACTGCTGATCGTACTATCGTTGAGTTCTTTTTCCTTGCTGAGACTGCTTCGCGTTTATGTTCGGTTAACACCAACTAACCGTTTCGTTTGTCCAATATATATTTTGTTGCATTCTGGGCAAGTAATTCTGTATATTCCACATTTTTCCTTCTTATCTTTTTTGTCTTTCACGTGACATAATATTGTACTTAATTTCTTAGCCCTACTGGTTGGAACTGCTTTAATATCAAAGCGTTCAAAGAGTTCCTGAATTTGCTTAAATATTGACGTAAAAATAATTGGAACTCTTATGGCTGGTTTTTGTTTTTCTTGTATAAAGAGCGTCGTTAACAGATCACGCTGTATTCTGTCCTTCTTCTTTTTGACAAGGTTTCCAATTATTTTCTCGTCAAATCCATTTTTTCTCGCGGTGTCTTTAATATATTTAACTTCTATGTTAAAACTTTCCTGATCCATGGGTACTGTTAATAGTCGGTGGATCATTGAGTTAAAGGGCGCCATTTTTTGGGAATGCCAATGATCAGACGTAGAAGATGTTGTTCTCTGGGTGTGTGTGGGCTTCCGGTAGATATTAAACCTAAGAGAACCTTCTTTCCGTATGACCATTAGATCCAAGAATGGTAGTTTACCATTGTTTTCGACTTCCATTGAAAATTGGATATCCTTGTGTGCTTGGTTCAACTTTTTCAAAGTTTCTGCCAAAGCATCCTTTTTTACGATAGCTAGAATGGCGTCCACATATCTCATCCAGACACGAGGAAGCGATCCTTCTTCATGAAGTTTCTTCTCCAGTCTGTCCATAAATATCTCGCTCATTAGTGCGGACAAAGGATTTCCCATGGCAACACCTTTCATAGCTTTAAAGTATTTCCCCCTGAAAGTAAAGTAACTTTCATTCATGCAGACTGAGGCAAGTTTCTTTACTTTGACGAATGGGGCATCAAATCAAATAGCAGTAAGACACAGCTTAGTGTATTTCGCAATCCATCTAAGTATCGGGAGTCGCAAACTATTCGCAACAAGACTAAAAAACTCGCTATCTCGTTCGGAACTTCTAAGATTACTCCTACTTCATCTCTAAAGTACCTCGGTGTTGATTTTCATGAATTTCTAAAATTTAATCCTTACGTCCGGCGTAAAATCAAAGCTGCCAAATTCGCATTTCAACACATCAGACATCTTTTCGCCAAAAAGATGAGTATGACCACCAAAGCTAAATCCATTGGCTATCAGACCCTGATTCGGGCTATCCTGCTCTGACTTATGCTTCCCCAACCTGGATTACCTGTTCAAAGACTGTCATGGCCGAAGCAGAGATATTCGAAAGAAGAATCCTCCGCTTCTGCACTGGTAGGTTCTACAACCCGGTAACTAAAAAGTGTAGTGTTGTAGAGTTAATGACAAAATTACACGGACAAACTAACAGACATGAAAACGGACTGATTCGGTCAATAAGGTGTACAAGTGACTCCAATGAGCCATTTATGCGCCCCGCAAAGTCAGCGTGTCAACGGCAGCTCATGCATGCGCTATTTAGCTATGTAGGCCTTCCGTCGAACAGAAGCGGCTAAATGTAAGACCTAGGTTAAGTTTTTGGTCTAATTAGGTTAGGTTAGTTATAATTAGATATAGGTTAGAGCTTAATCGTAATATAAGGTAGATTTTAAGTCGAGTATTGCCCAGGTTATCCCTTTACTTGTACAAGCTGGGTCGTATTATTAGTGCGTAAGATAAAAACTGTTTAAGAATATATATATATATATATATATATATATATATATATATATATATATATATATATATATATATATATAAAAGCATAAGAGCTAGCAGGCCTAAATAGTGTAACCGTTAGATTTTAAGTTAGGCTAAGAATGTACAACTAAAATTAAATTAAATCTTTTCAATCAATCACGTTTTTCCAGGAATAAATCTAAATAGATATATCGCCTTTGTCAATCTTTGACAGAATTAGTCTTATTTTATGGGTTTGCTTCATATCTTTCCTATTAAGTAAGAATCACAATACATACATATTTCATTTTTGAATGAATTATTTTGAATTTTCCTCTTAACGTACCATGGGATGTTTCAAGCAATTTTTGAGCTACTTCTTACTTAAATTTCACCCAGTCAGCTAGTCTTCTGATTCATAAAGAATATCTTTTTAATTAAAATATATTTCCACTACAAACAATTTTCTTTTCCGACAACTCTCAATCATAATTTTCAGACATTCAAAGAAACAAGAGTTCAAAAATCTTGAGAATAAATTTTTAAAAACATATGTAGGTTTTTCTACTACCAAAAAGTATAGATACGTACATGATCCCAAAAATTCTTCACATGTACACTTCATTCATCTCTTTTTTAAAATTTCCCAAGAGCAGCGCATCGACAACAACCTCTTCTGTGTCGTCAACTTAATATGTATTTTATCAGATGTCTAGCCCTATTATCTTTTCACTGTGACATTCATCTTGTTTGCATATATATTTCCATCGAGATTTTTTCCATTCTACAGTTTTAAGAATGAAAGCACTCACGCCAATCCGATTCGAGGCTCTATTCAAATTCAAAACGATTTGCCAAGAATCATGCTAAAAATCATAGACTGCGGAGACAGCAAATCGTTGTGAAGGACGAACCGGCCAAAGCTGTGTAGTCAGGATTCATGCTAATAACAGCTTATGCACTTGACATTAATAACGATTTTCTCAAGGAAATTCATCGAAGATATTATTGTGTTGACGTTAGCGAGGAGAGTGTCTTCGAGCTGTGCAGCAGTATTTTCTCGGTAGATCTTCGACACAACATTTCTGTAATTACCAACTAGTTCAAAGGATACACTTTGCAGCCACAACGCTAAGCAGTGAGATTAAAATGGAGGTGGATGATTTCAATCGAGAAATAATGTTGTTTTCGTAAAACTTTGGTGATATTCGAAAATTAGAAACATTCTTTCATGGTCTGAAGCTTCAACTAACTACGCAATTGAAAATAATGGAAATTGTTGAAATAATTTCTAAAAAATCTGGTATGTAATATGAATTGTTTTGCATCGGATTTTAACGGTAATATGACATTTTTCGTTTCGAAACCGTTGTCATATTAGCACAATGTGGCAGTGAATCACTAAGCTGAATAAAGCTATATTTTACGAAGCAATATTTATTGCATTCGCTGACGAAGCTTGACTAGCAGAAGAAAATTCTTAAAATATTTCCTTAAATTGGAAATCTAATTTGACAGTTTGATTTGGTGATTAGTGAGATTATTTACTTTTTTAATTTGATTCAATATTGATTAAAAATTTATGTTTTTAGTAACAATAGAATTAAAGATAATAAAAGTCACATAATAATATAAGCTTTGTTATAAAAGAGCTAAGAGCTGGTTGTTGTGACCAGGGTTGCCAGATTGGGCGACTAATTGCCGAGTGGGCTATCTGTTTTTCATCATTTTTTGATATTTTATTTGGATTATTTATTTGGGCTACTTTGGGCTATTTTTTATTCCACATTTGCATTGGTTTCATGACAAAAAAATAAATATCCATTCGTCAGTCTAAAATCGGAGCTAAATTATATGGATTTGATTTTTCCTCCACCAAAATGATAAACAACAATCTGCTTCATATATGTACAACTAAAAATCTGCTACTAGATCGAAATGTGGAGTGTGAAGAATTGTTAAACTACAACATAATTCAAAATGTTGTAAGTAATAAAGGAATAAAGAAAATATTCCCGAAATTTCAATACTGGTTAGATAAAAGCAATTTACATATATTCAAAGGGTGGCTAAAAAACAGTTCAATCGGAAGTGATCTAGCATACTGTTTGGTGAATAGATTAGACCTTTATGCTCATAAATCGAACCTAATTAAACGTACGTAAAAAACCACACAAAAATATTTCTACCAAAAATTTTCAAAGATCGTAATTTAGCAAATGATTCAATAGAAAGATAAAAATACTGTTGAAAAATACTGTTTTTGTTTAATTGACGTACAATAAGAATGCCGTTGTATGTTCGGTGTATAGAAATCTCTATATAAAAGGAATAGAGAGGCTGAAACTGGGGAGCTCAGAGAAAAAGGAAAACAAACGGTGGAAGCAATCAAGAGGTAACAAAGAGTTAAGAATATTGTTGCATGCACACTAAATACATTATATTTTAAAATCAAAAATAACGAGAAACTATATCATACATGTATCTCATAGAAGATGTAATATACACGAGGGCTCAGCAGAAACTTTCTAGAATCAGGTGCCTCAAATGTTTTCCAGTGCAAATCTTTATATCAGTTAAAAATTTCAATATTTTTTAGGTTATGTTCAGACAAAGTCATCTGTCACTCTAACCATGAATGAAATTTCCGGTCATGTGTAGGACCGACGGAGAGAAATATTGTCGGAAATATTTCAGAACGATTTTTGGAAATGTTTCTGAACTGTTTCCGGTCATATGTGGTACCGGCTTTAGAGATGTGGAAAACGTGGAGAACATTATCGGCTCACTGTTCTTGGCCCATCTGCCAAAGATGGATGATGACATCATTGCCTACTAGGGGACGTTTCTCTGTTTACGGGGGAGGAACTGATCGACGCTATGTCTAGGACTACGAATAAAAAAGCTCCGAATTCCAATGGAAGGTCGATCAAAGAACTTAAAGTTGATGTGGAGAGTCAAAAGTAGGCATATAACTCCTGTTTAATGGCGGGGATCTATCGATCGCGATAGAAAGTTGTCCGATTTTCTCACCGATAAAAGAATGGGAAACCCAGACAACCATCAGTTTTGCAAGTCAGACATGAAGAGAAAGCTCCTTGAATGGTTGCTGAAGCTACGGTTGCTGTCACCAATTAGATCTGCCTTAATCTATCTGGCAGTCAACAACGCTTCCGAAAAGAGTATTCAGCTATTGATGCCATCTTAACAGTGTTAATGGTGGTATCAGGAGTGGATTTAGCATGATTCTTGATGCTAGATACCCAAAACTTATTCAATTCAGCGAAGTAGCGAAGTAGTCTCGAGCAAAGTTTTCGCATTCCTGACTACTTGTTGGTCATAATGCAAAACTATCTTAAGAACCAAAGGCTGCTGTTGGATAGGATTTTAGGCACCGCCCAGGGACTAACCTTTGGACCTAACCTCTGGAACAGCGTTTAAGATGGATTGGATATTATTAGTGTGTGAAAAAGAAAAATAGTTTAAATAACACCAATAAGAGCTAGGAAGCTTAAATGGAAAGTTAAAATTATTAATTAAACTTTAAGTTAGGTTAGGAATATACAAATCACATAAAAAAATATATTTCCGATCATTAAATTTCTGTGGGTAACGCTGATGATTTACTTATTTATTTATTTATTTATTCTTCTGTCATTATGGCGTGTCGTAGAAAACACGCCAAAGATGAAGATACATAGCCGCAATAAACTTTAAAAAGAAAATATTCATCAAGGTGAATTCTGCGCTGATCAAATCAAGGAATATTACGGGTTGATAAACGTTCACTGTAAGGACAATATGGTAGGTTGTACTTGAAAATAAGGCAGCGGGTAAACCTTCGTTGGACAGATTCAACCACTTGAGACAAATAACAGAAACTAGGACCCCACTCTAGAGAGCAATACTCAACGATAGAACGAGCACGGAAAAGAAAAAGACGCACAGAAGTGGAAGGAAATGTTGAAGACATTGCGGCAAACACGTATAACAAAGCCAGCGATTCGGGGCGCCTTTCGAGTGATGATATGAAAATGAATATCGAACTTTAGCTTCTACTCGAAGGTAACACCAAGGCCAGTAAAATGATCCGCATCTAAAAGGGTAATGTCACAAATAGAGTAAATGAACTCCAAAGCACAAGGCTTCAATGTAAAAGACATTGTTTAACATTTGAATTACAGTCACACCAGGAAGCAAGGCGATTCAAATCGCTTTGAAGAGCAAGATGATGAAGAAAACCTTCAGTGCATCAGCGTGCATTAGACAAGGAGAATCATACACATTAGAAAGATCGTTATCGAAGATTTGAAATAGCAAAGGCCCGAGAATAGATCTCTGGGGTACACTGGAGGGAGGAAAAAAAGGAGAGGACTAGGAGCCACGGAGAGAGACAGAAAAGTACAATTAAATACAAACGATGAGAGCCACGAGAGAAGGGGCTCCGATATACCATAATGCTGTAACTTAAGAAGAAGGAGGTCATGATTGACTGAGTCAAAGGCCCTAGAGCAGTCAGTGTACATGGCATCTACTTGGTGGTGGCTATCTAAAGCAGAAGCAATAAAATAAGAAAACTCTACAAGGTTAGTGGTAGTACTCCGGCCTTACACGAAATCGTGCTATTGAGCAGCAAAAACGTGTCAAAGAGAATCATAGACGCGATTAAAAACCAGACGCTCACCAATTTTAGAAAAACAAGGAATGATTGAGATCGGGTGATAGTTAGTGACTTGGTTTAGATCACCAGACTTGAGGACAGGAAGAATTCTTGGCTGCGCTTATCACTTCCAAAACAGCATAGTTTCTAACTGCCAGCATTAATCAAGTCAGGAGGGTAGTCGAATGGTGGATGACTGACTATGAGCTACATATGGCTCTTTCGAAGACTGAGATGTTAATAAGACGATACGAAGGGCTCAGGCCTCAGAAATATTTGCCGCCCTTTTCGTGAATTATATTACATGTAATAATGCGCGATTTTTTTCGATTCCCTAGAATACTTCGCTGGTGTCGTTGCGCCCGAGCTCACAAAAAACGAATATCAGAGCTGAACCGGCACCGGTTTGTTCGTAAAAATTCTCTATTATTGCGCAAATAATTACTGAAATAACAAATAATTACTAAAATACACACACGGTAAAGAACCTAAAAGTACCTTAAAAAAAGAATCCAAAAATACCAAAACAGTCCAACCTTTACATCGCATATAATTCCAACGTCTTCGCTCATATTTTTATAAGTAAGTTTGCTATTCCTTGCTTGTTATTAGTTAACAATGAACCCATCATATTTTTACCTATGATGCTCTAGATTTCATTTTATAGAATTTTTTTCATAGAAATTAATTTCAGTAATGAAGTACAATTTAAAAAACACGTCATAAATAAAGAGACTCGCATGTAGTTGATATACCCTGTACTATAATAATAAAAAAAAATTATCTGAAAAATCAATGCACGCAAATATTTACCTCTCATAATCTTTTCCTAAATTGAATAGGTATTATTTGGGTTCTTTTTAGGATCTTTTTATGCTCTTTTTAGGTATTTTCAGATACTTTCTAGGTACTTTTTAGGTATTTTTGGGTTTCTTTGGTCCTTTGCCGTGATCGCATTTCGATATTTATTATAAGTCAAACTTTTTAAGACCCGAAAAAAATCATCACAGGTGTATATTTGACTGTATTGATTTTTTTTAGAGAATTTGGTTGGCTTGAGGTGTTAGGCTCATTCAACTCAGATATACGACAGAAAAAAAACTGCCGCCCTAAAAAAATCGAAAAGTGGCCGCCCAAAAAAAAATCGACAACTTACCGCCCCCGAAATTTGCCGCCCTAGGCCCGGGCCTACCGGGCCTAGGGCCAAATCCGCCCCTGGTGATGGCAGTGGACTCAGCAGAAGTTCAAACTAGTATGCTCGTAAGGTCTCTAGGAGTGATTCTGAATGCTAAACTCATCCAATGGGACCGCTTCTGTGCGAAAGATCAGAGAGTCGGCTCGCTGTTGAATCCAACTTGCTAAATGGGGCGCAATTAGTGCAAACGCACTACAAACAAAGAAATTTTGTGCGCGAATTGTCAGCGTTCAGTGCCGAGGTGCCGCACTTATCATCTGTAGCTACTGGATGTGATCGTCTTGTTGAAAGAGAAGGGTAACTCACACGATGAGGACATGAGTTCAAATTTGGCAACAACACCAAAGAGCAAGCAACAAAGGGCCCTAGACGGCGATACTGATAGGACTTTTGGACTCATGGGTCGCAGACTTTTACCTGAGCCGATTCCCAACAAAGCACGGTTATTTCAGAAACTACCTTAACAGAGTGATTAAGTTGGGTACATCGTATTGTCGATACTGTGTGGATGAGTGTCGATACTATGTGGATGAGAACGATGATTCTCACGATACATTTTTTGCCACCAGTTGATTCGCAAGTTTCAGGAGCGGCTGGGAGTTCAGGAATGTCTTGCTCCTGACAGATTTTATCATCGGGATTATAATGCATAACGAAGATAACTGCCACACAGTCTCAACATATGTAAAGGAAATACCGCACACATAACAAGAGGAGGGTTGCCTTACCAAACGCCTAGTTTCTGAAGTAACTGGACACGGCTAGATGAGCATTCGGAACCGAGTGGAAGTAATACGATAGCGAATTTTGATTTGAACCTAACTGGCTTGTGGATGGAGTTTTTTTAGAAATCCATAATTTTCGATTTAGGGACCCGTGTATTTTTACAAAATTTTGCCAGTCATCTGCAACACAAAAATAAATTATTTAAGAAAATGCAAATCACAACATATTTAATACAGGTTATGAAACTAGCGAAAGTAACTCATCAAAAAATTTCACATTTTGTTCAGATTTTCTTAAAAACTAATATATCCTTATCTTAAGACAGCCATACCTTGGAATAATTTGATACCGTATGTTCTTAATGCTTATCTTTTCAATTTCAGACTTTGTCAGCGAATCGGACATAAATCGGATGCAAATCTTTCGCATCTTATTACTCTTATTTATTTCATGCACTGACCTTTGTACACATCGTCAGTCTTTCTCGTTTATTATCCTGTATCCAATTCAAACCTCATTCGACCATAAAGAAGCTGCTTAGCACGGTGCATGTTTGATGCCACATACTACAAATGTACGGATCTGTAATCCTAGCGCACTTCGTGCTATGGAGAGAAGATAAACAATTGCTTTTCAACGAGAAAGCATCCAACAAAAGTTCACTCAAATGTCCATATCATAAAACCCATCCCATAAAAGGACGTTCGAGTGTTCTCCTGGCGAAGCCATTATTTGTCTGTAATCTGGAAGATTTCAACGTCAACGAAGAACTGTTGGCAATCGTAGTGATTTGCAGGAAAATTACGTTAAAAAGTTAGCGATTGCAAGATACGGATGAGAATGGATTCTCGTCAAAGTCTTCTAAAAATAACTGCAAGAGGCAACTTTTGTGGAGGAAGCTTTCGAAATATAATATTCTTTGTTTAAAGCGAGAAAATAATTTAGACGGATGCTATGGTATTTTTAATTACAATTTCGTTATATTTCTGGCTTTCTCTTATTTCAATGCAATAATACGATTGTATAATAGAAAAGCAACGTTTTTTACAGCTAGCTAGCAGCAATTTTCAGTTTCTGTTTTTTTTTTCGAGTGGAGCACTACTGTGTGTATCTGAACTACATACATACACATACTAGAAAAAGTCTGCGTTCACCTACTGTCAATCAGTTTGTAACTTTAAAAAATCAAAAACAAATAAATATTTTCCAGATTTTGTTTCACATATTTATTAAGTATTTCTTATTTAGTTGACACATGTTAGTTCATTTATTTTGCTTTTACTCTTTTTGAAATAACGGCTCTTTTCGGGAAAAATACATAAAAGCGAGGCAGAAAAAGTCTGCGTTCACATATAATAAAAATAATAAACTAGAAAATTGTAAAACATATTTAAATTAGTTAGTAACTGGTGGGGTATCACCGGTTCTTTATTATCTCACAGAGCCTTTTTGGCATCGAAGTGACGAGCTTCGCTGTCTCCTCAGCACTTATTTTCTCCCACTCCTCTGTGAAAACAATTTTCAACATTTCCTTGCTAGTTAGTGAGTGTGGTCAAATTTTCTTTTCTAGTGAATCCCATAGGTGTACGATGGGGTTTAGGTCTGGTGATTGTGGGGGTGTATGTAGCTGTTTTGGGGCATGATAGAGTAACCAGAGCCTCACTATCTCGGCTGTATGCTTCGGATCACGATCATGTTGGAAGCAAAAATCTGAACCTAAGCCGAGTTGAATGGCACTCTGCCTCAAATTATATTTCAAAATGTTGAGATATTCAAATCTATCCATCGTCGATTCGATAAACTGCAACTTCCCAATGCTAGTACCCGCCATACACCCCCACACCATTACTCCACCACCACCATGTTTTGCAGTGGGTAGGAGGTTTTCTTTTTGGAATGCTTTTTTAGGCTTCCTCCATACTAACTTGCGTCCTTTTATGCCAAAAATGCAAAATTTACTTTCATCAGAGAGTATTACATTCGTCCAAAACTCTATTGGCTCATCTATGTGCTGCTTGGCAAATGCAATGCGCTTTTGTCGGTTGACCGGTGAAATGTACGGTTTCTTCCGAGCAACCCGTCCGTAGTATCCAGGCCCTTTTGAGGATTTTTCTAGTAGTATCGGGACAAACATTTTTCTAGAATTATTCTTTAGTTTTGGTTGCTATTTGACATGCAGTCAGCCGTGGATTTTTTTTTACAAGTGACACGATATGTCGTTTTTCCTGCAGGACAACTTTGATGGACGACCGATTTGGTCGTCCATCAAGGTTTGGATGTGAGTTCTCCTGTCGATTTGAAATTATTTATGACCCTTTGGACTGACGAATATTGTCTTCCCACTATTTTTACTGTTTCTCTGTAGCTGTTCCCATCTTTCCATAATTTTATGATGATTTTTCTTTCACCCCGACTGATTTCTTTTCTTTTATCTTCCATTACGAAAAAAAATTATTCACAACACAAACTCTGCAGGAAACTATTTAACCACTTGCCAGAATTGCAAATAATGAATAATAAATACAGTAAACGCTAGAAGAGTGTATTTGAAACGGCTTATTTCTTCCACTTCATCAAGTGAACGCAGACTTTTTCTGCCTCGTTTTGTATGTTTTTTCTGGAAAAAACCTGTTATCTCGAAAACGGTAAAAGCGAAATAAATGAACTTACATGTCTCGACTTTTTAAGAAATACTTAATAAATATATGAAACCAAATCTGGAAAATGTTAGTTTGTTTTTGATTTTTTAAAGTTGCAAACAGATCGACACAGGTTAAAGCTACGGTCAGACATCGCTACTTTTTGCGCTGCGCAGCACAAAAAACTGCGTTGACAGAAAGTAGCGATGTGTGATCAATGTAAAAACCTTGAAAACTGCTCCTGCAGCCAGACTGCGGTTGCAGCTTGCAGCTTAAAAAGTAGCGATGTATGAAGAGTGTTTCAATGAGTTGCAAGTGCAGCAAAAAAATATTGATTTGGTTGAAACTTTACTGCGGCTGCGTCTGCAGCTTTTCATTTTATTGTTGCCAATTCAATTAGTGCCTTGCAATTTAAATATTTTTTACGGTAAGTATTTCAAAATTTGTAAATGGTAGAATATAAATTTTGTTTAACCAAATAAGAAATGGCTAAATACAATTGGACGAAAGATACAGTTGACAAACTATTATCTTTGATTGAAGGAAGAGAATGTCTATGGAATGTTGTGAGCAAGGAATGCCATGACCGGAATAGAAGAAATACTGCACTAAATGAAATTGCCAGTGAAATAGATGTCTCGGTGGAAGAAGTAAGAAAAAAAATTCATACTTTACGAGCACAATATTCCAAGGAAAAAACAAAAATAAAGAATGTGAAGTCAGCCGCAAAAGCCGCAGCCAACACTTCTGGATCATCGAAATACATACTAACACAACTGGTTGAAACTTTATAACAAACAAAATAGTAAAATACTGCAACAGAGGTTGCGCGCAGCAAAAACTGCGAGTTATGTGTGAACACCTTTGCAGTTTTCTTCGCAAGAAGTTGTAGCTACCCGGTTGCGCACAGTAAAATTAGCGGGTTGCACCCACTATGTGTGAACAGAGATAGCAGTTTTTGCTTCTGCAACCTAAATACTGCGCAGTAAAAGTAGCGATGTCTGACCCAAGCTTAACGCAGACTTTTTCGAGCATGTGTATATACACAGAGTTATTGCTTCGAAAAAACTATATTCTGACAACTATTGCTACTAAACTCAAAACCGATGTCTTAGCAGAAACAATGAAGAAATGTCATCTCAAAATTCATAATCATAATCCTAACTAATCAAGTAAACGTTTAATAATCACATCAATTTCAATGTCTTCACTTTTCTTCTGGGAAAATTAATTTTCATTCGTTAGCACTAATGCATTTGCCCGTACGAAAACTGTCATAATTGCTCTCAGCATAATTCACTAGCTCTTGTCAAAAGCATCCAAGTGAGATTGCGACGAAAGTGGAAAATTGATTGCTTCACAGACTGAAATTGCAACGTTAGCACATATGTACGTATGTATGTATGTACAATGTATGGATGTCGGTACATAGATACGTATGTACTTAGTTCAGAGAAATCTGTGGGTTGTCAAAAAACTGTCAGAATCCCTCGAGATGTATGTATGTACCTACTTATACTGTGCATTTTCCATGAAATGTGCAGATTCCCGGGGACCGTGAATTTCCTTGAGCCCAACACCCTATAACTTTAATCTGCGGTAGGGATTGGTTAATTTATTGCAGCATATGCAGTTGAATAATGGCTGGCTGGACGAGTGGATAAGTGGGCAAGCTGATAATTTTCCTAAAGACCGTAAAAGTGTTAAGTAATTTTGGGCTATTATTCATATGATGGTGGCAAACGACTATTATTTCTGAATTTTATTTGAAAACTTTACTTTCTCTCATTATATTTTAGTTAGTTGATTTATTTTAAAAAAAAGTACAGGCAGCGAAAAACAGGTTGATGGTCATATAAAAGAAAAATATCAAATAGAAGTTAGTACTTAGCGTAGTATTGAAAAATTCAAAACGACCAATACTACGTTGATTGCCGCGAGAACTACATACATACATAAGGAGAAACCGAAAATCACCCGTCTGCAAAAGACATGCGAATACAGCTTCAAAAAAAACTCTAGCGCACCTGAACCGCTAGAAACACTAATGTTCGAAGAACAGTAGAAGAATTGTGCAGATTTTGAGTGCATATTCTACCACACTAGCTGCTTATTACAGCCAAACTAATTCAAACGCCAGGTTTTACTTTCGTCTTATAACTCATATGGTGGAAAGGTTTCAGATCTTACCAGTGGCATGAATTTCAAAGTTTATGAGAGCAACACTTGTTAATTATATTTTATTTGCTCTCAGTTGCTTATTTCACAAAATTTTCAAAGCAGCATTTCATATAACATCAATGAAGAAAATGCTCAGTACCTGCAGCACTGTAACTGAAGTTGGTGTTTGGGGCTGCGATCCGAAAAATTTGCAGAAGTTTGGGAATTGAAACATTGGTTATTTATTTTCATTGTAAATGTTTCCGGTATGAATACTAACTGTAAGCATTTATTGGTACATAAGCACCACAACCGACTCGTGCTGGCAACCTTTTGCCAGTATCAAAGCCAATAATATATTACATCTGCTTCACGTTGTTATATTACATTCGAAGTTATAGGAGTATAAAGAATTTTAGGGTTACCTGCAGCAAGTTTTTTCAAATAATCGAAAACTTAATATTTCCTGTTTATTG